>QUZG01000036.1:353-264861 GCA_003693545.1 Pseudonectria buxi
CAGCTTCTGCTTCTGCTTCTGCTTCGCACCGCATTGCAACCGTCGTGTACATGGCAATCACCGCCCACTATCGCTGCAACCCACGTGCATGTCGGCATGCCGGTATTTACTCCGTCCAGCCGGGCCTGATCTCACCGGCCGTTGCTGTCTGGACGCGGCCATTGCGGTATCCAACAGTCGTATGCTGGATGCAGAATGCAACATGCAACATGCATGCTAGAATGCAGCTGTCGTGCTTTGCCTCTAAAACAAGGCACCGCCCGGTCCAGGCACAAGGTCCAAAGCTTCAACGAAGCCATCGTCCCACGATGCCCACTGATGGATGCGTCCAACACACCACCACACCCCCGCCAAAGAAGCTCAGGCCCCGCCGCTGCTAGCGGTGCTAGCAGTGCTAGCAGTGCTAGGTAGACTAAGTTGGGTATCCCGGATGTGCGAGCTCTGCTTAGCGCGCCCTGTCTCAACAGCAAACTGCGGGGCCGCCCAGAAACCGCATGCATGGCATCCTGTTGAGAACGATACAAGCAAGACAAGGCACGCACAATGGCCCGCCCATCGAGATTCCCGGGAATCCGGCTGCATGTCTGCCTGTCTTCTGTCTACCTGCCTATCTACTCTTCAACAAGCCGTCATCTGGGAGTCCTTCCGGCTAGCCCGAGCCCGTTGCCGTGCTCCGTGTTCAAGGGCCATGTGCGACATCTGCATCATCACCACCATCATGGGCATCCCCCCCCCCCGTTGTCGCATCGACTGTCTCAGGGTAGACTAGTCTAGCTGCTTCGCTCATCACACGCATGCATGCTCCGTACCTATCCATCCGATGCTTCACGATGAACCGCCCTCCTACCCGTCTCCTCCTCCACATGCCGGACCCGGCTTGCCCCGCACCGTTCCAAAGTACCGTAACCGTCCCTAGCAAAAAGCCCAAGCTCCAAGCTTGAAAGCGTCAAGCTACCAGCGGCTCGAGTCAACGCGGGCGGTAAGCAGCAAGCATGGTTATCCTACCAACCGTAGTCTCAATTGGCGAATCGGGTCAACGCGTTTCCCATGCCTCCCTTGCTTTTATCTTGGTACGTTCCTTGGTCCATTACGAGTTCCCAGGAACTCGACGACTGCCAATGACCAACAAGCGGTAAGAAGAAAGCATGTCGTGCTAACCACTGCAAGTAACGGGCCCCGACTCTTCATTCCCGGGACTTCCGAAAAGTCTTGGCCTCTCGAGACCAAAGACCCTTGATAACAGCCTTGTATGTGTGTTGTTTCGTCCAGGGAAAGAGATCGTCACTCTTCAGGGACGACGCCAGTCAATGCGGAGTAGGTCCGGATAATATGGGAAATATTCTTGTGGTTCGTAGGCTTTTATAATCGTCCCAATCACCTCAACGTTGGCGCGCCCGGGCTAAGCTAACCGGTAACCTGCACGCCAGCTATCCGACCCTATAGACGTTTCCATCTCATAAACACACGCAGAACAAGTCTTGTATACAAGTCCCTCATTCTTCCAATACCGTATTCCCCGAGATCTGCCCCGGGACTGCAATTAATATTCGCGTTTTGCTCTGCCAGCCAGTCCATTCCCCTCTGGCGCATCCCGCATCCCACACACACCGCTGCCATGCCCGACTCGGTCCCAGAAAGCCACGGGACTGGCCGTCATGTCTGCGAGACCACCAATGTCGCCTCTATAAGCAGTGTTAGGTGTTTTTTTTCGGTTGAATCGAGAACCACAGATAATAAGCAAAATCGGGTTGTTGAGCGCGGTTCCTGTCTCAGGAGCCCTGTCTCCCAGCGTTTGTAAAGCAGTCGCCCGACCCAGAAACAAAGGAACGTCCATACGTGAGTGAGCGTAAAAGCAAGTAACGCCGTGCCGAAAATCAATGGGGAAAACAAAACAAAACAAAAAAGAAAAAAAAAGGCCATCCTCCCGGCTCCATTCCGGAACTCCAGATAATGCTCTTGACGCCCAACCCACTTATCCCCCGTGTCTTAACATTAATGCGCAACTAAAGAAACAAGGTGTTGTTGACCTCGTCAAAGAATACCCGAGTCTTTAAGGGCGTTATTCAGAATGGTCTCCTTGACTGCCGCGAAAACGAGGCGGATGTTCGATGTGTCCGTTGCTTGCGTTAAACTGTCGAGACGTTAGCACTTTGTGTGCGCAGGACCCTCGGACCAAGAGCAGCTTCTTACTGAGGATATAGATTTAGATGGGCCCTGTTGACTTGGTTAAAGCGCCAAAGCAAGTACTTTGCTGCTTTGTTGACGTCGTTTCCTCCAGAATAATCCGGGAAATAGTTTCCCAATGGCGAACGTCCTAGCTTCTGCTTGAAGATGTCGACCTTGTTGAGGAACAGAATAATGCTCGTTCTCATAAACCAGCGAGAGTTGACCACGGAATCGAAAAGCAAAAGACTCTCCATCATTCGATTCTAAGGATGTTGTCAGTAAAAGAGACTCTGTGGATGTATTACCGCCCAAGACAGCTCCGAGGCCAACCCACTTGACTACTCTCCTCGAGCAAGACCTGATCGTATTCGCTCAAAGCCACGCAGAAGATGATTGATGTCACATTTTCAAAACAGTGAATCCACTTCTTTCTCTCGCTTCGTTGGCCACCCACATCAAACATGCTACTCGAGTGTTAGCAAATCTCCGAGGACAAGGCGGCAGGAGAGAGGCAAGGTCGTACTGAATGCCCAGCTGTCCCATTTGAAATCTCGTCTCGTAGATACCCGTCGTTTTTGTTCGTGCTCGGAGAACGTCCATCTCGTTTGGTAGATAACTGGGATCGACTATTCGCAGAACCTCCTGGAAGAAACTGTACAGAGGGGTGGCAATCAGCGACTGGCCACGGCACGAACCCAAAGGAGCGATACTCACTATTCTGCCGAGTCCATGAGATAAAACTCGGTCTGGTGCTCCATAAGCTGCTCCTTGGCGGGATCGCTCCATAGCGATTGCACAGCGGCACCGACGCGAGCATCAATGTGTGCTTGGGGACCCGACTCGGCCTGGTATTCCATCAAAAACTTGGCATGTTCCCTGTTTTGCTCAATTTGCGGCTCAATGTCGAATTGTTCCATTGCGGTAATGACGGCCTTGGCGCATTCGACTAGGTTCTTGAAGACGGTTGGTCGGTAGTTGAAGAGCTCATCTTCTGAGTAGCCCTTGAGATGAATTATCTTCATCTGCTTGACAATTGTTGACTTGCCGCTCTCGCCAGATCCTAAAACCGCGTTAGTGACCGTATGGGCGCGGAAGGCAGATGCTGGGCAGTCGTACCCAAAAGTAGGATCTTGCATTCTTTTCGTAATCGCTTCGAGTCCTCCTCGAGGATCTTGTCGATCTGCTGGCTCTTCTTCTTTTGCTCGGCATGCTCGTTACTTGAGCTCATACAAGCACCCATGGTGGCCAATCTGCGGGGGTGGCACCGGCGTGGAGCCTTGGGGTTAAGCGCAAGGCTGACTTGTGTCGATGGCGAGGTTTGGAACAATTCGGGGAGGAGGGGGGATTAGTCGCGCAAGTGTTGAATCAGTGGCGCATATCCATGGGCGAAGCAAGTGGTCGGCAGGGGTATCGTCGACGGGTTGGCCGGCGTCGGTGGTGGTGATGGTCGTCGGTGGGTGGATGCGGCGGCAGAGCTTTGGGTGGTAGGCGGCGGCGGCGGACGGCGGAGACGGAGGGGAAGACTAGATCGTGGCAAGGGAGCTGGAAGCGGAGATGGCGAGACGGGTTGGGAGCTAAGTAGAGAGAGGCGCTGGAGCTGATGGAGCCGCGCAAGGCCGCAAGACGGCGAAACAAGACGAGAAAGGAGGCCGAGGTCGAGGACGAGGTCGAGGTCGAGGCCGAGATGGAGGTCGAAGTCGAAGTCGAAGTCGAGGCCAAGTTCGAGGTCGAGGTCGAGGTCGAGAGGATCCAAGGTGCGAGTGGGATTGAGGGTGAGCGTGAGGGTGAGTGCAAGCGACGATTGAAGGGGAAGAGTGAATGACGGCGGTGGTGAAGGTACGGAGTAGGTATGGTAGAGGTGACGGCCTAACCCGGCGTGGGCAGGGCGTACGAAGTACAGTGCAGTACCTCTGAGCAGGTACCCAAATGCGACTGGACTGCCCGGGCGGAGTCTGGGCGTTGGTTACAGGGCGCCTCGATGGATGACGAGACAGCCCGAGCAGAGCAGAACAGAACAGAACAGAGCAGGCCCGGGCGGAGAGAGGGCGCCGATTGGCTCGAGGGCTTGGGCGGGTGGTGGTGGGGAACCTAGCGGACCCGGCTACAGGTACCCAAGTACCGTACTGTACTTGATTCTCTCTACAGAGGACCTATTGGGGCAAGTGTGCTGTTGGGGCTAACGTGGCATCGCACATTTGCACCAGGTGCCCGCATGGAGAGTAGCCGATGGTGCTCTGCAAATGGCATCAGCCATGGCAGTTCCGTCCTGGCAACAGAAGACTGTGCGTGTCAACAATGGGCGGCCTGGTACCAACAAGCCTCCATCTGCCCTTTGCCATGGAGCAGTGGGGATATAAGTTACAGTCCATAGCTGACGGCTTAGCTCCCCTGTAGCCCGTCTAGGGCGCTGCTGAGCGGCGGCACCATGACTTTCTCAGCCCTGGGCTGAGCCTTGGAGATGATCTGATACCACCTTCACTTATCTCAACACGCAACGCGATGCAAGACGGCCACGAGCTTCATCAATCCTCGGTCGCGGATGTGCTCCGACTCGGTACATTTACCTACATCCCTGGTCCTCCCCGTGGCGGCCCAGGCAGCCTCCAAGCAAGGGAAGCATTCCCACGCTCCGGAACGCGCCCATTGTTCCAGAACTCTAAAACACGATGTGTTGGCACCGCTTCCAGCAGCTGCGGCGCGCGAGGCTTTGTCCATCCTACCTATCTAGATAGTACTTACGTTAGTTGAGGTCTGCGACGGTCTGGCCAGTCTCAGGTGCCGGGGGTCTGGCCAAGTATAAGGCAGATAATGTCCGTACATAGATGTCGCCGGAGCAAGACCCGGCAACGCCAGAATTTCCCGGGGAACCGGGATCGGCTGGGGCTTTGCTTTTTTTCTCCGACTCCTCATACTCTTTTTCTTTTTTTTAGACCTCTTCATAATACCACTCGGTACGTAGGTAGGCATTTCATTCCCTTGCCGCGCATACTTGCTTACTTTTTCAGTGTTTGTGTCACCAGCCTTTGCAAGGTTTCCCTTCGAGCCGAGGGGCTGCAAATTGCGCTGGGCTGCCACAACCGCCCTGTCCAATGTCCAATCCAAGGCGTCTTGTCCCAAACCAGGCAAGCGACGGTACAGGGCGATTAGTAGCAAGTAATTATTTTAGAACCTTTCCCTCCAACGCCCAGGGCCCGAGTATGGGGAATGGGAGGGATGGGATGGGATGGGATGGCCCTGGTTCGGTCAGCAAATTGGGCCCAGGCGAGGCATCGCATCGAATGAGATGACACGGGGCGAGGCTGTAATGTTTTGATT
Source organism: Pseudonectria buxi (assembly GCA_003693545.1). Taxonomy (NCBI): domain Eukaryota; kingdom Fungi; phylum Ascomycota; class Sordariomycetes; order Hypocreales; family Nectriaceae; genus Pseudonectria; species Pseudonectria buxi. Next base: position 5,835 of record QUZG01000036.1, read on the forward strand.
TCCCCCTCATGCGATCCCATCCTTGCCCAACATCCCTGCATTGACCAACCTCGACTCCGCTGGCCAAACCATTCATCTCCGTTTCCACATCGTCGTCGTCGTCGTCGTCGTCGTTGTCATCTTTGTCATGTAGCAGTAGTAGTAGTATTCCAACCTGCGGAACAATACGAGGGCGTCGCAAACTTGTGCTCTTTCAGCCGTGAGAGCTAGAGCGCGAGCGCCAGGGCTGGTAATGATCCATCCATTCGTACCCTCTGCCATGCACACTTCTTCCCGTGTGTCAATACTTACTCCATGCCTTGTCGGTTACCTCTGAGCATGAAGATACAAGGGCCTCTTAATGACTGCAACCCTCCATTTCAGACGCCCGTGGCTGAGACCTGTAGACGGACAGAATTAGCATCATCCAAGTACTACCTACCTAGGTACGTCGGTACGGTTCAGTGCCGTATCGTACATTGCCCTACCGTCACTCTTGTCCCGTGAAATCGCTGGCGTGGTCTTTACGCCTAGATTCATCAGCCAAGGATCAGCCCAACGGGCAGGCTCCGCTCTCATCTCGTTTGTGATCGCCAACGATGCCATTTGAGATGGGCATTCATCCTGGCCATCAACTTACATGTCATCTGTCAATCCATAACACGTGGTCTTTCTCGCATCAGGGCGGCATGGAAACCCCCGTTGTCGCGTTGCTCTCAGCTAATTATCCCGAAGCTGACTGCTACAGGTAGCAAAAGCAAACTTCAACGTCGAGCAGCTTCAAAACATTGGCGAATCAACACCCGCAAAGCTTTCCCCGTCCAAGACATGCCCCGATTTTTGAGTCGAGGGGTCCATGGTCCATGGTCCATGGTATGTGTTATCGACTTACAAACAAGGACGACACGTGGGAGCGAGGAACAAAAGCAAGGCCCAGTTGGGGCCTGGGTCGTATCCTTGAAGCCATTCATTTCTCGCCTGTCTCGTCTTACTACATGCTCTCTTCCGCCCTCGCACATCCTGTATCGCTTTCTGATGGGTTTGAGCAATGTTTGAGCGTCCAGCTCCCGGTTGGATGCGGAGCGCACTTGACGAGCTCGTAGGACAAGCACACGCCTCAAGCACGCTAACAACAACAACAACGACGGACAAAAATGTTCCAGAAGGTAGCATATGCTGCCAAGCAGTGAAATAATACGGACGAATCTGTCCATGCTGGAAGCCATGCTGAAACTCGTCCGACAGCTGCCCCACAGAAGTGTCCAACGCCGTCTGTTGAACAAGAAACGGCGCTGGCGCTTTGACGTGGTTGCGTACGGTATGCTCGATTCAAGTACATAGGTATTCTTATTAAACAAGAGATCCAGGCTGAAGTCGGCGACTAGGATCTGTGCCCGAGTAGTTTGCGTGATCCAGAATCGTCTCACGGCTCGTCTCTCCGGAGTCCGGACGCCGCATGGCTTTTTTGCCCTTGAGCTTGTCGCCCCAAGGGTCCTGATTGAAATTACCTCCCTGGCGCTATGGGCGGGGGGTTGAGCATTGCAACACTTCGGAGACTGATGATCGACGCCGATCTTCAATCGGATATTACTTCGTACATAGCTTGAAGATCTCATTTCCATCCGCCGGAGACCTGTTCTAGCTGGTGTATGTATGCGCACCTTCGCTGGTAATTACCCATTCGGGCATTCAACGATTGTAAGAACCAGGCCAATCTCCGTAGGAGGGCTACATAGACATGGATTCCTCCCTAGGTAGTTGGCAGGAGACTGTGAACACCAACTAACCACATGCCATTACTTGAAGGAGCTCAAAATAAAGCCAGCCTTAATTAGAGTACATCGGGAGTCTGTCGCTTATCTAACATGCTGGTACATATGTAGCACACAAGTGTCTCAGGCGTAGCATTGGAATGACGTGCATGAGGAGGAGCACCGGGGTCTCTTCACGCCGGACGGAATATTATGTGATGACAAGAGCATGGCTCAACGATATGAGCGCGCTTCTGATGTGGTGTCATCAAGCTACTTGTGGTTTGATGCACGTTGTCGACCATGGGCCAGAACGAGTTGGGCACATTGCGTGCCTACACTCCAGAGCGAAAAGCACATGTCAATGCAGATGTGTCGTCGATGTAGCCAGTCGTCGGAGATGGACTCGCAGCAGAGGGTCATGCGACGCGAGCCACGCTGGCGAACAGCCAAGGGAAGTCTGTGTGTGGTGGTGAGTGGTCACATGGGTGGGATACCGAGCGCTGGGCCAGGACAATCGAAGCACGTAGCCAGAGTGGGCAGAAGAGGGTGGGCTACTTCGAGGCATGAACGGACGAGAATGTGAGAAGATTGGCCAGCGTGTTCTTGAAGCCATGTAATGCGCTGTGTCTGAATGTCTGAGGTTGGCTTCGTTGTGATGACGATGGTGGGATTGCCACAGGTCTCGGAAGATGCAAGGCGAGCAAGAATAGAACAGCTTCGTCGTCTGTTTCATACCTTCCTAGGTAGAGGGGTATTTCTCACCTTGCTGTAGCAGAGTTTGGTTACACGGTAGGTGTTGGGAATCCAACGTCAGTATGTCAGTAGGTAGAGACAGACGTATATTGCAGGCATTCCCAGAAAGCGCAAACACGTGATGGGCAGCTGAATTGCCATTGCATGGCGGGGTTGCTTCAGAGCCTTTGTATCCTCCACTAGGGACGCTGAGAAGTGCTAGAACTACAGTACCTAGGTTGGAGCTGCTTGGCGCCATTGGACCGCCACTTGCAAAACTACAATCTCCATCTGTTGGCATCTCGCTAACTTATCCCATCCATTCATTCCCCTTTATCCACCGCCCCAACGACGACTCTTCCTCCGACCTCGAGCTGCTTCATCGACGCGGCGACCCACGCCATTCCACTCCCGTTGCGATCGCCGTCCTCCCACGCAGATCCATCCGCCTTGATTGCCCCTCTGCGGTGCGACCTACTGTAGGATTGGCTGTGCGGATACCTGCGAATCTGACTCTTGACCGCTCCCGCGCGAGACGGAGAAGGGACCAACACTGCCCGCGTTGAGCTCACGTCGTCAAAGACACATCGAGTCAAGTTTGACCCGTACGACGAGCTTCCACCAACGACTCGGTGACTCCCGCTGCTGGACAGCTGCGTATGGCCGGGCAATACCTACGCCCAAAGTTTAGATTCTAGGGGAGCATCTTGCTCTACCTACCTACCTACTTAGCATAGACTACCTACGCAACCATGAGCTCCGACGAGCCCAACACGGCGCACACGGCCCCCGATGCGCCGCCTCTCCACGAGGACCTCAAGCCGGTCCTAGCGCCCATCTCCCCTCCATCTACTATAACGCCCGCAAAGACCGGCTTTAGCCCCCTAGTCACCGTTGTCGACTTCCACCATGCGAGAGGCCCCGAGGTTGAGACATGGTTTGGCGTCGAGGAGGGCTTCGATCCCGCTGTCAAGTTTGGCTGGACTCTGCTACCCTTCATGGCCCTGAGTGACGGCGCACATGCGTGAGTTGCCCGGCACAAACAACTGCGGATACGGATGCGGATGCGACGTGCTAACAAGTGGAAGCTCCGAGGAGGACTTCTCATACTTTACGCTGCTGCGACCAGCAACCGATACCGAACCCACCACATCCTTGTTTGGCATCTCGTGTACGCGGCAGCTCGACGCCTCGCAGCTCATCAACAGGCCGGCCGATGTCACTCGTTCAACAGTGCAAAAAGCAGTCGTCGTCATTGCCGACAGCCCTCATTTCTTCGGCATACTACGGCAACGCCTAGGTTTCGTCACTCAAGCATGGTTCGCCCAGCGCGAGTTCACCGACGTCGATATACTGCGCCGGTTCCAGGAGAGCCTTGCCGATGAAAAGTCTAGAGGCATACTCAACGACGAAGTGGACCGCGACCAGAACCTCGGCATGAGCCTGCGCGAGCTGGTGCACACATTCAAGTGGCAAACGTTGATCCTGTTGAAGAGTTGTCTTCTCCAACCCAAAGTAAGCCGCCAGGTCGCCTTCCCTCCACGGAGTCACCACTGACCACAGGCAGATGCTCTTCTTTGGCTCAAGATGTGATCAGCTGTGCATGATGCAATTTGCATTACTCTCTCTAATACCCGGCCTCATCCGCAACCTACAAGATAGCGCAGATCCCGAGCTCAACAGCTACGAGGCAACGTTGTCGAAACCCTCAAGCCTGCGCACCAGCGACCGCAACTCTTTGCTCACCTACATGGGCCTCCCACTTCAAATATTCGGCAAGGTGCGACTCCTGTTCCAGTTTCTCATGTTTGGTTTACTAACAAGCAAGACAGGGGAGCTTGTTTGGCCCGTATACTCCTCTACAGCAACTGGACATCCTTGCCGATGACGGGACGAAGTCGTACGTAGTGGGAAGCACTAATGCGATACTCCTCCAGCAGAGGGATCGATACAGTGATATCCTGATCAATCTTGACGAGGACACAGTCAGTATAAGCAACCCGTCTCTTAGAGCCGCACTTGCTCTCACGGCTGCGGATCGCCGATGGATTGACTACCTCACCAATGAGATTAACGAGACCTGGGACGATGCCAATCCCAGCCGGCCCAAGACGATGAAGTACATTGGAAGTGAAGAGTTTATCAGACTCCAATTTGAAGAGTACATACTCGCCCTCATCTCGTCGGTCAAGTATCACAACTTCCTTGCCGCCAATCCCAACAATCCCAGGGCCATTATACCAGAGGTTGACGGTGACCCCATCCTCGACTTTGGTACGGAATGGGTCGAGGCCTGGTCTCGTACCGAAAACTACCGCATGTGGAATACAAACACTGACTCCCACCTCTTTGATATTGTCGACCCACGACATCCTTGCGCAGGTGGCCTCACCATTGACGACGTTCAACGCCGTATTGCCGAGCAAGTCAAGGAGCTACACCTCGACGAACGACTTGCACAGGGCCGCGAGGTCCTCGGGCGCAACTTGGCCGCCGGTCGCGAAAAGGCAAGTTCTGTTCTCAACAGGCTCTACGCCGACATGGAAGCCCTCCGCGAGGCCCAGCGCCGTCGTGCTGAGGAGGCCAGGGCCCAGGGTGTGCCGGAAAAGTCGGTGGGTGCTGGGCCCGGCAGTACCAACGGCAACGCGGCGCAGCAGTCGGGACCGTCGGCTGGCACTCGAGCAGGCGCCTACATGTCCAGCTGGGCCGCTTGGGCGGGCGAGAAGCGCCGGACTGGCGGCTGGGGCGCAGGCTGGGGTCGCAAGACCAGCGGCAGCACCACAGCCACCACCCAGTCCGACAAGCCGGCCGATTCGACGTTGCCCACAAGCCCCATCGACCACGACTACCAGATGATCAGCGCGTCCGAGACACGTGTGCCCTCGTCGGACGACGCCTACGCCAAACGGCCGGCCACGGGTGTCAGCTTTAGCGATAGCATCCTATCTGGCGTCAGCGAGTCCCCTGGCCGACCGCACACGGGCAAACCTGCGGATACCCCTGCGCCTCAGAGGAATAGTACCCAGGTCAAGGAAGACGGCTTCACGACCGAGGGCGTCGTGGGATCCAAGGAAAGGCTCCCTGGAGTAGACAAGGTAGAGGAGAAGGAGGCGGAAAGGGATGCACAAACAACGGCGGCGGCGGCGACCGAGATCAATCCAACACCTAAACTAGAGCCGGGCACTAAAGAATGATGAGCAAACGTCGGCCAGGCATTTACAAGACAATGGATAGATGGACAGGCATGTGGTATGAATAAGCTGTAGCAATCATGATCAACGCATATACACACCATACACCCTGCATTTGGAGAACTCAACACAATCTCCCATTTAGTTTCTGAGGCTTGACCGTCTTTAAGAGCCGGTTCTGTTCCTGTATGTGTTTAAAACACCAATCGCACCGTCCAGCTCCCAAGTTTTCCGCATACTATGTAGAAACCACCATCAAACCCCACGCTCGGAACCAAGCGGCCCAATCATCTGACAACCAACGCGGCGGTGTATGGAGGAGAATGAACAGATAAATAAGGGAAAGGGGGGGATCGTAACCCCCCGAGGCAAAGAGCGGGATGAGAGGGGTAAGCATGAAGCATAATGAGTCGTAAGCCCATCCATCATAATAGTCGCCAGCTCCTAGAACCAAGATGTATACTTTAATCGTGGTCCGAGACAGCCAAGGCGAGTTTCTCAAAGAGCCAACTACTCAATGGTCCCGAGGCAACAAACGAAACGGGAACACTAGCCCGCCTGCTACTTGGAGAAACTGGCGCAGATTCGTTTATGCCAGATATCCTAGTTCATCGTCCTCTAATCGTTCCAGATACTCCTTATCGAGGAGAATTTCGATACACTTCTTGATGTCGCTGACCTTGGGCACAAACCGAGATCGAATCTGGTTGATCGTCTCGCTGACGAGTTGGGTGTGCTTCATCTTCTTGCGGGCCTTCATGATTCGCACAATGGCGGACTATAACAATGGTTAGCGTCAAGCTTTGCAAGCAAATACGACCTGCAGGGGTTACCAACCTGAAGAACCAACTTTCTGTCCTCCTCGATAGTCTTGTTCGTCTCCACCTCTTCTGCCTTTGCCTCCTTGATGCCACCTAGGTTCAGATTTACTCTGATCTTCTTACTCTTGAAGTCATAGTTTAGACGGAAAGACTTGCCCGGGCCCGGCTTATCGCCTGCCGCGCCGGCCATGACGAGGACCTTTGCCTTTAGGATGATTGCCAAGGCCTGGTCTAGCACCTCGGAGCTAAGCTGGGTAGCGCTGAGCATATCCTCGTACGTATAGGTGTCGTTCTCGTTGAATAGCAGCAATATGGCCATTTGGTAGATGGAGACTTGGAATGTGTATGGCGTCTTGCTGTTCTTGCAGTACCCTGCCTTGATCTCGCCCTTGCATAGGTGCCACAGCCAGGTGAGCTTTCGGCCGTCGTGCTTATGCTTGTAGAAGCGAATGAAACGCTCAATCTCGGCAGAGATCTCGGCAGGAGGGTTGAAATGGGTGCTTGGAGGCGTCAAAGGCCAGAAACCGGTACCCAGGATGGAGAATGTGGAATCGACAGCCTTGGCATACTCAACCTCTTCGAGATGGTCGCCGAACTCCTTGTTGAGATCTTTGGAGATCTGCATATCTTGGAACATGCGTTGCAGCTTGTTGGTGTATTCGAAACCACAGGCCTCCTTCAGCTTGCTGATCATGCTAGTCTCGGCATCGTCCGAGGAAGAATTGCTGTGAACAAGTCGACGGGCAAGCATACGCGAATAGAACTTTTGGAAGACATCCTTATCCTCGATGTACTTGAAGACAGTCATAATCTGGGTGAGAGTACGCTCTAGATCGGCTTCCTCAATACTGGTGCTGCTCTTGCGCAGCAAGACGTCGGTGTACTTGGCAAGCAACTCGGGTGACTTGTTGGAACCGGCCTTGCAGACCTCGTTTCGGTTGACAAACTCGCGGCAGGCATTGTCCAGTGAACGAGTAAACTCGGGCTCGTCGTTGAACGCCCTCTTGACAAGACCTTGATATTGGCTGTGGATCTCCAGGAGAGCGTCCACGTAGACCTTCGGCTCCAGCTTCTCGCCCTCGGACGACTGAACCTTTTGCACAGCAGCCAGGCCCGCATTCCTGACATGGGTCTCGAAGCGTGCGCGCAAGGGATCCAAGCCCTCGGGAATGCGAGAGAGTAAGTTGTACATTCTCGCCATATCCTCTTCGCGATCGTTGTCCAGAAGCACTTGGAATTCTTCGCGGAGTAGCGCTGAGTGGTCTGCGATCAAGGCCTGGTTGCAGCACTTCTTGAGGGGTATGGCAATGTCCTGGTGCAGATACATGCGGACACGCTCTTCCTCCTCAGACAAGCGGGCCTCGGCCTTCTTCATGTACTCGACAACACTGTTCTCAGCCACAAACTGCTTCGACTCATCCACGTAAAACTCCTTGGTCGCCGCGAGGAACGGTCGCTCAAAGTGGAATCGATAAACGTCGAGAGTTGACTTGGAAGGGTCGGCCTCGTCCAAACCCAGAGACACAAACGAGTCCACCACCTGCTTGATCTGGCCGTGTTCGATGGTCTCGCCATTTCTTTGCTTCTCAACCAGCTTCAGAACCGCATCCATTACCTTGGATGAGACCTGCTCGAAAAGAACTCTGCGCCATTGCACCAAGTGCAAGGTGTATACATCGTAAATGTTCTTCTTTCCCTCGTCAATTTCTCTCTTGACCCAGTGGCGGTTGAGGTAGCGGAAAAGGTGGTGGATGTACTTGGCGGCAACCGTATATCGGCCCCATTCTTTGATGTAGAATGAGAGAAGCGCCTCGTCAGTGTGTGCCTTGGACTGGTTAACTAGTCCTTCGAGGTGTTGCTTGAGGTAGTCGATAAGTTTGTTGTAGAGTTCCTCGCCGAGAAGGTGGGCTAGTCATGGAGTCAGCAACAACGTTCCCTGCGACAGGTTCGGGCAACGGTGGGGATAGCTTGCCTCCTCGATGGTTGGAGTGCATGGCAGGACCATTCAGGCCAACGGCCTTCTGTGATGTGCAGAAGTTGTGGACAGCTCTACGGCAGGGTCAGCGGCTTGTGGCGGGGTGAAGGGACGCGAAGCGTTGGGTTTGCGCCATGCCGGGCAGACGTACGTATAGACACCCATGTACATCTGCATGTCGATACCTTGCTCCAGGTCGTTCATGATGCGGGAGATGCCAGCTTGAAGGTAAGTCCAACTGTTCACGGTCAGGCGGTGTCTCTTGCTGGGCGGGGACGTGGCCAACTCACGTCGCCCCGATATCCTCGCGGTTTGGTATCGGGGGCATCTGGCTTGAGGCAGCCATCTTGGCGGCCATGGCTGCTAGCGAAGGCGCGTGGGGATGGGGGCAGAGCCTGTCGTAGAGAAGATGGACGAGAGGGGCGAACAGTCGTGAGGAGGCTCACGAGAGCAGCCAGTCGTCGGGATAGCTTGTTGTTGAAGAGGAAAGCGCTAGGATGCAGAGAGTTCGCGTAAGTTCCTGGATTCCGTGGGCTCCTCCGGAACGTAGGAAGACGTCGGCTTCAAGAGCTTACGTCTGTCGTCGTCACAGAACTCGGTGCAGTCGCGATCCAAGGACGCAGATGCAGGTGCAAATGCAGATGCGGGCGGCGTGGAACGAGCTGGGTCCCAAGCTACAGGCAACAAGCGAGGGAGGGGCGCGCTTGGGCGAAGCGCCTGGACGAGCAGCGCAGTCTAGAAATACGTGCGGAACGTCGATAGAAGACGGGCTGAGTCACACGGAAATCGCACGACGATGATGGAGCGTTGGCTGGCAAGGGTTGACGATGGATGTTGCAAGGTGAATTAGGCAGTCAGATCCAGTTGGTCTCATCCAGCAAAGCGTTGGCTGAGGCAAGGCCGGTAGACATGAGCGGGCCAGAGGCTGGGAATGGACTAGTGCAGTGTTCTGCCGTCTACGACCGCCCAGCACGTATACACAAGGCTAGCAGTTTAATCTTGCAAAGGTACTTGTAGCAGTGCCCAGATTTGCGGTAACGGAAGGTACTCTCTCCAATAGACATTGCGACAGCCAAGTACTTTTCCCATCATCACAGTGCATGGATGGACGTCAGAAGGCCAGCCTCCATCCTCCAGGCACCAATCTCCATTGGCGTAACTACAGTACCTACTTAGGCGCGGAGACATCCATAATTAGAATGTAGCCTCATACCCTGGTCTTGACGATGTTCGGACTTTTACGGGTACTCGAATAGTTACGGAGTATACGCGAGGAAGCTGTTGGGTAGGTAGAATGGAATCCTCGTTTGTTCATCAATGACATACTTGACCATCGGCCCGCTTCCATCGCTAACCACTAGAACTACCTGCCTAAGCTAATGCTGGATATCGAATAGGCTCCAAAACAGAATGGGCAAACCCTTGGTGCCTTACCAAAGACAAGAGACAAAGAAAAACCCTGCTATATATACAATGAGCGTTTAATCACCTGGATCCAAATGCTCCCTACGAGCACTGGTACCGGTATTTTATCCGTGGGGGCCATCGTCCTCGCCTCCGCCCAACCGCTCCACGGTTCGAAAGATGTTTACTGCGAAGTTCATGGTCCAGGATATCAGCCCGATGACCATGAATGCAGCCAGAGCTATTGCTAGGCCACGGACTTCTTTGTCGGACAGGCTGTGGTAGACTAGGCTTTCGAAAGCGAGCGCGGTGCTGGCCGATTTAAAGATGATGAAAAAGAGATCGAGTAGAATGAGTGAAATCTTGGAGACGACGGACCGCAGTCCAAGGGGTTTCCCCGTGTATTCGTCCCAGATCATGTAGCCAATGTATGGAATGGCGACGCAGTCGACCACCACAGCGACTATCGACTGTGTTTCTTCGGCTGTATCAACGCTCTTGACGTTTTCCAGCTGGTAGATTCGGGCTGCGACGCCCAAGGCAACAATGGATGTGACCATGACAATGAGACGGAAGAGAAGTGGCGCTAGAGAATGTTTGAGGGCCATGTTCCATATCCGCTGGTACGGCGCCAAGGTCCGCCTCCTCCGCGACATTCTGGCCTCCAAAGCGTTGTATGGCATTCTGGCAGGCTCGTTAAAGGTCGGCTGGAGCTTGTTGAGGACTTCTATATCCACCACGTGAGAGTCCTCATTCGTCATGTGGCCCCAGGCCGATGAGCTAACAAAGTCGCCCCAGGTGACGGTAGGCTGTGCCGAGGAGGGCCTGAAGCCGGAGACGATGACGGGTTCCGCTGATCTGAGGTGATCCCATTTCCTCCCTCTCCTTGAGGCGCGGCCATAACGAAGAACATGGGGTACCTTGGACCTCTTGCACTGATCCTGGCCGTGCAGCGGGTCCTCCCACTCGATGAAGCCGTCTTTGGAGACGCGCCGCTCGGGATCATTCGGAGTCGAGTTGTGCTGAGGCTTGACGGATCGTCTAGGCGGGGTCAGAAGTCGAAGCTGCTCGTCGCTGGCGGATCCATGATTATCTTGGTACGAATCGATCCATGCTACAAACAGTCAGTCCGGGTCAGATGGGCTCAAGGCGGGATGATGAGGGAAAAGGCGCTTACGAGGAAGAGTTCGCGGAGGGCGTGGATTCCGCCTGCGGTCGACGGGGCTGCCTAGCGATGCAGGAGTGTTGTGGGAGTCGTCGGTTGAGTCGGGAGTCTTGCCGGTCGTTGGGGGAGAGGGAGACGACATGGCCTCAGGAGAAGATCGGTTCCAACGATCGCAGAGGGTAGATGCAAGGGCATGGCAGACGGAGAATGCTGGAGACGCTGTGGGCGCGCCGCATGCGCAGATGGCTAGCGTTTGAGAGCAAGGAGAGGGAAGCAATATTTGAGGTTGAGGTTCGAGGATTGAGGTTCAAAAGATGTAAGATTCGACAGTGTCGCGATGGGCAGATTAAACCTGGGCGGCGCCGCTGTTAATTACCGAGTTGGGTGGGTTCAGCCTAGGAAACGGTCCTGAGTTGGGGCACGGGGGGGGCTCTGGGGGCGCTTTTCTCTGGGGGCGCTTTTCTCTGGTGGCACATGGGCAAGGCATGGGTTTTGGCCTGTGCTCATAAGCTTAAACCCCAACCCTCGTCATTCTCGTCACTCTCGTCATTGGACTCGATACGTTCCGCAATCCATTGTCTCTGCCAAGAACCAGTTCCCAGCCTCCGAAACCGCCCAGCCCAACCCAGCCCAGCCCACGCATGATGACCCAGTCGATGGGAGCCTGCCTAGACGGGCCGCTCGGGAATTGCCAAAAAGGCGGTATATCCCATGGGCATGCAATTACAGTCAGGCATAGTCTTTGCCAATAAGTCCTCTTCCATACCGAGTGCAGGCGCGCAACAATGGATTGATTGATTGATTGATTGATTGATTGATAATCCATGAAAAGACAGGGAGGGTGTCCATCTATCAACCCCAGCACTCAAGTCGCGACTCCACCTCGCAACACGCCCGAATGGCTCGTGCGCGATTGAAAGAGTTCATCATGAAGAAAACTTGGGCTCTACAATAACGAAACAAGGCACGACACGAGGCCATGTACCCACTGCAAAACGGCTATAATGGCCTATTTATATGTTCAAGCACTTACAGCATGCAGGTATAGACGTTGCAAAAAGTATATACATAGGTACATAGGTAGGTAGCACGCGAGAATGCCAGTTCATCCACTCAAGTCACGATCCACTTTGGCGAGTTTATTCTGCAATAGCCCACTTCTTCTTCCTCGACTCCACATGCAATTCTTCACAATGACGAGCCTGATGCCTTGACCAGGGCTACTATCAACTACCTACCTAGGATAATCTTCTTAATGGCTCCTTACCCGGATCATTTATACCTCTATCCTCCTTACCCCAACCATATTGCCGTTGTTTGTGCAACATCGGAACAATGGCGTCTCCCCGTGTCTCTCCGTGTCTTACCTACAGGAGCCTACGTGTCCTGCCGTGCGAGGCAGCGAGACAACAGCTCACGGCCTGGAATCATTGACTTCCATCTTTTAGCCGCAATATGGCTCTGTTTTCTTTCCGTTTCATGTCCTTGTTTACAATGTGCAGTTGCATCGTCTTTCTTAGGTCCAGTCAACAGCTTGCGCGCTCGTATTTGCACGATTGACTTGTGCGTCGCGGATTGTCTGAGACGCTTCTACTTTCAACGAATAGTGAGACATTGACATCACAAAAAACTGACAACATGGTATAAAAATGATTTTATTGGCTTGCAAACCACATTGGCTTCCCCCTATACTCCCCTCGTTGCAGAATTCTAACCAGTTTCCATGAGCTCGTCAACCATTCATACATGACCATCAGACCAACCTCTTCCTCTCCATGCCATTCAAATCGTAGGCACGGATCGTACAATAGTGTCCTCGGAATTGTTGTCTATCCAATGGCTAGACAGTCTAGTAGAGACCGACAACAATGTCACCCTTGACGCGGGCAGTCAGGTGGACCTCGGCCTCGAGGTCGAGCTTGATGCCGATGAGGAGAGAAGCGTTCTTCTGGTTGCCCTCGGCGTCTGTAGCACCCTTGAGGAGCTGGCCTAGTGAAGAGAGTCAGACGGCGGCGTATCAACTGCTTGCTGTTCTGGAAGCTTACCAGCAGGCTGGGACAGCGCGGTGGAGGTGGGCAGGGGCACAACGTGCTGCTGGCCGGTGGTGTTGAAGGTGCTGTCGACAGGGTGTTAGTGATCTCCTCTCGGTTTTGTTTCAACTGAGGCAGAACCGAGTTGTTGAACTTACGTGTTGGGGGCAGACATCTTTATGGTTGGAAAATTGAAGAGACTTGAAGAAGCGAGATGAGAGTGTTGTAGTAGTGATGAAGCTGTGAGTGATGATGAGGATAGTTTCGGATCTCAAGCGGACAACAAGACTTCTTATATAGCTCATCATTCCCAGGAGAGCATTTCCTATCGTGGCCTTGTCCGTCGGTGTCCTGCGCCATCACCGCTGACAAGTCCAATCCACCTGGGATCTTTCGACTGCAATGTCGGGCGGCTGAGGCAGCAGCACCAACCATGTGAGTTGTCCGTACGGCTCCGCGATTCAAAAGCACAGCGAGGTGGGCTTGACAGGGAACATGGTGTTTCTATTCTGTTGCAGTGTGGACATGGCCGACGCGGGTTGACCCGCAGCTGCGTCGATGGATGCATGTCCACGCACTGAGATCCAATGTTCATTTCCTGCAACAATGCTGGTGCTGGAGAGCCTCTACGTGCGGCTGAAGGCTAGGTGCCACGTAGAGTGGCAAAAGAGCCAGAAGGAAAAAGCATCGTTTTTCCCCCCCCTCTCCAGCACCGAGGTCGACAAATCAGCCCATGTAGATGTTTGCAAAGCACGGCGTTGAGCGTTTTGGCGTCCGTGTGTCGATGGAGTCGACGCAGCATGCGCGCTTTGTTGCAACGCACCTCTTTGGCTCAAGTCGGCGTGAGTCGGGCAAGGCGAAGGAATGAAAAGCACCGAGTACCATTGCGACCGTGGCCTGATTCACGCTTTGCATATGATCCCGGCCTAGATGTTTCATACTTCGGAGACTGGGCATCTTGAGGCGCAAGTTTGGCGTTGATAGAGTCCCATCGGATCATCAGTCAGGGATAGACTGCATGGCATTAAGAATCAGGGAGCATCTCAATTAGATCTTGTTTGACGATGCAAGATCTCGCTATGGATGTTACAGTATACACGCAGATAGCTAGGGCGATCAAAGTTGGCTTTTCAGATGATAGCTCTGTTCGACAGTTGTCCAAAGTGATGCCGTGTAAGAGTTGCCATGCTGGATTATGTCGTTGCGTTATGCGTACCTAGTGTACCTCAATAATCAAGTACATTTCTTAAAAATAGCTCAGCATCCACACTGGAACATGTCCGCAGAGATTGACAACGTTTCTGCGAACAGTCGTGAGAGTGACCAGGTTGGCCTGTCCAGACAAGTGGCGGCCTAGCGAGGATAGACTGGCCATGGCCGAGGCTGATTTCCTCTTGAAGTATTGCTCCAGGTCCACACTCCGACATGGCTGTACATGCCTGCTGCCATAAAAAAGCCGTAGAAGTTGGGTCGAGACGGTTGGTCAATCGTCTTCTCAGCAAGTTCTCAACGAGTCGATACACTGGACGTCTGGAGGGTTCCACCCGCATCATTCGCAAGCAAGTTACAAGGCTTTCATATTGCCGTCTTCTTCGTACTACACTACCTCAATTCTTCCTCCCCAGAGTGACCAATAACTCACTTTCCCGTTTCTCCAATCGAGATGAGGTTGCAATAAGCTCAAACTCAAGATGGTAGCACTGCCATTTACAGTCGTTATGCTTATTAGAGTTAGCCTCAGCACCGACTTCACATGTGGCGGGTGTCGCTAGTATCCAACGTGGCGGCCAAGACAAAGACATACTTGGGTGGTTTGCATAGAGTCAATTTCAGACACACTCCTACGTAGCAAACGCTGACGAAAATATCGAAATACTTCGCTCTGGTGCCCTGTGATGGCGTCCACTCGGGGAAAAGGGCACTCAATCCCTGACAGGGACTACGATTCCATCGAGTAAGCTATGTTTCACCACGTCCCTCTAATCTTACCCAGGAGGGAGGGCATTTCAGCTCGAAAGAAATCAGAGGCACCATCGTATTGCACTTCATGAGGAGCGACCCGAACGTGCTTCACCGGGTCTTCTTCTTTTCACTCTTGTATTGCTAGTGTCTATATTCCATTGTTCAATGTAAACGCTCGGTCAGCCAGATTTACGTAGCATCCACATAGCCGCGATGTAGCGCAACGTCTAATCGATTGGTATTAGATGAGTGAAACAGGAATAGACACAAGGGGTTAGCGCCTGGTGTCTAGTCTCAATGTTGCTTCTCTCCTCCATGAACAAATCTGGGGTAAGGCGCCATTCCATACATGGCATCGACGCTCTCTTTAGGCAAACTGAGGTACTCCCGACTTTGAAATACTGGAATAAAAATACATGGGCTGAATCAGAATCATAGTCATCGGGACCGGTGAGAATGATATATATCTAGTCTCCAGCCGACTCTGGAAGAGATGAACGTGGACGTAAACTCGTATCAAGCACGGTGGCGACAGCAGTGGGAAACCGACCATTCTATCCTCCCTTGCCATGCTAGCAGTCAGGCCTTCTACCGCTTCATGCGCGAAATGGCGGGAACTGTCCTATACAGCTACATGGACCATGTCCTGGTGGCCAGCGGGGGGCATCTGTGGTGGAGAGACCGAGACCTCTATACAAGGTTAGCCAAGGATCCCATAAATCCATATTCATGGAGGCTATTTAGGACTAACCAGAATCGCATTCCGAGCTGTAGGCGTAAGTCGTGGGATGGCGCAAGAAAGGCCATCCAAGATACGGCCTGTCTCAGTCATCTATCATAGACCGAGCACTCTCAACCCGATTTTTGCTGTACAACGATCTTGAAACCCACAAATAATACATGAAAGACGGCATTGAGGGCCGAGGAATAGAGTGGGTGGTGAGGAGCCGCTTGAACATTGTCAGGCCACTGCCATTATCCAACTGAGTAGTTGAAAATTCCCATATATTGTTGCAACATGACGCTCAGTAAGTCAGACAACTGTACCTCAGTCAGACCATCAAAGATTCTCCAATCCATGTAGACAATAGTGCTGCGATCTGTATAACATAGTTGGGAATAGCATGACTCGGAAGTCGATTCACCTAGTGTCGTTATTCGAGGTTCGCGACTTTCCACCATAGGCTCCTTGGACTGACTGGAAGTCCGCTCTCAATTGTGGCAATTCGCAAAAGACACAGAGCCAAGGTACCAAACAAAGTGTCTACTGCTTTCAATTTGCTAGGTAAGCAAGTGTCGGGACGTGATGAAATCTAATCGAATGACATTCTATGCATTCCGCAATTGTCTCCCCAGCGCCATACACCCAGTCGATATAGCTCAGTTGGTTTCTCCATTCGAATCGCTCAGCCCAATAGAGTCGCCATGACGATCTGCCACAAGGCTCGTGGGGCAACGCAGCATCCGCACATACCAACCCGTCTGTTGGAAGTGGTACGTTCCCCGTCGTCCCACCACAACCAGCCATCACGGCTTCCACTCATCCATGGCTGATCAATTCGCTGTATTGTTCGATTGTTTGTACATTTGTTTTGTCGTCTTTCGTCGGTGTATCGTCCTATCGGCCCACCCTCGTCTCGGGTCCGTCGTCGCCCCCGTGGAATCCCAGCCATTCTCCCAGCATGCCGCCGGGCTTGGGCACGGGGCACTCTCTCCGATCCCTCTGCTGCGCGGTCTCAATCTCCTCGGCCGTCGTGTCGTTAAACTCGGCTATTCCGTTCTTGACCTCTGGGGTCTCCTTGCGCTTCCATCGCATGCGGCGGCCATTCTCGTCCACCATGACCTCACCATCGGCAAATCGAGTCCGCGGGACGGGGCATGGTAGTAGATGTGGTAGGGTGACGACGAAGAAGCTCGCTACGACGGTGGTGGCGAAGAGCGACGAGGTCATTCGTGACTTGGGGTGAAGTAGTGGTGGCATGATTCGCGAGTCCTGGGGTTATGGAGCGCTCTAGTAGTCTCAATTGGACGTTAGGGACACCTCTACAGAGTTCTCAACGGCATTGGACTCACACAATGACCGTCTCATCGTCTTTCTGCGCTGCAAATGGCCAGGCCAGCGCTGTCGAGGTAATTCGTGATCCGTGATCCGTGGGTCTGTGATCAGTTCACGAAAGCAGCTCATCCACACTCGACTTGTTTGATGCATGATTGTTTTAGAGCGCCGCGATTGGCTGTCACAACGCCTCCAGGGTTCTCCGGCGCGGCAACATGTAAATCCGAGCGGGTGGCTTCCGCGCGGTACGTACCGCAGCGCCATCAGCGTTATTGCCAGAGCTTACTGAGGTAATCGCTACACCATGCGCGACGGGCATCGCGCTGTAGATTTTCCCAACGTTGCCATGCTGCAACACAATTATTGACATTCTGCCGCGCATCCACAAATCACCGGGTACGGGGCCCTACGACATGTTATAGCGCCATTTCTACGGCTACGCTTCGTTCCAGGATTTTAGCGGACGAAATCCCCAACCTCGTGCGACCAACCTCAACCTCACCTCCCCACCTACATCATGAGCGACCTCGACAAGTATGGATGAGCTCTTGACCCGCTGATCTACGTGCGCCAGCTGACCTTGGGGGCACAGAGCCATTGCGCAGCTGCGATCATGCCGGCCGATTCCAGAGGCTCAGGTCCGCGAGCTATGCCACAAGGCGCGAGAGCTGTTGATTGAGGAGGGCAACGTCGTCACCGTGGCGGCTCCGGTAACGGTATATACGCTTAATGGCGCCCCGTGTGTGCTCAACCGTTCTGACGAGTTTGCTAGATTTGCGGTGATATCCACGGCCAGTTCCACGACTTGATGGAGCTCTTCCGGGTAGGCGGCGATGTGCCAGATACCAACTACTTGTTTATGGGTGAGCGCCTCTTTTCCTACTCATTGTCAAAGCCCACGTTGCGCCTTCGTCGCCGCTGACCAGAACGTGTGTACAAAGGCGACTTTGTCGACCGCGGTTTCTACTCTCTTGAATCTTTTCTCCTCCTCCTCTGCCTCAAAGTCCGATACCCCGACCGGATGACGCTCATCCGCGGCAACCACGAATCACGCCAGATAACAACAGTATACGGCTTTTACGACGAATGCTTGCGAAAATACGGAAGCGCGAATGTGTGGCGATACTGTTGCGACGTATTCGACTACCTTGCCCTAGGCGCCATCGTCCTGGGCGCATCAAACACCCTATCACCCGGCGCCGAGCCAGTCGACGACGAGACCGAGATTGAGGTCTGCGACCAGGCTGGCGCAGTCATGAGCCGCTTCCCGCGGCGACGGAACCAGGACGGCTCGCAAGAACAGGCGTCGAGCCCCACCGCTGGCGGAGAAAAGACTGGCCCGCCGGGCTCTGGCGCGTCTGGGTCGAGCGGCGGCTCCGTGGGCAACCCTGCGGGCGCGGTACTGTGCGTTCACGGCGGTCTGAGCCCGCTGATTGACACGGTCGACAAGATCCGGCTCATAGACCGCAAGCAGGAGGTTCCTCATGAGGGAGCCATGTGCGACCTCTTGTGGTCGGATCCAGACGAGATTGACGGCTGGGGACTCTCCCCGCGCGGCGCGGGCTTCCTGTTTGGCGCCGACATTGTCAAGGTCTTCAATCATCGCAACGACCTGAGCCTGATTGCGCGCGCGCATCAGCTCGTCATGGAGGGCTTCAAGGAAATGTTTGACGCGTCCATTGTCACCGTCTGGTCGGCGCCCAACTACTGCTACCGCTGCGGCAACGTGGCGGCCGTGCTCGAGCTGTCCGAGGACGATTCCGGCACCGGCCTCTTTGCCCGCAGCAATGGAGACGTCGGACGCAGCGACGGCGGCCGCCGCGGCGTCATGATGGAGGACGACGGCATGCCCCGGAGCGGGCCCGCGCGGCGTTACCGCGTCTTCCAGGCTGCGCCGCAGGACTCGCGCGGCATGCCAGCCAAGAAGCCCGTGGCCGACTATTTCTTGTAGAACTTGCTTGGTATTGCTTTGTGGGGGAGTAGCTTGGCGGTGTTTTATCTCAAACTGCACGGAAGGGGGGGGGGGGGGNNGGCCAAAGGGACTTGGGGCCACGGATCAGCACGGAGTTTATGAATACAGCATCATTCTCTTTTACTTTGTCACAGGTTAAAAAAAAACCAGTCATAAATCATTGTATCCAAAAAGGGGTATTTGTTCACTTGTCAAACAAAACCAAAAACGCCGTTATTACCCAGGCCAAGACTCATATCAACTCCCTCCGCACTTATACACCACCATACCAGGCCCTCCCATCTCCCGGCAGCTCGAATAGCTCCATGTCCTCAAACGCTATCCTCAGGCTCTCTAGGCCATTCTTGCAGTTCCAATCAGTTGTGCCGACATGCTCACTGATTCCACCTGGAAAGCGTTCTGCATACGCTGGTTCCACGCTTCCAGCCCTCGGGTGTGAGAAGGCGCCGTATAGGAGTCGGATAGGACTCATCAAAGCTTTCTCCTGCCACTATCGGCTTCCTGATTGCTTTTCTGCCGCATTTTTAGGTCGAACCCCGTGAAAGCATCCTTTTCGCGAGAACCTCAAGTGCTTCGGTGAGAACAGGCTCGGCGCCTCAACTCTCTAGATCAGGCAAGGCCTCGAAGCCAGTTTGATTTCTTTGAGGCTTTTGTCCCAGCACACGACTCCTCTTCAGTCTCTTGTCATCGATGTCGTTTCGGCCAAACCTCTAACCCCTGTCTCCATGTTGTGCCGGTGTGGAGTACCGGTAGGCAGAAGGCTGATGAGCAAACTGCCAGGTCGCCGTGAGGGGGGGGGCTTGGGTTTTCAAGTCCTTCGAGGCCGCCACTTTTCCCATAATTGGAAGGGATCGTCTGGGTAATTCCGTCGACGATAGAACTGTTTTTCCGTGGGTGTCGGAGGTTGTAGCATTATTTTTGGTAGTCTGCAGTAGACAGTTACCGACGTTCGAGTTTTTCTTGCCTTGGGGATCTTTGGCCTCCGACTATGTGCGGCTCTCCGTGTGCTTGGTGCCATCACGTCTGGCAGCACTTGGGTCTAAGAAGCTCGCCGCTCGGAGAAAACAACTTTGAGGGCTCGGGTTCGGTCTTCGATTGGTTTCTGATTTGATTCCTTGTCTCTGTTCCACTCAAATGTCTGTTTGGTCGGCTTTTGCGGTCTTGAAGTCTTTCAGCAAACCGCCAAGATTGGTAGTCTCAGTTCTGAGGACTAGGGAAACTCTCCAGGAGTATTCAGAGGTCGATGAGCAGAAAACGGAATACCAGGCCGGCTCACTAATCCTCTAGATAAATACTGCTCCACGACTCTGCTTATTGTAAACGGTTTGGACACGACTTGACTTTTTTCTTTCAACTCGGGTCCTTTGTATTTTGTTACGTGGCCTTTGGCATATTGCGACAAGTTGACAACGAGAACAACGCACTCGAGTTTTGGATTGTACTTTATTGTCCCACGCCAAAGGTCCTTTGTCGCCTCCGCTGGGTTGTTCGCAGATCACGGCTCTTTGTCCAGCGGGTAACTTGAGTTGAAAGACCAAATCATTGTTTCCTTGAACCAGAGCGGTAGACCTCTCGATCCGGATCTTGTTTTTGTGCGATCCCTGGTTGAAGGTGGGGATACGGGTGGCGAGGAGTCTTTGGAGGACTCGTCGCTCGTCAGATCTGCATCTACAATGTCCTATCGAGTTTCGAGGACCAGATCAGTCGGGATTTATTCGCCATCGTGCGTCGCAAGAGACTGGTAGTTGAGTGTCCTGGCGTACGATTGTTGTGCTTCATTCTCGGAGGTAATAGACGCTGTCGGGCTTGACTAGGCATAGTTGAATGCGTGTGTGCCTGTAGGACTTGTCAGTTTAAGGACCAGAACAGAAAAAACTCAGCTGGCAAACCTCAAATCTGCAGAAAGGGTGTCGCGCTGACAGCGAACACCTCGACGCCAAGTGGGCAGGTTGACGCTGTCTCTCAACAACCCGGTGGAGGGCCCGCGTGCCTGTGGCTATAGGCGTTGAACGGGTTCATGGGCATGCTGCTGTAGTTGAGATGAGAGTTGCTGTCGTCTGAAACTGCTGGTATCAAATATGGTTGATGGGTGGGGACTTCTAGAACAGAGCCAGGGGTTGGTTGGGTTGCGTGGTAGGCTTCAGTCCTGGGAACTTGAACAGGAGAGAAAACATGAGGATAATGCTGAGTGGAAGAAATCGAGGAGCGGGCCAGGATGGGAGGCATGGGTGCGTGGGCGTGGGCATGGGCGTGGAGTGGGCGTCCATAAGGGGCTTGGCCTGGCTGCTGCGTGGGTTCCCATAGAGGAGAAGAACTAGCTGTGGAAGCGCTGGTGATTGATGTTTCGCGGCTATCCCGAGGAGGTACAGGTCCAGAATATGACATGGCACTTTCGAGAGGGACCGGTCTTCGAGGGGCTAGGTTCTGAGCCAGTGACTGGACGGCCTCGCTTTGGTTGCCCGCGGTGAAGTGGTTGATTGGGAGGGGGAGCGAGTCCTGGCCTTGCTGAGAGGTGAGGCCCGAGCGTAAGAAGTTGGTGATGATGTCGTCGCTGAAGCCGTGTCTATGCAGGAGATTACGAAGCTGTCTGTTCTCGTCGGCGACCCCTCGAGCAGCTACCTGGACCTCGGCCGAGGCCTCGACTCCCTGGAGTTCATAGACGCGAAGGCGTTGCTCGAGCTCCTGCAGGTATTCTCGCCGACGAGCACGAGACCTTCTTTGGTTGTCTCGTATGCGAGCGAGGTTTGCCTTTTGCTAGAGAGTGAGAAGACGGGCAAAGATGTCAGGACTTGGGCCAGGCAAGAACACCAGAGCAAGGCGGGGGGGGTACATACAGCTGGTGTTGACATTTAGGAGGTAGCTTTGTAAAGACTTGACGAATCAAGCGAGGAAAGACGGGAGAGGAGGGGACGTTGACGGAGTTGCATCTAGTAATGCGGATGTTGTCGAGTACAGTACAGCACAGGCGTCTCTCTGTCTGGTGGCTTATTGCATCGGGTTGCTAGAGAATGATCTGCAATGCAAAGAAGGGTTAGAAGATCGACACGGAAGATGCAGCGGCGACGACGCGGGAGACTAAATAGCCGCCGACGGCGATGGAGAGGCGTGGCGAGGCCTGGCAGGGCCAAGCTAGGAGACTGGAAGACAGACGGACAGACAGGAATCAGGATGGTGCTTCAAGATGCAAATGATAGCTCACGCCCAGGCACTGTCGAGACAAAAGAGGTCAAAGAGCAGACAGAAGCAACAAGAGGCAGACGCCAGGGTGCAAGACAATGCAGCAGCAGATGGCGCCTTTCCCTTATTGTCGAGGGGGTTGGGGTTGGCTTGGGCGTGCGGCGCATAGCAGACCCTTGAGGAGAATTCTCCATACATACATACTTACATAGGTACTCACATACATCGGACTGGATTGACTGGAGAGAGTGAGTAGAGCATCCCAAGACTTGGCACAAAGGGAAGATGGAAGAGACAGGGATTGCAAAAGACAACCCGCCTACCTATAGGTACCGTCTACTTGCACATCTCGACAAGCCCAGCCAGCACAAGCGTGTAAGTTGAGTGAGACGGGAGCCCCCGTTTTGATTTGAGTCGGCTCGATCCCGAGCTATCCTCGACGGCCATTGGCCAGCAGCGCGCCTGTAGCTTGCAATGATGATTGGATTCCTGGAGAGAGAGAGGATGGATACTGGAAAAGACGGGGTGCAGCTGGCCAAGCCACTGTCTTTTCCACGATACCCAGGTGTCTTGTTCAACGGCAAACGTCTCTTGACCAACTATCTGATCAAGTAGTACTGGACCAAGTAGCCGCTACACAGAGGCCCGAGAGTCTGGAAAAGAAGGGAGGGGTGGAGGACACAAACACATGGAATGGGCCATTTGGCGCGTCCCAAACGTGTTCCATAGGCCCAAGAGAGCATTCAGAGGCCCCCCATACATACAGTTTCGAGACGGCCACTCGGCCATCGTCAATGGCCCATGGATGAGCGAGCGGCTGGGCCGATCCAGCTTGACAGGCACGACAGGAAACGCCACCGCCAGATCGAGTCGCCTGCCCTGCCTCTGCGTTGGACGCGGCCAAAGTTCCGTCTAGCTGGGTCATCCGGGCCCCGATGCGACTGTACACGTCTTGCTACGGTGCCAGCTGCAGCAGGCCTTCCTTGCCTTGTCTGCAGTGCATTGCAGTGCAGTGCGGTACTGCAATGGACGGCCAAGGAGGGGAGTGTAGCGCCGAGTGGCGAGTTCGAGTTCGTCGCAGCGGCCCGAGACGTTTTCCATCCAAGTAATTACTGTGCATACTTGGCAGGCAGGCAGGCAGGCAGGCAGGCAGGCAGGCAGGCAAGCTGGTAACTCGATAGTTACAGCAAGCAGACGGATGGCTGTGATAGCAACACACGGGTGCGCGAGGAGAAAGAGGCTGCTGTGGATGGTTGTGGTTGTGAATGTGGATGAGTTGAATGTTCAGGTGGAGCCTGTAAGGTCAACCTGGTCTCTGATTCTCCCCGAAAGAGCTTCTCGCACGGAGCTGCTCGAGGCTTGAATCGGAAATATGAAATGGGGTCGCGTATCTCATTCATTCAGTATCCATGATGGCTTGGCTGTAGGGCCCCGCCCAGTCAAATACTCGTCAATCAAGCGCTGTTTGCTATTTTGATGTTGTTGATGAAGAAACCCAAGGCATGTAAATTGCTCCTGCTTCCTGCTTCCTGCTTCCTGCTTCCTGCTTCCTGCTTCCTACTTCCCACTGCCTACTACCTAGGCACCTATTGCTTATTGTCTAGGAAAGTACTTACCACCTAAAAAGGTATGTACCTGCCCATCTGATCTAAGGTATTCCCATGCTGATATATACGCCGCATATTGATCGAGGGCGTAGCATAGTAGAATAGGCAATCGCGGGGTATGACGTGCCAACCTCATCACCATGCCAGCGAGTTGGATATGGCTTGATGCCATCTACCGTCTGCCACACGCACTGGTACACGTAAATAAATCATCACCCCAGCTCTGCTGCACATCCCAGCCTCCAGTCTCTCTCTTCATTGCCTTGATGGATTTGACATGTGTGTGCGTTGGTTTTGTTGGCTTGCGCCCGCAGCCCTCACCTTGCTGCGAGCAAGACACACACGCATGAGCAAGCGTATCCCACCACATGGCGTCGCCGCCATGGAACAGGTCTGGACCGCTGCCTGTGTCTCAATCCTCTCCCGCGTACAGTAGAAATCACAGTATAGGACTAACTGCAGCGACCGTGGCTAGCCGTCGCCCGTTATGGCTCCAGCTAGTCGGTCCATGTCTGTCTGCTTCTCATGAGCCATTGCCGGCGCAGGCGTGCAGCCACGCCAAACGTACTTGATTTAGGTGGGTAGTTGGATACTTGTTGTAAGTTATCCCACTGTCAAAATATGCCTTTTCCATCATGTCCCCACGTGCAGGGGGCGGGATTGGTGAACAGCCGAATCGATCAACGTCGATGGCGGAAACACTCGACTCGCGCGGGAATCCGACCACTAACGATACATCTAATGAGACATCACTTGTAGCTGAGATTGATCAAATCATCCCACAAAGGGCATCAGTCCATCCTTGCCCAGTGAGACGGGCCTGGCGACTGTACCGTCCAGTCTATCATATGTTACCAGCACCACGTCTTGGTCTTGGCTTGAGGCGGTGAAAGCAGCATGAATCGCAAACAACAACGCAAACCAACATTGCAACACTACATGCCTGCCTGCCTGCTTGGGTACCTACTTACCTACCTAGATGGGTAGGATAGCCACTACTCCGTATCGCTGATGCCGTTTCACAACGCCATCTACCCGTCCATCTCCTAGCCAAGTATCAAGGCCGAATCCTCCGCGTCGGATCCGGACTCGAAATCCCCTGTTGCCAGATCCCGCTGCCAGCCAGTCGGGTAATGGTACTTCCACGCGATGCTGCACCACTTATGGAAGCTTCTCTCAAGTATGCGAGTATCCACGAATGTCAGCCGCAATCTGGGGGCCCGCCTACTAGGTATATGGTAACCAGTCGGGCATTTGTGTTGAACATGACATTTAACTCGACGCAACTGAGATGCTGCCGACTGCTCGCGAGGTGTCTGTTCGGTACAGCCGTGTACATGTGGTTGTGAAAACCAGCCTGGGTGCATCGCTGCACGCAGATGGATACCTTGCCCTCCTTCAGACACGCCTTGCCTGCCGGTTCCTTTGCAGCGTTAATTACTTTTGGCCTCCCGAGTTCGTGGGACTAGAGAGACTGCCGCCATTTCTTGATGAGCGAGACAAACATGTACGCGCCCATCGCGATCCGCAGCGCCGACAGTCCGGGACAAGATGCTCTTGTACGGAGTACGAAAATGCAAGCCGCGTTGGGGAAAGGGAGAGGGGGGGGCCATGGACACCGCGACTGGCCGGCTTGTGCCGCTCTAGCAAGCATGTCGACCCATGAGCAAAAGGTCAGATATCACACGAATCGAGGCTCTAGGCCACGACGGTCTCATCTTGGACACATCGTCTCGCTCCAGGGCCAGCTCTCGGCAAGGCCTTGTGCCACATCCCTGTCCCGACGCCCGATCCCTACATGCCCTGTTTCTTCTTTGGGCGAAGTTTCTAGACTCAAACCCCATTCTTCATCGTCCTGCCCGTGAAAAATGTCTGCTGATTCAGGACTCGCCATCGTCCAATCTCTGGCCCTTGGCGGCTCTAGAACGCTCCAATCCGAGACACGGGCTTGCTAATTGCTCAGCCACGCTCGAGTGATGGATTGCCTCACCCCCACCACACATCGCACAAGAGCGTCTGCTACAAGGCACGCTCCCGAGACTTGCCACCATGCGCCTGCGGCTCCATTGGCCGTTCCTGGTTTAAGCTGCGGGATCTAGAGTCATTCAGGGATCATCCGCGCAGGTGTGTATCTCGGCAGCTGGTTGTTGTAAGTCGGTATGCATACGATACGCCAAGCATGGTCGTGGTCAACGGTCCAGGCATTGCCGCAGCTCATGGTCAAAGTCTCCATGCCATTCCGCACCCTCGCCCACAGTCATCACAGTTCAATCTTCGGGGCTTGTTCCTATTCCTCTCATCAAAAACACCTGCCAGTTGTTGTCAGTATCACCGCATCGCATCTGCTCCAGACGTCACTGGAACGCAAATACCCTAGCGTGACGCCAAGGGTCCCTACTCAACGGCAGCTGCTGCTCTTGTGCTCACTCTCTTCGGCCCAGACTTGACATTGAGTGGCGCTATGACTGACTGCCTAGCCTCTAGTTTAACGCTCGGGAACGAAAAATGGCTAGAAATTTCCTTCCATTGCTCCTCATGCACGTAAGTAGGCAGGACTTGGCGCGAGCATTGCCAAGAGTCGCCACAATATCATTGGCCATGCTTATCCTGGACACATTAACTAAGTTACCCATGTCCGCACATATAATCCAGTAATTCGCATGCTCAGAGCAGAGGGAGTCGGAGCTCTCTTCCCGAGACATGCTAGAATGCTCTGGAATACTTGGCTAGAACGCAGTTCAGTTTACAAGGGGCAGAGGGAAGCATGTTGCTGCTGCAGCAAGGTCATGACGACCCAATATGGATTCGTCAGGGGTTGGGAGAGGCACGTGCGGGCAAAAGTTGGCAGAGGACCTTTATCCTTTCTCGATTGCAGCGGTCAAACCCAGTCTCAACGATCTGAACTCACGGTGAGGGCGCAAGTGACCTGATGGTGGCCACGCGGACGTTTCGTTGTATCCTTGGCCGTGCGACTAGAGCATCGTTTACTTGCGCAGAAATCATTGGTTGTCGGGAGCTCGGCCGGCGGCTCCAACTCTATTGACTATTCAAAAGTCAAGAGGCGGGTAGCAACTGGCCGAGGGGGAGACTAATGCTTCTAGAGTCGGCCAGGGACTGGCCAAGAACGAGAAGCTTGTTTCCCGTAACCACGCACCCTCTCGCAGCCTTCGCGGCTTTGCTCCGTGCAATATGATTCGCCAGTCTATGGGGGCTAGATCATTATGATGCCAGCGTCCATGGCACCGCCAAACATCCCGTACAAACGATACTATCCTGTCACACTTCTTGTTACAGGCGGAAATTCTACGCTACAAGAAGAGGCTGGCCGGCTTCGTCGATCTCCTGTCGCTTCAGCCGTCATGAACCCAAACGCAAAGAGCCTGAATATAGCATTTGTAGACCACATTCTTCCGTAATTGTTATTGAAGTGCCTCCATATCGTGATGGTTGCCTGTTTACTATCACTCTTTGTGAACTGGACTCGCCTGCTATCAACAGGCGGCAAATTCGGATAATCACGACTGGTTATCAGAGGAACGACATTTAAAACACTTTTCTATCCCAGTAACAAGACACATGGTTTGTCAGACGTATGCCTATATTACTCAATTCTTGATGAACTAGTACCTGCGAGGGACACGGCGGTGGCTGTCTGCAAGAGTCCTGAAGACCTGTTGTGAGCAGTTGTGGGATATGCCTGGGTGATTGCTTCAGGGCAAACGGAAGATACTGTTTGAAAGTTTCCTGGTAGATGCAACTGTAACTGAGCTACACTTGCGCCAGCTGTGTGACTATACCGGGAGAATAACCATTCAGAGCTTGGTCAACTCGCAGTTGCTTTTCCGTTCACGAGAATAAGATGGTCCGTTGTTTACATCGTCCATCAAAGTCCTGCTTGTAGGTTGATGGAGTAGATACTTGGACTTGGCTTTGTCGCAACCAGATACGTCCCGACGAAGAGTCACTTCGGCAAGAGGAAAAAAGGTTGATAACAGTAGGAAATCACGCATAACACTTTAAAGTAATTTAGAGGTCATTGCAACAGGGGTTGATACCAACTGTCGCTCGCGTCAGGTCCGAGAACTGGTTCCAGGGTAGGCTGCTGAATAGCATGCTGTTAGGTAAACGTGCGGGGCTACACTAGCGCGCTTAATCCACGGGTGGGACCCGGCATGACCAACCAGCCTCGAAGCCGTGAGAACCGGGATCGTTCTAAAGCCGGCCCACCTCGTCATCCCGCAATACCGAATTCGCGGGACTTCTCCATGGTTGATTCCTTGATATCTGCCGCCGCTCCTCTCTCTCTCTTCCGTGATGCATCTGCGCACTTGACTCTCACCTTGCCATACACATCATTTCGAACCGACTAGTCCGCTACCACAATGCGCGGCGGCTTGAGGAGTTCTGTGCCGCGGCATATTCTGCGATGCGCGCGACCGATACCGAGCAGAGGGCGACATGTGAGAACTCTCCGGACGACGGCGACTGCGCGAGCGCTACCGACGGTGCAATGCCATCGCCAGCAAAGACCTGGGGCCGCGACCAAGGCCCGCAACGAGGCCGTGCCGTGCCGTGCCGTCGCCCGAA
This sequence comes from Pseudonectria buxi, assembly GCA_003693545.1. Taxonomy (NCBI): domain Eukaryota; kingdom Fungi; phylum Ascomycota; class Sordariomycetes; order Hypocreales; family Nectriaceae; genus Pseudonectria; species Pseudonectria buxi. The sequence continues at coordinate 34,247 of QUZG01000036.1, forward strand.
CATTGGCAACAGTGACAAATGTCCGGACCGAGGATGTTGGGCCGATCCAAGAGTACGATAGACGGGTGGAGGCGGGAAAGCTGCGCAACGACGAGCACCAAAGAGGTGAGGCGATTGCGCAAACGCTGCGGTAAACCGTCTGGTAGCAACTTGGCTGACCTCGGCATCGCAGGCATCATCCAGAGCCTCCAGAACCTCCACGACGAGCTGCGGACCTACGACGCCGTGCCTGTTGTGCGCCCTACACTCGACGCGCTCAAGCCCGAGAAGAAGTCCATCTTTTCCTCCCTCTTCGGCAAGGGCAGCAGAGGTGGCGGCGCCATTGGCAGGATCCCCGAAAACCTTCCCCGAGGCCTGTATCTTTACGGCGACGTGGGCAGCGGCAAGACGATGCTGATGGACCTCTTCTTCGACACGTTGCCCCCGGCTGTCAAGACCAAGACTCGCATCCATTTCCACAACTTCATGCAGGATGTACACAAGAGGCTGCATCGCATCAAGACGGAGCATGGTAGTGACATTGACGCTTTGCCGTACATTGCTGCCAATATTGCCGAGCAAGGAAACGTCTTGTGCTTTGACGAGTTTCAGTGCACGGATGTGGCAGATGCCATGATTCTACGGAGGTCAGTCTTCTCGGCAAGGTTCCCGCAAGTTGCAATCTAACGTTTGTGGCTAGATTATTGGAGGCCCTCATGTCGCATGGCGTGGTCCTGGTCACCACGTCCAACAGACATCCAGACGAACTCTACAAGAACGGAGTCCAGCGAGAATCCTTCATCCCCGCCATCGAGCTCCTCAAGAACCGATTACACGTCATCAACCTGGACTCGCCCACCGATTACCGCAAGATCCCACGACCGGCGTCTGGCGTGTACCACACCTCGCTCGACAGCCATGCCCAGAGCCACGCCGAGAAGTGGTTCCGGTTCCTTGGCGACCCCGAGCAGCCAGAGGCGCGCCCGGAGATCCAGAGGGTCTGGGGCCGTGAGATTTACGTCCCGCGCGTCAGCGGGCGGGCTGCGTGGTTTACGTTTGACGAGCTGATTCGACAGCCAAAGTCTGCCGCCGACTATCTCGAGCTTGTCCGCGCGTACGAGGCCTTTATCGTGACTGACATTCCCGCCATGAACCACCAGCAGCGAGACCTCGCCCGTCGATTCATCACATTCATCGATGCCGTGTACGAGGGCAACGCAAAGCTCGTCCTCACCTCTGAGAAGCCCCTCGGCGAACTATTCGTTTCCCGGGACGAGATTGCAGAGAGTCTGCTCAACCAAGGAAAGACCGAAGACCACGCCGAGGGGACTGCTGATGCGGCGACCCATGACTTGGAGCATCACGTCCACAAGCTCAAGGACTCGGACCTCTTTGCCGGCTCAGAAGAGGCCTTTGCCTTTGCCCGAGCCCTCAGCCGATTGCGGCACATGGAGAGCACGGAGTGGGTAGAACGGGGAATGGGACTCGAAGACCAAGGCGGCAAGGAGAACAAGGACAGCTGGATCAAGACGAGGAGCCGGCAGATGGAGGATTCAATGTAAGATGGGGAGGTGGGGTGTTTTACTGCAGCATGGCCATGCGTTGATACCCGGAGCACTTGCGCCGCATGAGCATTCATCTGGATTTTTCTTCATGGTTTTCACGTTGGATATGTTCAAGGATATGATAGAGACGTGGATGTACAATGACGAAGAATAGATATACCCACCAAGGTATCAATGGGATGTTCTACTATGGTACCGTAATCCAGAGTGTCTCGAGGCGCTTCTCTTGCAGGAAGCAATCCAGTCTGGTAAAATTGAAAAGGGGGTCTATCCACTGGGTTGGGCTCATTACATGGCCGCGAGGTCAGCCGTAGCAGTGCATGTGCCCTTGATTCTTGATATCAAGAGCTATAGGAATTGTCGACGTAATCACGACGATCAATCATTGATGACGGAGCGTGCGAGACGGACGAAGCGTGCAGAAACATGACCTAAAGGAAGGGCAAAGGCCACTATGTAATCGTTATGTAGATTACCTCCTTTTCGTCTTTACTGCGCAGCATGGTGGACGATCGACGAGGGGACAGGTATGTTGGCTGGGCCAGAGAGTTTTGCCCCTGTTTCAAAGCGACACCAGTTTGTCTGGGAGCGAAACACGTCGCACTGGAGCAAGTCTTGTAAAGAAATGGCACCCTCAGAGAGCAAGATGGGCTTGGCTTGGCTTGTTTTGGATGTGAGATCTCGGTGAGTTTGCGCTTGCCGCCATGTCTCACCGCCGCTAGATTGATGGATGGCAGCCACTCAACCATCCAACCACCATGATATTGACCACTTGTCGAAGCCGTGGCGGCAAGCGAGATACGGTAGACACATGGCCGTGTATCAGACGTCGGCAGGTAATTACCTAGCACGACATTGTCTCGCTTGTACTTTAATCACCAGCGTGCGTGGATCCAGTGGTTTTGAAACGAGAGCCACTGCTCTCTCCCTTGCAGAGAGGAAGTGAGCGAAGCCACAGCCGAGGCTGAGGAGATTCTTGCGGTGTGCTCTAAGCAAGGGCCCTTGTGGGATCCTTCCAGAAACCCAAATGACGAGTCTGGCCCAACAGCTAATTAGTTGACTTGGGTTGAATGTATGGTCGCCCGAAACGCCGGTTTTGGAGGAGCCAGCTAGCCTAGCTGGGATCACAGACAGGGGGTTCTCGGTATAGTTGATAGTTTATGTTTATATGGGTAGGCAGGTACAAGTGCTGACCTCTAAATCGGGTGGTGTACGCGCCGCCTCGATCCAAGCGGCGCATAATACGCATTTGGTCTAAACGAACTCGGGAGATGTCACAATGAAGCAAGTTATGCAGTTTCGATCAGGGCCTGGCTCGAGCAGGTCGAGTTGGCGTCGACTGGCGTCGACTGAATTGGACTTTGACTGACAAGCAAGCAGCGGCTCCACAGGTGGACATGGGCCAAAAAACACCCGGTCTCGGATTTGGGGTTTCCACAGTCGAATGACGCTATCAATACCAAGCAAAGATCGGTGGATGCGCAGGCGTGGGGATTGTCCGTTTCAAAGCCTGGCTAGCTTGAGCGTAGCGCGTTTACTCTGTCCAAAGCCAGGACCAAGATGGACGAGCTAAAAAGCCAGGCCACAGAATTGGACGTGACCCTTGAGAGAGAGAGCGGCTGAACGGATAGGGCATTCTGGGATTAGCCAGCAACATGATTAAAGGGTCGTGGGACTGGCAATGCTCGGCAAGAGGGCAGCTCAGCCCAGCTCAGCTGCGGAGAGAAGAGTGATGAGGGTTTTTAGAGTCTCTCCAAGTAATTATGTGCATGCGTGCTGGTGCGGGTTAGCGGAACTGGCTTGCAGCCGTTAGATCGGCATCCATCACCAAAGCCGACGTTCCGAGATATAGGCCGCTTGGAATCATGGCCTCCGCGTAAGCTGATGGAGAAGAGGCAGCAAGTAAACAGTAGATGGTCAATGGCAAACAGCGCAGCACAAAGGCTAGACGAGAAGAAGACGCATCTATTCTTAGCCGCCGAGGCTACAGCATGTATGTATGTACGTACCTCGACTCTTGCAGTCTTGCTGGCGGAAAGGGGACAATTTTAGTCGCGTCGACGTGCTGGGACATCAGCAGAGGTCCCGCCAGGATTGGACAATGGCTTTAAACGGTTCCTGGCTAATCCAATCTTACAGCGGGGCCATGGCCAATTACAGCGCCGTCGTCCCTGGAAAATGGCGTTGTGGCTGCCGGCAGCCCCTGCGGCCCCCCTGCGGCCCCCCGATGGCTATCCCCCGGGCGTTGTTCTCATATCCCTACCGGCGGCCCCGTTTGGCGCATGCTGATTGGCCGTTGGTTCTATGCATCACTCGACGATGTGGCCGCTGCTGATCTTCATCTGCCTGGTGAAATGAGCCAGCCAATCCTTGAGGCTGCTGGTGATGACTGAGCTGGACCATGGTGTCATGTCTTGTCTTGTCTTGCTTGTCTCTGCGCGTTTCTCTCTCAGCCCGTTATGTTATGAAGGTTTGGGGGCTTGGGGGTTTGCAATCACCCGGGTCTGGCCCGTGAAACGACGTCATGTAATGCTGGCAATTGTGCCTGTGTTTGTGTTTGTGCATGTGCATGTGCATGTGGTGCTTGTGCTTGTGCTTGTGCTTGTGCCTGTGCTTGTACCCTCCCCGGGCTTTGCCAGGGGTGCCTCGTCCATGCAAATCCTCCACAGTCCAGCCCACACCACCTGGCCCCAGCTGCAAGGACCCAAGCCCAAGGACCCAGGGCCAAGGGTACCTCGGGTACGTACTTCTCAAACCGGCCATGGATCGTGCAACGTGCTTGGACACCCGTTGTGATCAAACCGAGTGAGGCAGGTGCGGCAGGTGCGGCAGGTCTTGCAGGTCTTGCAGGTCTTGCAGGTCTTGCAGGTGTAGGTGCAGGCGCAGCTGGTGCCAGGTGCCCACCAATATCCCCCGTCCCTTCCCCATCTCGACTACCTTACCTCTAACCTCTAACCTCTCTCTCTACCCTTTGACCTTTCGCCTCTCGCCTTTCACCTTTCGCCTTTCACCCTCGACCACTTTCGTTCCCTCACCTTCGTTTCCAAAGAACTGCTTCACCACGCTGCGCCCCCCTCGCAGCCGCCCGTGACAGTTCGTCCATTCATTCCTTGCATCCTCCATCACAGCCTGGTGCGTGCTTTGCCAGTCTCTGGACCACCGCCGCTTCGTTTGCTGTGCAGGCTAGACTTGGGGCTTCTTTCTTACCGAGGCCTGACCTCTCTGCCTTTACCACCACCTCACTCGCGCTTGGCATCTGGTCCAACCGCTGCCGACTTTGTTCCCTTCGCCCCGGGATCATCAAAGACATTGCCGACGCTCTCGGGCAATCCGCTACCGGCTCCGACACTCTTCCCAATACATTCTTCCGCGCGCGTGCCCTCGACTTGGCTGTGCTACATTCCAGTCACACAAGACTCCAGCCCCTCGACCCTGGTAACGGCCGAGCGATATATCCCATCGCGTATCTGGGCAACCATTCATCCCCGTAATCTTCTTCAAACAACACGACACTCACTTTCCCAAACCACGCAATCCCCTCAACATGCACCCCCCTCACCGGCGTCTGCATCGCAGAGACGATGCTCATCTCCATGACAAGAGAGCAGGTTAGTCATTGATGGACAGGTCGCGGCGTCTGCCCATCTAATCCGAATCCGACTTGTTGTGACGAACAATGCTAACTAGAACAAGGTGTTGTTGTCACCGTCTACAAGACCCTGGAGCCAACCTTTGATGGAGCGGTGGGCTACACGACATTTGTAAAAGCCCCCAAGGCAACGCAAGTGTTTGAAAAGGAAGTCGTCGATGAAGACGACGACGACAACAACGACGACGACAGACAGAGAGAAGACGATGACGACGAAAACGAGAGGAACAGGGACGAGGACGAAGACGAGGACGCCCCTCGTATCACAAAAGCCCCCGAGAGAGAAGCACCAAGAACCACAAAAGAAGTCGAGAAGGAACCCGAGGAGACGAGTGAACCTCCCAAACCCAAGACGACCAACGCTCCCAAGTCAAAGGACGACGACGAGAAGGATCGGAAACACAGCAAGACAGAAGAGGACGACAAGACCACCGAGAAGAGCGAGTCCAAGCCCACCCGCACAACCAAGGCCGTCCCGACTGTCATCACCGCCCCCAAAGATCTCGACCTCAAGACTCTAGAGACGAAACTTGCCTTTGCCACGGATCTTGACTCATTTACCACGGGGGCTCCCAAGGCAACAAATACCGATCACGCAACCGGTACCGCTCTTGCCGGCGCCAGCGGTACCTCGAACGCCTCCTTGTCCCAGACCTCAAACGTGGGTGGAACCAGTGCTGGCGCCAAGGCCGGCATTGCCTTTGGTGTTTTGGGTGGTATATTCGCAGTTGGTCTGCTGGTGTGGTTCGTCTTCCAGCGCCGCAAGAAGCAGGTTGAGCAGCAGCAGCAGCTTGAGGATGACGAGAAGCTCCATGGCCCTATGGCTGGTGGTATCGATGCTGCAGGCATACAGCGCAGAACCAACCCCAACGCTCCCCGTATCAGCCTTCGCCCAGTCACCCAGTTCCTCCCCAACTGGAACCTTGACAAGCGAAACAGCAAGGGAGCCGCCATGGCTTTGGCCTCTCCCACATCTGGCGGATACCTCAGCGAGCCTGCCACAAGCCGTTCGCCGGGCGGCAGCGCCTGGGAGCGCCCTTCCACGGCCCAAAGCGCCGATTCTGCCAACCCCTTTGGTACTCAGGCTGAGCGTATCCCCAGTCCCATCAACGAGGAGAGTCTTCATGCCCGAAGCGGGCCTCCCAGCCCTGTCTCGGCTCTCAGTGATTTCTCCCCTGATCCAATGACTGCCAATGGACCTTCTGTCGCCGCCGGAGCCACAGGTGGTGCCGCCGCTGGCGCTGCTGTTGCTGGTGCCGCCGCTGGAGCTGGAGTCGCTGCGCTTGCCCGCAAGACGTCGATGCGCCGACCTGGTCCCCAGAACCTTGACTTGACTGTTTCCAACCACTCTCTGGACGCTGTTCCTGCCAGCCCGGCCGGTACCGAGTTCGGCAACACTCCTGTTACCCCTGGCACTCCCGACGCCCCGTCAGCTGGGGCCGCTGCCATTGCCGCCGCTGGTGGTCCGGCCAACTCTACCGTGCACCGCGTTCAGCTTGACTTCAAGCCGACTCTCGAAGACGAGCTGGGACTGAAGGCCGGTGACCTTGTTCGAATGCTTCACGAGTACGATGACGGATGGGCGCTATGTATCAGACTCGACCGATCTCAGCAGGGCGTAGTCCCGCGAACCTGCCTGTCCACTCGTCCCGTCAAGCCTCGCCCTCCTCAAGGCGCTCCTCGACCAGGCCCTCAAGGACGCCCTGCTGGACCCCCTCGGGGACCTTCACCAGGTCAGAGGCCCATGACCCCCCAGGGCCAGCGTCCCATGACCCCTAATGGCGGGCGTTCTCAATCTCCCATGGGTCGCCCTATGGGCCCCCCTGGCCATCCCGGCAATCGATCCCAGAGCCCCGGGCCTCGCTCCCAATCGCCTGGGCCTCGCTCAGGCCCTCAAGGAAGACGTCCTGAGAGTCCCAATGGTACGAGCCGCCGTATGAGCCCCCCTGGCCCGAGTCCTATGAACCCTGCGGAGGCACCTCAGGGATCTGTTGGGCGCAAGCCTGTGCCAGGTCAGGCATACTAAGCGACCGAAAGGACGTTTATATTCTGATTAAGCATTTGGCGATGAAAAACATGGCATCTAGGCTGATAGGCCGTCGCTTGTCGAATATCGACCACGGACAGAGCTTAATGGTTTGCTCATGATTCCACATGACCTGGAGAGAACGATTCCCCAACACAGCATTTGCACCTTTCTTGTCGCTCATTCAATACCTATTTTCTCCATTTACTTCGCTTCTTTTCTGTTTATATAACCCCCATATATCACAGGCGGCTCCTCATCCGTCTTTGGACCATGGCGGCGCCCCCCTTTTCTCCTCGTTTGGAGTGACCTGGCAGGACTCTGAGAGGGCTCGATGGCTCCAGGGAGTTATGCAGCGCATTCACGACGGCCTTTGTTACAAGAAAAGACAAAGTGCCCTGGATCAATGGTGTCACGCCAGTCGCTAATGTGTATTTACGTCTTTGATTTTTTTGTATCTGATTCTTCCAAGGGCTGGCTTCAGATTGTTGGCTGGAAAGTGAGGTATGGGGGGATTTCCTGTGAACTCTGGCGACGCTGAGACCCCATAGTGGAAGAATTGAGACGAGTAGATAAGAAATGAAGATGACCGAGAAGTCTTTGACAATTTGATTATCCTATCGTAAGCATTTGTGGAATATTTGTGATTTAATTGCCATGTTTGGAGAGTGTTGATAGTTGTAGTAATCTTTTAAGGTGAGGAAGAAAGTGGTGCGCTCAATGAGTGAAAGGGACTAACGTCTAGTTGATATCATTACTCTACTGTTGGGTGGACATTCATAATGTGCCACCTCATTACTGAGGTTCTTCTTGTTGAAATGTACGCAAACGCCATGTGATGACAAGCTCCCGCCAACGCCAAACTAGACAGTGCTGTATATCGCCTTTGAATCTTTATTGCTCTTTCCAACATGTCAATCGTTGTCTTGCAGCCGGCCGGCCACGAACTGGACGAGGTCATCGGCAAAGTCGCCCTGGCGGCGCAAGAGGGCGCGAAAGTCGTCGCAGGCGCGGACGTGCTCGACGACGCAGCCAAAGAAGCCGGCGACGAGGGCGCGGGCGGGGTCGTCGTCGACGGTGTGGTCGTAGACGGCGGGGACGAGGGCGACGAGGTCGGGAACGCGCTCGGGGAAGATGGTGAAGTGCAGGAGGGAGAGGTGGAGGCGGCGCAGGGTGAGGGCGCGCAGGGGCTCGACGCCGTACTTGTCGGCGAGGACGTAGAGGCGGGCGTGGGAGAGGAAGACGGGGCGGTAGGACTCGGCCGGGTGCAGGTTGGGCCGCGGGTGCCACGCGGTGGTGCTGTTGGGGACGGCGATGAGGGGCGAGGAGGGGAGGGGGTCTCTGCTGGCGAGGCTGTTTTCGTAGATGCGGATCGTGTCGAACTTGGGGTTTGGCGGGATGCAGAAGGACTGCGTGCCCGAGGAGAGGCGGCGGCGCTTGCGTGGGTAGTCGTGATTTGCGTGCTGGCGCTGGATAAACTCGAGCGTGGCGTGGTACATGATGCAGTCTGTCATGTAGGACTGGAGGGAGCAGGGAAGTCGAAAGGATGGGGGCAATGGAGGAGAAGCATCGTCGGCATGGTGGGCGTCTTCATCGCTCAGCGTGGAGGAGCCTTGGGAGGAAGGGCTAAGTTCGTCGTCGGATGATGACTCTAGGTCGGCGACGCGGTCGCCGTGGACGTCGTCCAAGCTCGCATCGGTGCTGATGGACGACGAGTCGATATCTGAGCCATCAGACGAAGTGTCGGTTAGATCTATTGTCTCCGGATCGACATCTTCCACACTGCCTGACAGCTCCTCGTCGTCGCCGTCGTCGCCGTCATCGCCATCATCTACGTCCTCGACGGCGACCTCGGTGGCGGGTTCCCCCCACGGCAGCATCTCGGGCTCGACCTCGGTGTAGTCGCCCGAGTAAGCGAACCTGGCGAAGAGGACAAAGGTGTCAACGTCGAGGTCAAGCCACTCAACGCGGCCTTCGTGGGCCTCGCGCATCCTACCGTTGACGAGGGCGTTGAGGGCGGGCGACAGCTGGCCGATGAGCTCCCGGTGAACGTGGAACTCCTTGCGGCTTTGGCCCACGACGAAGACAAAGGGCTTGGAGGCGAGAGACCTGGAAATGAGGGTTAGCATTTTTGGGATTCTTTGTAGTAAGGGGTTCCGCCTTGCATACTCTTCGAAGCTGGCATTATCCGTCTTGGGTGCCGTGTCTGTATGAATAAGAGGCATGGTGAGAGATGAGAGGCCAATGCTCTTGACTCATACAGCAGTGTCCTCTTTCGATCTCACAGGTGATGGCCAGGGGCACTTTGTTGAAGCAGGTGGCAGTGATGAAGCATGGGTTCTCGAGCCGTAGAGGAGCAAGATGATGGGAAAAGAAAGAATCATAAAAGGTTGTTGGATGAAAAAGGGCGAAAGTGGTTTGTTTGCTGGCCTCGAGTATCCTACAAAGTAAGACTCCAAGACGCCACGGTCCCTGTATCAATCCCTGCGGGGGTGGAGCTTCAGCGGATTGGGCTCGTGATGGCGTCGACATGACTGGCTGCTTTGCCGCGCGCGCAGAGTGCCAGCCCATTGGGTCGTTTGTTGCTGGGAACTGATGGGATATCAACAAAGAGTCCATCCATCCATCCATTCCATCCATTCCAGGTCAGCTCGACTGATGCTCCCTGCAGAGAGAGGGCAGACAAAGGAGATGCAACTTCTCCTCAAGCCACAAACTTGCCTCCGCATCCGCCGCATGCCTCTCCCGACAGCCCGACAACTGTCCCAGGCCCAAAGTATTCCTCGCCCATCCTGCTGAGCTCCGAAACCTTGAGACACCGAAGCTCGCACACGGCGCAGATGCGGGATATGTCTGGAGCCATAATGGCCACTCCTGTAGCGGCACAGCGAGCTGCACAACCTTGCTGTTAGCCCACAGATCGAGGTGGATGGGAAACTCTACCAGACAAACTCACCAAACGTGTGGCCCTTGCTACACCGTACTTCATCCCCTTCCGCCTGCAGCGCCCCGTCGCAAAAGACGCACCGCTGCTTCGGGATAATGTCCCTGAACTGGTCTCGAAGAGCTGATTCCCGCACTCGCGAGGCCGCCTTGTCGGCCCAGGTTGTCCCCGGCACTTCAGGTCCACCTCCGTACATCCACTCCCACAGCCGGCCTTCTGTCGTCAGCCGCTCTGGGAGCAAAGGTGCCGCTGGCTGCGGTCCATCTTCGTTGTCTTGCCACCCAAAGATGACCTTGGAAATGCCCCGGCGTTCCGGATGCTGCGTGCTGTACTGCGACACCAGTACCGCTGTCGAGCCGCCACCCGGTGAGGCTGCCATGCCCCATATGCGAAACCGCGAAGAGTGCACCTGCAGCTTGGCCCCGTCTTCCTCCATCAACTCGTCCTCGGAGTCGTCAGAGTCCGTGTCGAAACCTTCTAGCGCCACCGCTCGGGATACCAGCCTCGTCGTGTTCTTCCTAATTTTTGTTGCCCACTGCGGCACTGTCGAGGCCGACTCGGGCAGGTTGGTCTGGTACCAGTCCTCGTTGCTTGCCGTCGCAGATAGTCTGACAAGCGAATAGTATGGCACCGAGACCTGAATCGACGGGTCCCGATGGTTGACCACGAATCCTGAGCCAATGTTAGGTACCTAAGTCGGACCCACGAAGCAGGAGAGACGTACCCGTGATTGGATTTACCACCATCTCTTCGCCTTCTTTACAGTATGTCGTGGAGCACTCCCAGGTATAATGTGGCTCCCGCGGTGGTTCTGCGTCGTCGAGTAGCGACACCTGGAAAGGCTTCACATCGAGAGGCGTAGCAACCAGGCCTCTAACAACAGGCTTGCCGTCGTCCATGAAAACCTGTCACTCGTTAGTCTTCGCCAATCCACCCCCTTTTTCCTTTGAGACAGAAACCTCTTACCGAGTCTTCCCACTCAACAAAAGCATCGCTTGCCAGGAAAGTACATATTGACGTGCAGTCCGACTGTTCGATTTCAATATCAGGATGCTTGCCCTTGTCCCAGCTGCCCCGGATCGTAACCCTTCGACACCCGACATAGTTCTTGGCTAGGTATGCCAATACTGCTGTTTGTTTTCCGTCTCTCATGTACCAGGGACTCCACTTGAGAGAAAAAGCGCTCCCATGAGGTACAAAGTCGGGATCCATAATGTCCGAAGCCTAGAACAAGTCAGATTATGCTCAGAAAGTGACCGGAAAATCACTGACATCTCCCTTTGTATGGGGTCCTCTCCCGTTGAAGCGAGCAGCCTCCCTGATATCCCACACGTACTCTTCCTCTGACACCGCCTCTCCAGCCTTGGGGCGAGAGTATAGTTGGACTTCCATAATGGCAATCTCCTCGGCATCGCTGCAATAGGCAAGAAGAGCCCTGCCGCTGGAAATCTCTCTGGCCCACGAGAAGGCCTGTATCCGCTCATTCATACTGCGATAGCCACCTTCAGCGTTGGCATCAGGCAACGGCAGCTGAGCGCCCAAGCCCCAGAGCGTCTTCCACGCTTTGAAGCCGCGTACTCGCATCCCAGAAATCATGGTAGATTGGCGGTCAATGTGCTCGCCGAGCGCAAACAGCCCGCCGTTTGTCGACATTGCCATGAGAATTGGTCGTAGGTTGCACCCCAGACCGTTGGGCGACCACTCCAGCCTGACAATCTGGCAGACGGATGCTCCCGAGCTGGTGACCATGCCACTCCCCACACCCGTAAACCAATTCTCCTCGCCTGTTCGCTGAGAGGGGACTCTAACGCCCTGCAGAGCGCAGAGTTTGGCGTTGATCATCGGATCCGGCTTGATCATGCCCGAGGCCCGGAACGAAAGGGAGAACTGGTCCTGGGGCCCTTCATCATCCACGGAGTCATCGGGACCCTTAGACTTTGGATACTCCGGGATGAAGATGAAGATGGTATCGTCGGTTGCAACTGCAAGCTCGGCGTCGCAAGACCACGCAAGCGCATGCGTCGCCAGCGGCCGCGACTTGAGATTTATAGTCCCGAGAGGGCATTTCTAGAAAAGAGGACAATATTAACGTTCGCATCTAAGCCGTCGACAGCTGTACCCAGTTCTCGTCAAGTAGACGGAAAATATCCAATACAAAGGTCTGTGCTCTACTCCAACAAGCTGCCTTACCTTGGATTTGTCCATCCTCGTGGCTTACCCGCGCTTGATGGCTAATCAGTGTAATGCTTGTCAGGACATGTCGGACACACTGCAGGCGGACTTGAATTGGAAATCTGCAGGGATTTCAGAGTGAACTTCGGAGATCAAGTGGTGGCGCAATGTCAATGTTGAGAAGAGTCAAGCTTTGAGCAGTTCCATGAGAAGAGCGAGAAAGTTGCTGACTAAGGATATCGGACTTGACGATTCACAGCCATGCCAGTGTTGCCATTGCAGAGTTGGCATCGCTATAATATGCAAGAAATTCATATACGAAAGGCTCGTAGCAAAAGCTTGCACATCAAGGTACATCTCGGTCCGAATCATATATGCATAGTGCGTTATCCAGACACTTTTTGATTGTTGACGCGCTTCCATAGTAGCACTCCATTTCCAAGTCAACAGGCGCTGGCAACAGAACACAAGTCACTCCCGAACCGCCATCCGAAGCCTAGTAAAAGTGTTGATTTCTTTTGTCTTGCTCATGAGTTCGTACAAGGTCTACATTATCGCCTTATATAGGCCAGGCCGCTGTGCTTATAATTCCAGAAACGATCCCAAACTCCAGAGCAGCGCACAACCAGCCAGCGCAGTGGCGCCAACCACCTTCCTGACCCACCAGTTGTCGTCGTTGAGGGCTTTGGTGACGGGCAGCTTCTTGGCTGTTTCGGTTGGGCTGCTGGCAGGGACGCTGGCGGGTGGGTTTTGGGCGGCGCTCTCCTCGGCCTCCCTCTTGCGGAGAAGGGCAATCTTTTTGCTCAGCTCGAGAATATCCTCGTCGAGGGTCACGTTGCCGGAACGGTCAACCTCGACGTTTTGGATGTTGCCGAAGAAGTCGGTAATCAACCGGCTCCGCGCGGCGTCGCCACCCCCGGGGAACAAATCGTAGCGCACTCCGGGGTTGGAGTGGATCTTGGAGTAGTCGTAGCTGTCAAACAGAGCGCCGAGGGTGTTTCTGCTGCTCAGGTCCTTGACCTGCGACTCGAGGTACTCGAGATTGTAGTAGGTGTAGCGGTCAATGACGGCGACGCCCACGTCGTTGTCTGCGTGGTGCGAGTAGGAGGACTGGTCGAGTTCCGAGGAGCCGGTGGCGATGATGTTGGGAGAGTACAATCTGCTGTACATGGTGTTGGCCTGGCAGGTGTCGATCATGAACAGAATTTCGTGATATCTACGATTGAACAGTTAGCTACCTAGGTAGGTAGGCCGGCGGAGCTGGACACCACATACCTCTTCTTCTCCCACATTTGCTCAAACGCGTCGGCAAGATCAAAAGCGCCAATCTCCTCGGCGTCCTGAAACTTGAGAAACTCGTTTCCTCCGTGGCCCGTCATATAGACAAGAATGTTGCTGCGGTCGTCGGTGAGGAGGCGCTTGCTTCGAGGCATCTCGGCGCCAACGCGATCGGTCAATAGCCGGATAAAGTTCTCGACAGTTACTTCGTAGCCACGGTAATCAACCTCGATATTGTCGCCGTACAGGTCGACGGCGCGGTCCGAGTTGCTGTAGACGGTGCCGGGGAAGGCGTTGCGAGGGTTGCAGGCCATGTCGTCGGGGAGCATGAGGATGATTTGGGAGTCGGGGATGCCGAGGCGCTTGACCGTACGGTACATGGATAGGACATTGGCGAGGTGGCGGTAGTTGAACCAGAAGCGAGATGTGCAGACGAGGACAGCCCAGTTGCTGGTGTGCTCTGCGAGGACGGCGGTTGCGAGCAGCGTCGCGACCACGAGGGCGTGGAGGCGGAGAGAGGGCAGATTCATGGCGGATCGGTCGGTGGGAAGGGGTCGAAAAGGGCGTGAGTTGAGCCTTGTGCCAGGCGACGCGACGGATCTACAACCCAGGACAGACGGGCCGCATGGCGTTGCGGCGAAGCTGCTGGGAGAGTGCTGAGCGTCAACGTCGAGGTTGGTTTGAAGGGTCAAGGCTTACAAAGCCGGGGCAGATGGTTAGACGGAGCTGGTCGGCCCCTGGCGCTAAGTCATTGCGACACCAGCTAATTCGTGGTTAAGCCACGTTTCTTATCGATTGCATCTCCATGTCACTTGCACATGCGTATAAGCACTGTGTGTGTATCTGATGATTCCCATCGACAGCAATGGCTGAAAAGAGATGGAAAGAAATCTTGGAAAGTCGAATAGAGGGGACTCGCTAGTGGATGAGGACTGACAAAGTGATGCAGCCTCGAAGCAAGGTATGAAAGGACCGGGCTAGCCTTGCAACCTTGGCAGCATCGTCCGACAAGGCGCAATCCGTGAGACGTTGGTCCATCCCTAGACTCGTTGCCAGAAGCAGCCAGACCAGGCGTGGGCAGAGACACGTGCACCGCCAAGATCAGGCTGTCTTCTGTGAGTGCGATTCATGTAGGGAGTGTTATATTAGGTAGCCTGAATGGACATGTGGTGTCTGGTAACCGTACCGTATTAGGTAGCCGGGTTGGACGTGTGGTGTCTGGGAGCATCGCGTGTCTTGACAATGGTTGCCATCTTGATCCATGGCATGGTTGCATGGCATCCGTCCATTGTCGCTCTTTTGGGCTGTACCCCAGCTTTGGGCACCTGATGTGTGCATACAGCAATGGACAAAAGTTCCGGGCCATCGTGCATTATTACTTGGACTCTTGGGTACTGCCTATTGTCTGGAAACATCATTTCATACCAGGACCTAGAATTGGGAATGATGATCAAACCCTGAATGGACAGGCAGAGGGGCTTTTAGGCTTCAAGGAAATGTATCCGTATATCATTATTAAATAACCTTTGGCGCAAGGATGGTATCGTGACCATCAACCAAGCACAAGGTAACAAGACAACGCAGCGGCATCACGTCAAGCCGGCTGCGGGCTTTGGAAACCATCATCATCTGGAATCGGTGGCTCCAGTGGGACCCTGCAGGGACTATTCTAGGTCTAGACTCCACTGCGCGAGATGCGAAATGACGGCACTGCCGCGGCGCTTCCTTTGCGCATACGGAGCACAGGACTGCGAGAACCGACTGTAGCAAGCCACATCCACGCCCTCTACCTCGTGCACGGCGGTAGCGGCTCGCAGGTGGAATGGAGGAGTCGCTTGGGAAAAGGCCAGATGCCACTGATGGCTCCAGAAGCGGCACCTGTCCGAAGGCGCGAGTCGGAGTGGCTTGAGTTGTACGCCAAGGAGGGGCCCGTTGGCGCGCTGCTGCCGGGGGATATTTCTCTCTCTAGCCATCTTCTTGGTGCTAGGCCTAGTTACTAACCATCTATCACATGAAGACTCCAACGTCCCGTCCCTCGTCCCGTCGTCATCTGCGTGGCCGACGGCGGCTAGTCAGCCTTTGATGGATGGAAATGGGCGGTCCCCGCACCTCGGGCCTGGCTTGTTTCCTCCTAAACCGCCTGGGCCGTGCCATGCCATGAGCCATGGGCCATGAGCCAAGAGCCAAGAGCCAGCCTTGCCTTGTGGAGATGGCATCGTGCTGAGTCTTTGTTTGATTGAGTATTTATTAAGCATCCTTGCTCACACCCTTATCCTGGTCTACTGCCACCCTTGCCGGCCTTCCGTCTCTCGGCCTCTCGGTCCATCCTTTGGTGCGCGTTGCTGTCTGTCTGTCTGTCTTGTCTGTCTGTCTGCACTGTCCAAGTAAACCTACCTCGCGACGGAGATGTCCAAGTGCAGCAATACCTACTTATAGTAGACATCACCACCTTGCGTCAGCTGCCCGTCCCAGCCCAGCCCATCCCAGGCCGCCTTTTCTACTCGTATATCCTGCCTGTTCTGCCTGTTTTGCCTCTTCTCTCGAGAGCGCCTCACTCTCGACTTTCCACTGTCCACTGTCCATCGTCGGCCATACCCCGCCGGTCTCCTCTCTCTTCGTCGGAGCCCCCGCCGGACGCTCATCCACGCGCAAACCCACCACAAGGCCCAAGCAGGCCAAGAGAGAAGGCTTCCCATCTACGCTTCTCCTCTTTCTCCTCTTCTCTTCCTTCTTCTCTCTTCTTCTTCTCTTCTCTTCTCTTCTCTTCTCATATCCTGCTCTTTGTTTCTTGCTACATGCACAGCTTGCGACCGCCCCTGCAGCCCAGTTCCTACTTGCGCAACACCCCCAGCACGACGCTGCAGCTTATCCCTACCTTGCTTCTGCAGGCCCCTGCCTGTTCTGCTCTGTTTGTCGCCAGTGCCATTCATGTCTGGCCGTTGACCCCTAAAGCAACGTCTCTCGCCTCCAAAAGACTCTCTGATCCATCCATCCATCTCTTCTCTTCTCTTCTCTTCTCTTCACCATGGGCGGGCCCCCAGCCTACATATTCGTGGTTAGGTTGGTCATCATCCCTCCCGATGCGCTTAGCTTCGCTTCCCGTCGCTTCCCATCGCATCGCGTCGCATTGCAAGCCAGAAACTAACTGCTTCTTCAGACACGGAAACCGTCTCGACGCTGCCGACAAGAAATGGCATCTCTCCTCGCCTACGCCCTACGACCCTCCTCTGACCTATGGCGGCTTTCTACAGTCGCGGCTGGTTGGCAACCAGATCGGCAACATCCTCGAACAGGCCAAGATGGAAGAGGAAGCCTCCTCCAGCAACCCCCAGAAACGAAGACGCTACAAGGTCGTCATCCATAGCTCCCCCTTTCTACGATGCGTCCAGACGTCGATTGGCATCAGCTCTGGCCTCTCCCAGACCCCGCCTGAATCACCACACCAGCCATCCGATCTCCTCGTCTCGGCCACTGGTGCTGCCGCAACCGACCCGAACCAGTTCAGGCCTGCCATACTGCGCCTCGATTCCTTTCTCGGAGAATGGCTCTGCCCCGAGTACTTTGAGATGATCACTCCGCCTCCCGGCGCTGCCCTCATGATTGGCAGCGCAAAGGCTGAGCTGTTGAGGCGCGAAGACTATAGCCACCTGGCCACCGTGACCCACATTGCCCATAGAACCTCGTCCATGTCTGGCTCCTTGTGGAACGGCTCATCAGCTGCGAGCCCTGCGCCGGCAGTGCCTCTTCCCGAGAGAAACGGAGCCGCGCCCGTGTCGGCCATGGCTGCAGCTTTGACTGGCCAGCTGGCCAGCCAGCACGATAGGAAAAAGGGTTATGCGCCCCCCAAGCCAAACTATGCCATCTCCAACTCGGGGCCCATTCTCGATGGCCATGTTGCCCATGCCAGGGACAGGTGTGTTGTCGTGGATTACCAATGGGACTCAAGAGGCCCACCTCTGGACTTTGGAGACGGCGGACAGTTGGGTGAAGAATGGACCTCGATGCACAAGCGGTTTCGACGGGGGCTTAAGAGGCT
Organism: Pseudonectria buxi; assembly: GCA_003693545.1. Classification (NCBI taxonomy): domain Eukaryota; kingdom Fungi; phylum Ascomycota; class Sordariomycetes; order Hypocreales; family Nectriaceae; genus Pseudonectria; species Pseudonectria buxi. Next base: position 51,896 of record QUZG01000036.1, read on the forward strand.
CATTGATTGGTATGCGACCACTGAGTCTCCCGCTAACCTGGTCACGCATACAGTTGGAGAGACCCAAGACGACGGGGCGCCCGAGGACGACGACATCCAGACGGTTGTGGTACTCGTGTCTCATGGCGCAGGCTGTAATGCCTTGATTGGTGCCATTACCCATCAGCCCGTTCTGATGGACGTGGGCATCGCCTCTCTTACCATGGCAGTCCACAAATCAAACGTCACCTACCAGGACCTGTTGATGGGTTCACCGACCGACGATGGGCCATCCTCGGACAAGCAGGTTTCCCCTCATCAGCTCTATGACATTCGGCTCTCGGCGAGTACTGAGCACTTGCGATCGACAGCCTCTACTCCTGTCTCGGCCCGCACCAACGTTGCAGACAACTTATTTACAGGATTGGCAGGTGACCGCGGTCGTGAGCCCAGTATCGCCGATGTCGACAGTACTGGCCCTCTCATGGGCAGCTTCATCTACTCAGACCCGTTGGCGCACAATGGCAATCGCAGCACGTCGGCCAGCTCCTCGCTGCCCTCGGCGATACGCCGAACGACTTCTCTACGACAGCCACCCAGGTCGACGCCCCGTGCAACTGGTGGAGATGGTCCTAGGAATACTTCTCCCGCTGCCAAATCGACCTCGTCTGGGTTGTGGACGCCCGCGCCGTCATCGCTTAGGCTGATGGATGATGGTGGGGACGATGATGAAGAGCACGACGACTTTGATACGTTGCTGCCCGACTTTGACCATACTCGGTACAAGGCTGCCGCGGAACGCAGGAACAGCAACAACGGGAAACCCCAGCCCCTGAATGCAATGACGCTGGGCCAGGCGCTTCGTGACAATTCAGAGGCGCCTCGGACAGCTCCACTCATGTTTCCCAGCGGCGAATTCTCATCCTCTGCTACGCCTACTCCGGGGCCCTTTTCCCGTTCGCCCGTGACGCCAACATCGGCCGACGCCAAGCCAAGAGGTCCCGTTCTGGCCGGCCCCATAAGGATCAGAACAGACATGGACTTTGGTGAGAAGCCTGCCGAGGACCTGTCGGCCATTGCGCAGCTTGGCGATGGCCTCGGCGGGCTTTGGGGCGTACCTGTACCTCCTGGTGAGGCCGACAGGCTGCGCGACCTGAGCATGTCCAAACGCCGCTGGACGACGACGGAGCGCGCGCAGATTTAATGAAACGTCACCCTCTGGGGACGAATCCGACCATCCATGGTCGATGACGACTACTGGAAAGTACGGAGCTTTCTTCTTACGAAGAACGTCGTGTTGTGTGTTCGCAAGCGTTTGTTTGCTTTCCCCCCTCTACATCTCGACTCTAGGTTACGTTTGCACATGTCAAAGGGTGACGACTGCGAACAATAGGCACGGCCACTCCCAGCAGCAGCATGTGGGAAGTGGCCGGAAGGAATGAAGAAAATGTCTTTTTTTGGTCAGGGCGGCGGTTTCTCGTTTACTGCTATCGTTTTTAACATTAGTCTGGTTGGGCAGGTTCCTTGACTGACTAGGGTCATGACGGCGATGCTTCTAAAATGATATCCTCGTGCATTTGGACTCGGGGCTGCACATGTCGCTAGGGAGGCGGGATAATACCCAGGTTACGGCCTTGTGCTCCAAGCAAGACAAATCGTAATGGCCCAGATATGGTGAATGCAGTGTATTCTAAAGCTTTCTCTTTGCTGGAAATCATCTATGCGGGATACGTATGGTATATACCTATATCTATATACTCTTCTCCCAGTGTATCCGCGGTATGAGTCTGAAAACATCTGTCTATACTCACACCATCCGAATCGGCACAACAAGGTACCGTGTCACATGCCCACCGCAAACGCCCGGCATCCATCAGCAGATGATGGGGAAACAGAATTCGTAGCGCGACTCGTAATATAGTGACTGGGAATGGACGTCACAAAATGTAGTTCTCAAAGTTTGCCATGGGGGTCGTTGGACATGCTTCTGTCCTTGACATCTGCCCTTGACATATCTAGTCGAGCATCTTCCTCATGGCCTGGTGGGCAAGCTCGACGCCGAGAAAGGTGGCGGCGTTGGCGGGCACGGCACGGGTCAGGGCGGGACCGAAGCCGGGGAAGAAGGCGCGGAGGCCACCCTTTCCGTAGAGCTCGCGGACGACGCTGCCGACGGAGACGTTGCCCTCTGCCGTCTGGAGGCGGGACTTTACGGTGTCGACGGGGAAGACGGGGATCCACATGGCGACGCCGGCGGCGGCGCCGGCGCAGGTGATGGCGGAGAGGCTGAGCTGGCCGGTGGGCTTGCCGGTGGCCGGGTCGAGGGGCGTCATGGCGCGCTTGATGTACTCGTAGGCGGCAAAGTAGGCGGCGGAGCCGGGCCCGTCGCGGGCGAGGGTGGCGGCGGAGCCGCGGAAGACGGAGCGCAGGCCGCCCTCGCGGTAGAGCTGGCGGACGACGTCGGTGCCGCCGCTGTACTTTGGTTTCTCGCCGGGCGCCAGCTGCTTCTGGCCCTGGACCTGCAGGATGACCTTGACGCGCTCAAAGGGCGCCGTGATGGCCGTCATGGGGATGGCGGAGAAGAAGCCCGCGGCCGACGTCTGGGCAATGGTGAGGCCCTCGGGAGAGACTTCGGAGACGTTTTGGACGAGCTGCTTGCCGAGATCGTAGCCCCAAAAGGAGACGGCGACTGCGCGAGTTAGAGGGAGGTGACGCAGTCTGGAGAGAGCAGCAACATACACATGGGGGTGACGCCGACGAGCGGGGCGCTCACGCCGGCATAGAGGCCGCGGCGCAGGCCGTCGCGGGCGATGCTCTTGCGGACGACGTCGACGGCGGACGAGTAGACGCCGCGCTCGGCCGTCTGGAGGCGGACCTTGACGAGATCAAAGGGGTGGCCGACGACGACGGCGCAGAGGCCGCCGAAGCCGCCGGCGGCCAGGGCGCGCAGCTGCTTGCCGAGGCTCGACGACGCGGCGGCGGCGACGGCTTCGGTCGTGGTGTCGGGGGCCGAGAGCGTCGTCTCTGAGGATTCGGCCGACATGGCGGGCTGATGGGGAGGACGGGAGAGGAAGGCGGAGATGTCGAGTATCAGGGCAGGACGGTCGCGGTGATGTGAGGGTTGAGTTGGAGAGGAATCAAACGAGCTCGTCTGGCTGGTGTAATGCTTCAGGACGAGTGTTAGCCGAGCAGGGTTCGCTTGCAGGGAGCAGGGCCAGCTATCGTACCTACAGGACTCTATTTAAGCTTGCGAGACATTCCAGGATCAACAAAGTAACAATCTGGGAAGCAGCCAACCCGGCCCCCTCCAAGAGACATGGCACCTTAAGTATTACATATCATATGTACCTAGTTATAGTGCATCCCCCTCGGCCAGAGGCTGACCCCGTGGCCGTGGACCTTCTCCAAGTTCCTCTTTGCCTCGGCTTCGGGCTTCGGCTGGGGACGACCCTCAGTGGGGACGTGGGGGGGTTTGTTCCGCTACAGCATGTTTGCGGGGGAGCCTGGGGCTGCTTTTGCTGCTGCCGGGCAGTACGAATAATACTTGTTACGTAGGGGCCAAAATGGTGTTGCAGCATCATCGCCAGCTTCCTTCCGGCCTTGTAGTCGACCGGCACCGGGCATACGGAGCTGCAGCTGGAGTCTGCCGGCGACACGGGCCGGTCGAATAGGCCTGCTCTACTGTATTGTACATGGCTACCTACCTATGCAAGTACCTTGCAGTGCAGTGCAGTGCAGCAATGCAGGGCTGGGCAGATGCATGCCGTGTTGGGTTGCCATTGTCCATCATGGCATATCACGGGATTCTCTGATTCTTCCAAATCATCATGCCTTCTGACTCGGCTGCCTCTCTCCCAGTTTCCTCCACGCCATGAGTCCATGACCCACTTCACAAGCCTGTCCTCCTCACAATCACATGCCAAACCGTGCGAAGCCATGACGTCCAATCGTCCGACGCCCTTTTTAGGCCCCTACTCCAAAGCGGTGGGTGGGTCTCTCCATATCGCAACTTTACGTCCTCTTCTTTCAATCAACGCAAACGTTTAGCTTAGAAACGCTGTCCCAATGGACACTCATGTGCGTATATATACATGTGCTGTATTGTCGCCTACAACGACAAGTCATCCATCTACCCAAGTAAATATGGGCTCCTACACGGCAGCCCTATGCGTCTAGCCCTCTAAACAACTACATATACAGACCTCTTCTTTGGTATACAATGGACCCATCTCCCTCTTCCAACTCGATCCAAAGCTCTCCCAAGCTCGTATCCCGAGCCACAGAAATGAGAATCAACTCCTGACTGTACAGTTGGTGCACCTCCCAACGCCCTCACCCCAGACTCTATCCCGGCAGTAGGAACCAACAGCTTTTCCCTCTAAAACGCCTTTGCCGCTGCCAACGACAGCGGTGTCGTCGGTGGTGCCGCCGTCCGCCCCCGGCTGCACCAGCAAGCACCATCGCCTTCCCGCTCGACTTGCACCACCACGTCTATGCCCTCCTTGAGAAGATAGTCTCGCACTCGGTCTCGAACTTCCTCCATGGCCGCTCCCCGCGCCGCCACCACGTGCACAATGCCCAGTAGATTGGCCCCCTTCTTGCTCGTCTTGTGGTCGTCTAGCCAGAACTTGGGTGTCGAGTACCCCACCACTCCTCGCTGCTGGAGGATGCCCCCTAGGCTGTTTCGAAGATTGTATTCCGTGTGCTCCGAAATGGTCAAGAGTAGTCGCTTTGCCGACGAGTATACGAGCGGCCTCGACGATAAAAAGATGAGCACCGCGATGAAGAACGATGCCAGCGGGTCCCATCCTGCCCATCCCCAGAAACTCGTCAGTATCGTCGACACAATAACCGACACACTTCCCAGAGTATCGGCCAGCACATGCAGGTAGATGCCATGCATGTTGTCGTTGTCGTGGGAGTGCCCGTGGCCGCCGCAGCCATGATCCCCGTGCGAGTGGGAATGTCCGTGGTCGTCGCCGTGGTCGTGTCCGTGATGATGGTGGCCAAACGCCATCATGCCCACCAGGTTCACAATCAGGCCAAGGGTGCTGACGACAAAGAGCTCCCCAAGGCGCTTCGTCTGTGTCCCCTCCCACAGCCGCTCAAACGCTTCAAACGCAATCTCCACGCTCAGCAACCTGCAGCAGAGTTAGCTTGTCTATACTCAGTAATGTTCCGAAAAGTCCTTACATGAGTAAGATGCCATTGGCGAAACCACTCAGCGTCTCGATTTTCCCAAAGCCGTATGGGAATCTCTGACTCGGGGGCCACTTGCTCATTACTGCGGCCAACAATCCAACGAACAATGCCACGCAGTCGAAGAACATATGGATGCTGTCACTGAGAAGGCCCAGCGAGTCGGTCACGTAGCCGTAAAAGGCCTGGACTGCCATGAAGGAGAAGTTGAGACTAGAGGACGGAAACGGTGAGCAGAGGTGGCGTCATAGCAACGGAACGTTACCTACGACATGAAGTAAAAGATGCGCCTCGAATCCTTCTCGGCCATGATTGCATGGAGGATCGGAAACCGTGTGGTATAAGGGAGCAGCATTCTCGTAAAGAGAGATCTCTGAGAGTTGTTTTCATGGCCGTGCGAATGCGCATGGGCATGTCCGTGTCCATGCGCATGTTCATGTTTGTGGTCGTGATCGTGGTCGTGGTCGTGGTCGTGGTCATGGTCGTGGCTGTGACTATGGCTGTGGCTGTGGTTGTGGTCATGGTCGTGGCTGTGATCATGGCCATGATCATGGCTGTGACTGTGACTGTGATCGATGTGGTTGTCTGGCGGCGAGTACGGAGTCGTCGCAGTTTGCGGGCCTGGACTCAAGATACTCTTGCCTCCTGGCGTCCGCTCTTCCGTCCATCCCGACAAGGTACTGAGCGGGGCTGGTGGAAGCTTCTCTCGGGACATCTGGGTGTTTATGTTTGACAGGTACGAGGCCGTGCGCCCATGCTTGTGTCCAGAGTGGTTGTGGGAATGCCCATTGCTGTAGTCCAAGCTGCTACTGTGGTCGTGGTTGTGCCCTCGGGGCTCGTCTTCGGGTCGCGAATAGCTGCCGCCGTTGGAAACGGTGGTCCGCAGGGCATTGAGCGAAGTTTGGGAATGGGACCGCGAGTGTATGTGATGCTGGTGCGCATGTGGCAGCGCAGATGTCGGCAGAGCGTACGATGAAGATGCCATGGCGGCGGTAGGTTCAGGTCGAGGTTCGCCCAAGAACCGATACTATCGGAGGAGAGGCGCAAGGGGGAGTCGGAGGTCGTTTGCCGAGGATTCGATACTGGCAATGAATGGATGGAAACGAGCGTCACGGAGCTCCACAACAGGCCAATGGTAAGCTCATCAGCAGGCGGCAGTGCGCGGGAAGACAGAACGATGTCCAGAGGGCGAGGTTCTGCAATGCAACTCGAGCGAGGTTATGGCGACAGCAGCGTGACAGACGTCGCGCTTGGCGGCAGGAGGAGATTGGAGATTGGAGACGAGGAATAGGAGTCTCGACTTTGGCCACCAGCCCGAAGGAGCAGCGATCGGCGAAGCGGGCAGCACCCTGATGAGGATGAGGATGACGGGTCTTGTCTCGTCGGCTGAGACACGGCGGGTTTGACCAGTGTTGAGACTGGCAGAGAGAATGGATAAGAAGCGGAAGAGGGACAGGATTTGAACGACAAAGAGGAGAAGATGGATCGGGCGGGAGATGCGAGTCGTTCCTGATCCGCCACCGGCAACGGGTGCGCGTGGGCTAACTACGAGGGTTTAGGTGCAGTTAGTCCAAGTACTCCGTACCGTTACAGGGGCTCTCCATTCTCCTCCAATCCACTAAACAGTGCCTGAAGCCCCCATGTGCCCCCTGCATGCGCCCTGTTATCCGCTAGCTGGGCCTTAGCGCGGCGGGTTGGCTGCATTGTGCTGAGGAAACGTGGAGCGCCGCCCAATTGACGGCCGCGTACAATCTGTGCAGCTCTGCCGCCATTGACAGCCACGGGGGCCGTGAGCTATTGTTTTGTCCTGATATACACGGCTGATTGATCCTATACTGCTCCTTCAGTTGTTGCCTGCTCATCTTGCTCTGCAAGTCTGGCTGCAATCTTCTGGTTCTTCTCTGCTCATCAAGGTTGGACTTGTTCGGCGGGCCGCTCCAGCGGGCTAGTCCCTGGCGCGTCCGCTACCAACGGTACGGAGTACATGCTAAGTACAGTGGGCGCACAAAAGCCACGGGGCAGCTGGGCGCAACTGTCGACGGCCCGTTGGTCGGCCGGGAGCCTCATCGCCATCGCATCACGTCGCTCACAAAAGATCCAGCCCAGCCCAGCCCATCTAGGAAGGTGATGAACATTGTGGGCAACCCCCGGAGCACACGAGCAGGCATACTCTCACTATCAGTGACGATACCACATTGCATTGACCTTATCTCTGCTCTGCTCTGCTCTGCTCTGCTCTGCTCTGCTCTGCTGCTCAGCTCAGCTCAGCTCAGCTTTGGATGGGCTGCTTGCCGCGTAGCGTCTTCGACCTCGACCTCTCTTCCTCCTCGACCTCAATCCTTTGCTTGCTCTCACCTCAAACCTAACACGGTGCCAGCTTCAGCATGGTTCCCGCCTTCGTCCTGTCCGCCGTCTTGGGCGGACTCTCCGTCGTCCTTCTCTATTATGGCTGGACCTTTACCCTCTGGCTCGCCCGCAAGCTCGCCCTCGCCATCCCGACCCGCTACAAGCCTGCGCAACGGCCTGAAGACGAGCACATCCAGATCCTCGTCGTCGGCGACATTGGCCGGAGTCCGCGCATGCAGTATCATGCACTGAGCGCAGCCAAGCATGGACGCTACGTCGATCTTGTCGGCTACAAGGGTTAGTACTTGGCCTTAATCACGGCACTGTGGCATAGCTCACCTCAGTGTCTCATCTAGAAACCGCCCGGCATCCCGACCTCATTGTCAACCAGCGCGTCACCCTCTATGCGCTTCCGCCGCCTCCCGAGGTGCTGAAATGGGATACCCTTCCATTCTATCTCAGCATTCCGTACAAGGTCACGTCCCAGTTCTGGGGTCTGTTCAGGACGCTCATGTACACCACGCCACCAGCTCAATGGATCATCATTCAGGTCAGTCTGTCGATTTACAACTGTTCATGGACGCAGGTCGTAATACCTTCTTAGAACCCGCCTTCCATTCCTACTTTCCACGTAGCCCTCATCGTCTCTCTGTTCCGGGGCAGCAAGCTCGTTGTGGACTGGCACAACTATGGCTACACCATCTTGGCTCAGAGTCCTTGGGGTAGGATGTTTGTTCCATTCTACAAGTGGTACGAGACAATCCTTGGGCGTTTCGTGGGGGATATCAACTTGTCCGTCACCGACGCCATGAAGCGACAGCTTGGGCAGAAGCCCTTTAATCTCAAAAAACCTGTCTACACGTTGCACGACCGACCTGCCGAGACTTTCCAGCCCATCACAGCTGCAAAGGAACGACAAGACTTCCTCTCTCGTCTCCCCGAGACCAAAGCCGACGCCAAGCACATCATTGACGGAACAATGCGACTCATTGTCAGCAGCACCTCGTGGACTGCCGACGAGGATTTCAGCTTGCTCCTAGACGCCCTCGTGAGCTATGCCAATACCACCCCGGCCGATGACGAGGAGCCATCGCCCCCAGTGCTCGCAATCATCACCGGCAAAGGCCCTCTGAAGGAATATTATCTGAAGGAGATACAAAAGCTCCGTGACGAGGGCAAGCTACCTGGTATCCGCGTCATCACCGCCTGGCTGTCAACCCGCGACTACGCCTCTCTGCTCGCCTGCGCTGATCTCGGCATCTCCCTGCACAAGTCGAGCTCTGGCGTAGACCTGCCCATGAAGGTGGTGGACATGTTTGGCGCCGGTCTGCCTGTGGCGGCATACTCGTCGTTCGAAAGCTTTGGGGAGCTGATCAAGGAGGGACAGAATGGGTGCGGATTCGAGACGGCAGCGGAGCTGTCCGAGGTCCTCAAGAGGCTGCTGAGGGTGAGCGGCAAGGATGAGCTGGCCCGCCTCAAGCAGGGCGCCATCCAGGAAGGTTCACTGCGCTGGGACGAGGAGTGGGATCGGGTAGTGGGCAAGGTCATTGGCATCGTGGAGCAGTAATCATTCAGGGGATACCTACTAATACAATGCAAACCCGAGTCATCCATGCTGCTTCTCTTTTGTGCAAATCTTGCTGGGCAAATCCTCATGGTTCCCTAGCACGCAAACGATTCCTAAAACACAACGAGCTCCAATACGCCATCCGTCTCATGAACGTAGCTCACGGATAGTACCAACCATCCCTCATGTCAACGATCTGCCGGCGCTAGTCCTCGCCCAAGCTCTCCCTCACGCACTGGCGAACCCTCCGGCGAAAGTCCTTGTGCTTGCCCTCGCGCTCCTCGCGCAGCAGGCGCGCGGCCTCGACGTTGGCGGGGCTCTCGTCGTTGGGGCTGTGGAAGAGGCTGATTGTGCTGAGCAGGATCGTCTCGGGCGTCTGGACGGGGGTCCAGCGCTCCGAGGCCGCCTCGTAGCCGTACTCGTCCTCCTCGGGCGGGTGCAGGATGGAGATGCACAGCTTGCCGTTCTCGTAGATGTTGGGGTGGAAGGGGATCGGGTCTTGGAACGTGAGCGAGGGCGGCATGTGCGGGTAGCCTGGCGGGAAGACGAGGCGGGCGCGAAAGTTGCCTCCTAGATGGATGGGACAAGTGTGAGCGTCTGCTCTTCTAGCAACATGGAGGGCTTCTACGGCCATGTCCATGGGAAGAGGGGATACGCACCGCCGTAGTATTTGCAGTCGTCGCTAATCATGAGCATCACCTCCCACTCAAAAATGTTGCTGTCGTTGACCAGGCCGCACGAGATGCCGGGAATGTCCTTGCCCGTTTGCATCTCCTTGAGCTGTCGCTTCAGCAATGCCGCAGCCGGAGCGGAGCTTACTGAAGCCATTCTGGAAGAGGAAGGACGGGCTGTCGTGTTGCAGAGGTATCGCGAGGCCACAGAGTTTGGCGCAAGAGTCGGAGGCGTTCAGTGGAGTGGAAGCGCTGTGCTGGGACAGTTGAGAAGAAGATGTCGTCGTCGTTCTTGTTGTCTGGTGGGGGGTTTGGCGGGCGGGTTTGCGGGGCGAGCCGCCATCTGCTGAGCGGGCAAGAGCATCCATCCTGGTCCCCTCCCACCAACCTCGCATCAGCATCACATCACGACTCGCGAGCAGATAAACAAGCTTAAGCACAGGTACAATGAGGCTGCGGTTGCCTTGGTGCAGTACGTGGGAGGAATCTAGGCTGGTCTATTCGCGTGCGGTGGCTGATGTTTAATCGTCACCATCGTCTTGATTTGTGCTAAGCTTTCTTTGCCGATCACATCCATCCATCCGTCTTTACCCATTTGCCTACCAGCAAGATGCATCAATCAATTTAGAGCGCCGAATTCCAATTAGGGTATCATATCTGCAGCCTGTCCGCTGTCCATATCCCGCCGCTTACTTCTTCGACATGCCGAATCCGGTGAAGCCCATCTGGGCCATCATGTCATCCTCGTCGTGCTCGCCCTCTATCCGCACATCCTCGCCATACTCCGTCTTGACCTTGACCGCCTCCTCCTTGGCCTGCCTCTTCTTGTCCGCCTCGGCCTTCCGCTTCTGCCTCTTCTCCTCAGCCTCCTTCTCGTTCTCCTCCTCCCGCAGCTGCAGCCTCTCCTGGAGGCTCGTCACCTTTTCCTTTTCCAGGTCGTCCCGTCGCTGGATGTAGTACTCGATGCGCTCGCGGACCTCGTCGACCGTGGCCCTCTTGACCTCGGTCTTCTGGCCCGTGTTGGCTAAGTGCTGCGTCGTGTTCAGATGCTCCACAAACTGCTTGTTGTCCTTGAATGTCAGGTCGCAAGGCTCGCAGTAGAAGCCGGCGCTGCGTCCTCGCTTGCCCACGCCTGCGCCGGCGGGCACCAGCTGCGTCTTGCCAACCTGCGCCGAGAGGTCCATCACATTGCGGCGCGCAGTCGTAAAGGTTTCGTCGCCAGTCAGCGGCTTGTAGTACTTCTTGCCGGCGAGCTTTGCCTCGTAACGCGCCTTGGACTCTTCCTTCTCCTTGGCCTCGCGCTCCTTGCCCTTGGCCGCGTACTCGTCTAGGTCCCATGTCTTCCGAAAGTCGGTGTCGCCGGACGGGGCGCCGCCATAGGCACCTCCTTTTTTCGAGTCGGACATTGCTGGCGGCGGGACTGGTTGGTGTCGAGGATGCTGGGCTCGAGTAAATTGAAGGATGGAAAAACTGTCCACAGAGAGCCGATAAGAAGCGACAAGGATGGCTGCTACAGTAGGGAGCATGACGTTGGAGCAACCCAACGCTAAGAAATACCCCGCCGCGGGGCATCTTTTCCCTTTGCACCCAAAAGGCACGAATTTTCTCTACGATACCAGCCAAGCAGTACGCCAATCGCAAAGATGCTCTATCTCGTGGGTCTAGGTCTCTCTGACGAGACCGACATTACTGTCAAGGGCCTCGAGGTCGTCAAGAAGGCGTCTCGGGTCTACCTGGAAGCCTATACCAGCATCCTGCTCGTCGACCAGAGCGTGCTTGTAAGCGATTGTTTGGATGTCCGAGCTACCTGAAGCGCGCTGACCTGAAGCAGGAATCATACTATGGCCGCTCAATCACCGTGGCTGACCGGGAGATGGTCGAGTCCAACAGCGACGAGATTCTGCGAAATGCCCAGAATGAGGATGTAGCTTTCCTCGTCGTCGGAGATCCTTTTGGGTACGTTGAAGTGGATGCGACAACGTCTCTCTACCAGAAGCTGACTTGACCAAAGCGCAACCACCCACACCGACCTTGTCCTACGCGCCCGAGAACTAGAGATCCCCTTTCGCACCGTCCCCAACGCCTCCATCATGTCCGGCATCGGCGCCTGTGGCCTGCAGCTGTACAACTTTGGTCAGACCGTGTCCATGGTCTTCTTCACAGACACGTGGAAGCCGTCATCGTTCTACGACAGAATAAAGGAGAACCGCGACATTGGCCTTCACACCCTCGTTCTGGTGGACATCAAGGTCAAGGAGCAGAGCTTGGAAAACCTCGCTAGGGGTAGACTGATTTACGAGCCTCCTCGTTACATGACTGTGGGCCAGTGTGCGTCGCAGATGCTCGAGATTGAGGACGAGCGTAAAGAGGGTGTCTATACCAAGGACAGTCTAGCCATCGGTGCCGCCAGAGTGGGAGGTAAGACGGAGAAGTTTGTGGCCGGTACGCTGGAAGAGCTCTGCTCGGCCGACGAAGAGCTTGGCCCGCCTCTGCACAGTCTTGTGCTACTGGGCAGAAGAGCTCACGAGCTGGAGAATGACTACGTGCGACATTTCGCAATCAACAAGGAGAAGTGGGACACGATGTGGAAGGCCAACTATGGGCAGCAATAGTCAATGCATTATGGCGGTAAAACGTAAACTCATTACTGGTACTATGAATGATGGCAACTCAGCCATTTAACCATGTTCGTTCCTTTAGGTCGTCATGGCAGCGCGCCACGACCTAACATCTGCTTCCGTAATCTCCCTCAGGCTGTTGACCGATGCGGGCTTGCCCGTCACGGCGCCCGAAGCAATATCTGTAACGCGGCTCAAGAAGTTCTTGGACACCAATGCGTACGTCGACGAAACCATCTTGACGCGGATGATGGCGATGCGGGGGTCCTTCTCAGAACCATCGTGGACACCATCGCCGAGATCTCCGAGCCAGGCCTTGAGGGTCGGGGTGTAGTGCTTGGAAACCAAGGCACGATCCGTCTCGATGCTGGCTTGGCCCGCGATGGACGCCCACTCTCCTGAACCATTGACAAACGCAATATTGATGTGCGAGTCGGCTTCCAGGTCGTCCGTCTTTCCAGACTCGGTGTTGGTGTGGAAGAGAAGGTCGATTCCCTCGGTTTCCTACTCACTCATTAGCGAAGTGCCTCACGGCAGCGGTGTCGAGTCAAAACATACCGTGGCGGCCAACGCCATGCATCGAGAGACGAGGTTGCCAGATTGGGCACCGCGGGTCGTCATCATGCCAAACTTGCACGTGTTCATAAACTCAACAAGGTCATCGACCTTGTGCTTCAAGGGCACCTCCTCCTCATTGGCCTTCTTGTAGGGGTCGGCGGGCTTGCCACCGGTATCAGCGTTGGAGAAAGACATTGTGGTGTTTTGGTGGTTGTGTGGAGGATTCGAGGTGTATCTGGGTGGTAAAGTCAGATGATGTAGGAAACAGAGTACGAGCTCACGAGGCCAACTTATATTATCGTTTTTGCCTGAGATTACGCACCTGGCAGCCCCATTACCGATGATTTCATCACTGACGAGACCCTGTGTCGACAGAGACATGTCATGACGTCAGGGAGTCGGCTTCCGCGTCTCCTGCAGTGCCGCCGATGATTTGGGCGATCTTTGCTCAGAATCCCTGCCCACATCGAGGGGCTAGGCGTGGCTGGCTTACATACAATGGGGCGTTGCATGTCACCTTTGTTTGATCGGGGATGCACAATTCATCATGATGGTTTCATAGCTTCAGCATACTTGCAGAGGTCTGACCAGCTAAGCCGGCCTCGATGCTCGTGGCATCCAACCGACCTTGCTTGGTACTAGATAAGCCCAAATTCATCTGCAGCTAACTCTGATTGTGCCATGGGCTATCCGGGTACCTTACGCTTCGAGTAGAGCCCGGATTGCACTGTATCGCACTCGAGCAGTGCGTGTAGAACTCAGTCTTGTTTGGCATATTTGCACTGTAGGTGATACCTGAGCAGGACCTCAAGCACTTCCCATTCAGCCCAGGGAAAGCAAGGTCGTTGGCTGAGCTCATTTATTTAGCAGCACCTGCCCAATGTAAGGCAAAGGCAGATAGTTAGGCAAGTACAGTAGCAAGCGAAATTGGCTTCAACCTCACCTTCCTCGGATACTCATCGGCTTGCCTTGTGGCTTCGTGGCCAAATCGGGTAGGTCCTGCCCCCCCCCCCCCCCCCACCTGCCATCATGTCCGTTGAACTCACTTCGTCTGGCCGGTGCCCTCGCCCGTGCCTTCCACTTCCTGCCCGGTGGCCTAAGCTCACTTCCGCTCCTGCCTCGGGTCCTCGTGCTGGGCCCGTCACGTTACACAAGGCAGCAAAAGCCCTCTACTCCCTCCAACTTCACTCCTCAACACTGCATGCCTGCCTATCTGGGTTCCCACGTACGCTCATTGTTGTCCATCTCTGGCAGTCAGTTCAACAGGTGACTGGTGCACCTTCATCTCTGCCGCTCAGCAACGAGCTGTGCCTCTGGTTCTTCTTACTGCGCACTCGGCTTGAACCGCTTAAACGCCCTGATCTCAGCCATCCTGACTACTTCGCAGTGCCTGCCATTCAACTTTGACTCATGTACTCCTGGTTCGCTGGGCTTCTTCATGTACACTTCTGATTCACTCGTTCCTCTGTTTTCATTATCTGTCTGGTTCGTCAGTCAGTCAGATCTTAAGACTCGATTCACTTCTTCAAACTCATACCCCATCACCTACTCTGTTATCGTCAGCTCCGAAGCAGTAGCTACAGACCGATTCATGCCGCCTGGGACGGAACTCATCCAAGCTTTAGCCCAGTAACCACCAAAAAATCGCCAAGAAAGATTTGTTCCAGCCTGCCTTACAACTTTCGTTGAGAAACCAAGATGGCAGTCCCACCTGCGGTAAGCCCAATCCAACCCCAGTACTCCTCGGCTTGTGGAGGCTAATTTGAACGATAGACCATCTTTCCTTGGGAGTGCAGGGACAATGAGGATGAGGCGATTGTTGCCTACAACAATCCTCTGCGTCGCACCAACCAATCCCTCGCGGATGAGAATCTGAGACTAAAACGGATCTTGCGAGAGAATGGAATATCTTGGTCGGCGATAGCCTCGAACCATCTCAGGCAACTCAACCCAGCGGTTCGTAAAACTCGCTCATCAATGACGTCTCAGGACATGGGTCGCCCGTTCTTGCCCATGGAAGTCATCTTGCGGATTCTCAAATTTGCCTTGAAGAGCCCTTATCCCATCATCGACCCTTTGTCGCCTCTTACCGCGGACAACTTGTCGGCTCTGGAGAAGACAAGAGAGAACCAAATTGCCATCCACTTCCTTGCTACTTGCAGAGCCCTCCACGTCGAGGGTACCCGTCTTCTATGGCAGTCAAACGAATTCACATTTACGACCCCTCAGGCCTTGCGTAACTTCTCCGAATTGTCGGTCAGATTTCGTCAGACCATCACACATGTCACTTTCCGGATCATTGCACGATACTATGACGACCAACGCCGCAAGCACAAGCTGCGTCGCTACTACCACCAAGACTTGAAAAAGGACCAGTTCCTCAAAGTTCATCAACGTCCACAGGCGCCGCCTCTTTTCCGTGGTGGCTTCCGGTGCTACTCTTGGTCCCAAATCATTGACTTTTTAAAGGGTCTTCGAGCGCCATATGACCCGACCTTCAAGCTTGGCAAGGAACCCCGTCCGAGACTCTTGCCATGCTTGAACTCCCTGCGAGTTGATTTGGTCAACTTCTCTGACACGCTTCTCCCCTTCCCCGAGCCTGAACTGCACAAAATAGCATCGCACGAATTAGGATGCTCTCTCAATGAGATCCAGATTACAGGCATGCCGTATGACCCTACAGGCATGAAAGCATCCACAGAGCTCAGCGGCATGTTGAAAGACGAGGGTCTCTTTCTGGATGGCCCTCCTACCTTTGTCGCTCAGCCTCGACATCTGCAGCCCCTCTCCGGTAGGAAATGGTGTGCCAGAGTCATTCGGTCCCGTGAGCAAAAGAACTATGACAGTGACAATCCTGATGACGATGAGGAAGATGAACACGCACATCACAGTCATGGAAGTCATGGGCGAAAGCTTGGCATCTTGCCGCCTGCTCCTGTTGAGCAGGGACACCCCCCATCGAGCCGCGATGAGGAAGATGTCATCTGGAAACAGGTTCCTATTTCCCGAGATGAACAGAAACGCGACTGGGTAGAGTTTTCTCGGTTTACCGGATATGAGACTATGGATCTGGATTTGATCTCCGAAGATGGCTTTTGCCCTTGTTGTGGAGAAGCCCACCCAGGCGGTTCCATGCTGGATTTCATTTTGGAGGACGGTGAAATGATCTAAAACTCGGTGTATACCAACACAACCACTGGGTGCTGCGAAATGATGATGATGGCGCTTGCTGAAGCTACATGTACTATAATGGGTCAGATATGCTTAGATACCCCACGAGCTAAATCGATTAATGATTTGTTCAAAGATGTCTTGAACACCTGCTTTGCAAATTGATGGCTCACCTGTAGATTCAAGATACCTCGAGATCCCAGGTGTTGTGACTTACCTTGTGTCTTTACCCTGACATAAGGGGACCACTTAGGAATGCCTATGCTTGACGATCGTTATTCTCTTTTACTTTCCAGGACCAGGCTTCTATTGAGATATAGTTCAATCTCGTGTATCATCTTTTCGTTTCATTGAAGGGGTAAACTGGCACATTTAGTTACTTGCATTTGGTTGTAGTCGTGTAGATGAGCGGCACTCTACGCAGGTCACCTGACATCGCGAGTCGCGCCAGCTGTGTCCTGGCAAGACGCGACCTTGCCAAATGATGGTTTTAACCCATGTCCTCCACGTCCCGAGTCCTCAAACTTCACTTACCGAGTGTTTTACTCAACACGTGGTCGTGTCGTTGGAGCGCATTTCAGTTTGCCCTGAACTCTGTCTCGGACACATTAATGGCTGCAGGACAGCGATTATTCACTCGGTCAACAGAAGCCAAGCTGCGACACCACAACCGCAAGCACGACTATTCCCCTTTGCTAATCCTGAAACTTTGATTTCTTGCCTCTACAGAGATCAAGATGCCACCTCCAAGCCTCAGGGATAGAGGAGGACGCCTCGGAGCTTTTGTTCGTGGAAAATCGGAAAGCGACATTGATCAGAA
This sequence comes from Pseudonectria buxi, assembly GCA_003693545.1. Lineage (NCBI taxonomy): Eukaryota > Fungi > Ascomycota > Sordariomycetes > Hypocreales > Nectriaceae > Pseudonectria > Pseudonectria buxi. The sequence goes on from QUZG01000036.1 coordinate 68,822, forward strand.
GGTCAACGGAGTGCACGCGCAAATTCCTGGAAAGCAACCGCAGAACACCTCTCGCGCTCCGCTACAGCAAGAGACGAATGGCGCCATCGGTGCCTCTCACAACTTGCCCGAGTCCGGACGAAACACGGCACCTCCTCGAGAAGGCGTTCGCTTTGGACAGCCGCCACCAGTTTCCTCGTTGCGACCATTCGAAACCTCTCCCCCGAACGGTCGAGCGATGGCCAATCCGAACGACCACCATGACCTCTTTTCAGGGTCACAGCTTGGCGAAAGCTTCATGAATTCCGGCATCACGACTCCCCAGAACGAACCTGCTGAGCCAGTCCAGCTCGCCCCCGAGCTGATACGAGATCTTAAGAAGAATCTCCCGGTGCGCCCGAGTAGTCCAGCTCCCAATCGCCAGGTTCGGTCGGTTCGCAAGACCAACGACGCCGCCTTTGTTTTGGGGGACGACGGGAAAATGAGCGTTGTGAATGGGGGTCTACATTACGATGCCTCACAAATGAGAGACGGGTTTCAAGCAGGCGGCTTACATACACGACGGCAAGCTGATGGATATCCCGAGCACCGCCAATACCGCCAGCGCCGCCCCAAGTCACCAGTTCGCCCCGAGGCAAAAGCGCCAGTGCGTGAAGTCAAGATACGCAGGATATACAATGGGAAAACGGAAGCGTACGGCGCAGGGCTTAAGCAGCGAAGCGTGTCCCCGTCACCCAAAGGCAAGGGATGGCAGGCTCCCGTTAAGAGGGTGGACGTACAGCCGACGCTTCTCCTGGACGACGCGAGCGATGTCCCGGCTTCGCCTTTTAGTGAAGAGGAGGAGCAGCCGACGCCAAAACCTAAGAGGCACGGGTCGGAGCATAGGAGGTCACTTATGGATAGCTCGATACCAGTCATGACGATCCCGGCTTTTCCCAACGACAGAAAACGTCGGCGCCCAAGTCCTGATTATGACGACATGGCACTCACCTCGATGACCTTTACGGAGCTGCAAAAAGAGCCATTCGACTTTGATCCTTCCAAGGCTGTGGAACAGCGAGGCATTGGCACCGACAACCTGGGTGCACGACTGGAGCAGGGCAGCCGTCTTGGAGACCACGAGCAGCGGCATCTATTTTCCAACATGTCCATGGAGGACTGGGAGGCATCAGGGGAGTGGTTTGTGAGCCAATTTGCAGGGTTGATGCAGGGTCTGGCGGAGACGCGCAAGAACAAGCGCCGCATCATTCAGGAGTTTGAGGACGAAGCAGCTGCCCGCGAGGAGGCGGTGCGGGAAAAGACAGAGGCCATTGATCGAAAGCTGTCCAAGATGAAGGCGGACGGCCAGCGAGTGGTGGAGGAGAATATTCTGTGAGATGCCCATGGCCGAGAGGGAGCATACGTTACGACTACCCACGAGTGCAATGCTAGGAGCGATGGGGATGGGGTGCTTTGCTTGAGATTGACAGCAAGTTTTTTTTTTGGCGTGCGGCGTTTAGTCAAGAGACGATTTCGACTTGTATGTAGACGGCAACTAGGCCACGGCCATTTGCTCAACTAGAGGGGAAGATGGAGTCATTTGCTCAACTAGAGAGGGGGGGGGGATGGAGCCATTTGCTCAAACTAGAGAGGAAGCAGAATCATGTCATGGTATATTCAATTACTCTTCTTGTCGTGGCGTGCGCCCAGGCCGCAACACTCGACGCCTGCTATATGCGGAGAACATGCTTTACTTTTCTGTGGCGGCCGACGACCATTCTTAGTTGGCGACCGGGGCGGCCGTCGAGGACGCCTCTGCGCAGTCTCTCAGTGTAGAGCTCGTAGGCGGGATAGTAGCCGTCGACAAACTTGACGACCTGGTTCGAGGTCATGCCGGCGTCGGGGTCGCCTCGCTCCTCGCGCAGGTGGTCCTCCTGCTCGAGGCGCCAGCCGTAGACGTAGCCGAGGTCCTCGGCGTCAATCTGGATAAAGGCGTCAAAGAGGTCGGTGAGGGCGTCGTACTCGCGCAGGCGGTCGTTGATGTAGTGGAGGTGCTCGGGGTGGTGCTGGAGGAGGGTGCGGTTGGGCTTGGCGCGGCGGGCGTCGACGGCGTCGGGGGCGAGGGCGCGGAAGCCGACGCACCAGCCCTCGAGGATGACGGCCTGGATCCGGGGCTGGCCGGGCTGGTTGACGGGGAGCCAGTCGGACTCGGGGAGGCGGTCGCCCTGGCCCGACGAGATGGCCTTGTCGTAGCGGGGGAGCTTGCAGGGCTCGCCTTTTAGTAGGGAGGAGAAGAAGGCCTTTGCGAGGGGGAGGTCGTGGGTGCCTATGAGAGTGAGCATGAGGGCGACCGTGACAGTCTCAGAGGACATACCCGGTTCGCCACGGTGCTGGATGAGTGCATTGTCCGGGTGAGCATTGGCCAGGGCGACCTGGTCTGCGCGGGTGAGGTAGAACTCGTCTATGCTGCAGACGAGGGCTGGGACATTGTGCTCCTCGAGGGCGAGGCTGAGGGCGCGGACCAGCGTCGTCTTGCCGGCGCCCTGGATGCCGTTGAGGCCAATGACAAAGGGGCGGTCGGGGAAGGCCTCCTGGTGGGCCTTGAGGTTGGAGAGGATGAAGGGGAGGCAGATGGCAGCCTTGTCGTCGATGAAGTGAGGGGCCATGGCGTGTATCATTGCGAGGACGCGAGGGCGCCGGTGAAGCACGGTGGGTTAAGTCAGTGAGGTGAGACACACCCGGTTCTCGGCGACGGAGGTGGAGGTGGATGCCGGGGCCGGAGCCGGGAGAGACGTGCGGAGGGGCCGGGGGCAGATGGAGGCAAGGCCCGGGACAGGGCGGACGGGCGGTGGAGGAGCGGAGCCGGAGCCGGAGGGGAATATGGAGTTATGGAGCGAGAGAGGGCGGTAGCGGCAGTGGCAGCGGCAGCGGTGATGGCGGTGGTGAGGGCGGTAATAGTGTTGCTCTTGTGCCTGTGCTTGTGCTTGTGCTTGTGCTTGTGCTTGTGCGTCAGTCATGGAAGAAAGAGGTGTGGGCCAAAAGGTGTAGATGTATGAGTCTAGGTTCTAAACACTGTGTCGTGGCCGACTGATATACATCCCAGAGCGGGTCACCCGAGTACCTTCCGGTTCCTGCAACGTACCTCCCCAATTCCAGCCACATCAATGGATGGCACAGCCTGGAAAGAGCCGGGGGATGGATTGTGGGGGAGAGTTTTGTGGGGTGCAGGCAGCCGAGGGCGGGCCGGAAACGGACGGCAGCATGAGCGAGACGGGGGTTTTGCATTGGGGATGGTGAGGGAGATGGTGATGATGGTGATGGTGATGGCGGATTAGAAAGATGGATCATGAGACTGCCGCTTGAGACACGGGCTGGTCAACTGGTGCACCTTGAGTTCACTTCAGTTCACTTCAGTTCAGTTCAGTTACAGTTAAGTACAGTTGCTACAGCTACGCTACACCGCTGAGCCAGCAGTGTGCCAGTGAGTGCCAGTTGGCACGGAGTGGAGATGGAGAGATGCTGTGCGTGGGAATCTTCAGTAAGACGAACAATTGCAGTTGAACAATGCAACTTGATGGAATTACTGCATGTGACAGTTGAGCTTCCATGTCTCGTCTGCGCATGACATGACCTCACATTGCTGGATTGCCCAGTTAAGAACTTTAGGCCAGTCCGCCGTCCGCGCATGTGAAGCCGGGCGATGCCGCTTCGGGCCTAGCGCTGTCCCCCACTCGTGCACCGGGCTCCCCTCGCCGCTCGGTACCGAGTACCCGCCAGAACAAGCCTCGGCTCCCTCGAGAAGCTGGAGCCGACAAGCCATGGTTGCGGTTATTGCATCGAGCCTCAAAGTCATTCTTGGTTGGCATTTAACTAACACAACTCTCTTCCTCTTACTGTCCTCCCCCGCATTCCCTCCTCCTTCTTTTCATCTCTCCCCCCAGATTGATTCATCTCTCCCAGGTCCATCTCTCCTAGGCCCACTCACTCTAGGCTCTTCTCTGTATTGCTTCTAGCTTCTAGCTTCTACGCCCAAGAGCCATGGCGGACCAGCTGAGATACGACGGCCAGGTCGTCGTCGTCACCGGCGCAGGCGGCGGCCTCGGCAAGGCCTATGCTACCTTCTTCGGCTCCCGCGGCGCCAGCGTCGTCGTCAACGACCTCGGCGGCTCCTCCAAGGGCGAGGGCAACTCCAGCAAGGTCTGTCCCATCTCTCCTCGTCCGACCAACTCACTCTCAACTCTCGCTAACTGATCCCCAGGCTGCCGATGTTGTCGTCGACGAGATCAAGGCCGCTGGCGGCAAGGCCGTCGCCAACTACGACTCGGTCGAGAACGGCGAGCGCATCATCGACACCGCCATCAAGGCCTTTGGCCGCATCGACATCCTCATCAACAACGCCGGCATCCTGCGCGACATCAGCTTCAAGAACATGAAGGACCAGGACTGGGACCTCGTCATCAAGGTCCACGTCCAGGGTTCCTACAAGTGCGCTCGCGCTGCGTGGCCCTACTTCCGCAAGCAAAAGTACGGTCGCGTCATCAACACTGCCTCGGCCGCCGGCCTCTTTGGCAACTTTGGCCAGGCCAACTACTCGGCCGCCAAGCTCGCCATGGTTGGCTTCACCGAGACTCTGGCCAAGGAGGGCGCCAAGTACAACATCATCTGCAATGTCATTGCTCCCATTGGTATGCGACCCTGCCCAATCTCTCTGTCCAACCGACGCCTGCTAACCCTCTCCTTTCCAAGCTGCGAGCCGAATGACCGAGACCATTATGCCTCCCGAGGTCCTCAAGGCCCTCAACCCCAGCTGGGTCGTGCCCCTTGTCGCCGTCCTGGTCCACAAGAACAACACCGAAGAGACGGGCGGCATCTTCGAGGTCGGCGGTGGCCACATGGCCAAGCTCCGATGGGAGCGCTCTTCCGGTCTGCTGCTCAAGGCCGACAGCTCCTATACCCCCGACGCCATCATCAAGAAGTGGGATAAGGTCGTAGACTTTTCCGACCCCCAGTACCCTTCGGGGCCCAATGACTTCCTCACCCTGCTCGAGGAGTCGATGAAGCTTGGCCCCAGCCAGCAGGGCGAGAAGCTCGACTTTGCCGGCCGTGTTGCCCTCGTCACCGGCGGCGGCGCCGGCATTGGCAGAGCCTACGCGCTCGCCTTTGCCAAGTATGGCGCCTCGGTGGTTGTCAATGATCTCGCCAACCCCGACACCGTGGTGGGTGAGATTAAGAAGCTCGGCGGCAAGGCTGTCGGCGTCAAGGCATCTGCCGAGGACGGCGACGCTGTCGTCAAGGCCGCCATCGATGCCTTTGGCCGCATTGATATCGTCATCAACAACGCCGGCATCCTGCGCGACAAGGCCTTCAACAACATGGACGACAACCTCTGGGACCCCGTCCTCAACGTCCACCTCCGCGGTACCTACAAGGTCACCAAGGCCGCCTGGCCCTACTTCCTCAAGCAAAAGTACGGCCGTGTTCTCAACACGACGTCTACCAGCGGCATCTACGGCAACTTTGGCCAGGCCAACTACGCTGCCGCCGTAAGTATATCCCCTGCAACATGTCGTTGAACCAACCACTAACCATCTACAGAAATGCGGTATCCTCGGCTTCTCGCGCGCTCTCGCCCTCGAGGGCTACAAGTACGGCATCTACGTCAACACCATTGCTCCCAACGCCGGCACCGCCATGACGGCCACTATCATGCCCGAGGAGATGGTCCAGGCCTTCAAGCCCGACTACATTGCGCCCCTCGTCCTCGCCCTCTGCAGCGACAAGTGCCCCAACCCCACCGGCGGCCTCTACGAGGTCGGCAGCGGCTGGGCCGGCCAGACCCGATGGCAGCGCACCGGCGGCCACGGCTTCCCCGTCGACGTGCCCCTGGTGCCCGAGGAGGTCGCCAAGCACTGGAACGACATTGTCACCTTTGACAAGCGCGCAGACCACCCGAGCAAGTCTCAGGACTCGGTTGCCAAGATTATGGCCAACATTGAGAACACGAGCAAGTCCAAGGTATGTTCAATTCTGTTTGCCGTTCGACTGTGAACAAGCCCTGACGCGGTAGACCCAGGAGAGCGGTTCCTCCGAGGGAGGCGATCACCTCGCCCTCATCAACAAGCTCATTGGCAAGGAGGGCAAGCCCACCGAGTTCTCCTACGAGGAGCGCGACGTCATTCTGTACAACCTGGGCATTGGTGCCAAGCGAACTGATGTCGACTACGTCTTGTAAGTTGTCCTTTTTTCCTTGCCAGCAAATCTTGATCACTAACAGCCCGCAAAGCGAGGGCTCCGACAACTTCCAAGTCGTCCCGACCTTTGGCGTCATCCCTCCCTTCAACACCGAGATGCCCTTTGACTACGACAGCCTCGTGCCCAACTTCTCCCCCATGAAGCTTCTCCACGGCGAGCAGTACCTCGAGGTCCGCAAGTTCCCCATCCCCACCTCGGCCCGCCTCCTCTCGCGCGGCAAGCTCCTCGAGGTCGTCGACAAGGGTAACGCCTCCATTGCCAAGAACGCCATCACCACCGTCGACGCCGAGACGGGCGAGGACGTCTTCTACAACGAGCTCACCGTCTTCCTCCGCGGCGCCGGCGGCTTCGGCGGCCCCAGCCGCGGCAAGGACCGTGGCTCCGCGACGGCTGCCAACAAGCCCCCCGCGCGCCACCCCGACGTCGTCGTCGAGGAGGCCACCAGCCCCGACCAGGCCGCCATCTACCGCCTGAGCGGCGACTACAAGTAAGCAACCCTTGGTCTTGATGGCGTGAACAACAAAGTCTAACGAGTTTCCCAGCCCGCTCCACATTGACCCCGGCTTCGCCAAGATGGGCGGCTTCAAGGAACCCATCCTGCACGGTCTCTGCTCCTTTGGCTTTGCCGGCAAGGCCGTCTACGAAAAGTAAGCAAATACCCTTTTTACATCTAACAGGCTGCCATTCACATTGCTAACCCGACGCAGATTCGGCCCCTTTAAGAACATCAAGGTCCGCTTTGCCGGCGTCGTCATCCCCGGCCAGACGCTCGTCACCGAGATGTGGCGCGAGGGCAACAAGGTCATCTTCCAGGTCAAGGTCAAGGAGACGGGCAAGCTGGCCATTGGCGGTGCCGCCGCCGAGCTGCGAACAGACGGCAAGAGTAAGATCTGAGAAAGAAAAAAATAAGAAAAAAAAAGAGGCCCAAGAGGTGAACCGATGTGCTCGGTGTACTAGTAACGTCTGTATTGTAGCGAGTCTTTTGCTTGTGCCTTGTGGCGCGTAGAGTACGCCTGCCAATTGCATCAATTTGTGCTGAACCAGAGAGACAAGAAGAAAAACACAAAACTCCCAAGTTGTCACATTCACCTTCTGTGATGTAACTGTACCCGCCGTGTCGCGCCCCTGTGAGGATATCCCATCTTGACGCCAGTAAACGAGTAGAAAACGCCTAAACAAAGATTGTATCGACAACAATATCCAAGAAATCCGCAAGAGGCGGCAACCTGCCGCTATAGAATACACGTCCCATCCGAGGACCCGTCGACTGCGAGGCCACGCCCGTCTCCAGAAAGGCCCGCTCTTTGCCCGAGAGCTCGCGCCTCTCCATGTCCTTCCAACTCCGCTCCGCCTCCTCGCGCGCCGCCTGGAGGACCTTGTCCGTGTCCTCCGACTCCCACAGGTTGCAGCGGTCGCACTCCTTGCAGGGCGTCGGGTCGCCGTCGGGGCGAAAGTGGTCGCAAAAGTGTCGGTAGCCGTCCTCGCTGAGGTCGGCTCGGCAGACGTAGCACATCTTGTAGCCGCACGGGCAGGTGAGCTTGTTGCAGCCGGCATTCTTCACAAACGATGTGTTGCAGCGTGGGCATACACGCTTGATGGCCATGCTCATGGCTTGCTCCACTTGTGTACGTAGAGCAACCAAGGAAGACTCGTTGCAGACGTGGATGTCGTGCCACGACTTGCTGCACGATAGACACGAACACCGTCTGCACTCGGGGTTCTGGCAGGTAAACTTGAGCCCGCGGCGGCGGCGTCGGTGCCTGTTGAGAGCCTTGGTCCATTCCACAGAGAGGTAGCCGCCAAAGGATTGCCTCGTGCTCACAAAGAGACACATGAGGGTGGATATGACAACCAGGGGAAAGACGAATGACATGGTGCCAACACAGACAAGAAGGAAGAAGAGGTTGTAAAGGCTATCGGCCTTGATGCGGAGAGCGGACTCGGCGGTGGGTGTGTAGATGTCGTCGACTTCGGCATAGTCGCAAAACGGGCAGCGCACCAGCGGCAGGTTGGACGCAAGAAGGCTATGTTCCGCAAGTCGCCGGTCCAGTCGGTAGAGAATCTCGGCGCCCTTTTTTTCCTCCATCATGGCGCGTTGCATGTAGTCCGCCGGAACGTGGCCGGGGCACCCATCGCCATCCACCGCAAGGCACCTGAGCGTCCCCAGGTCGGTGTTGATGCTGCTGCGCCAACCCTGGCCAAAGACTGCCTCCTTGATCGAATGCTGCACGCATCGAAAGCAGATGAGGTGGCCGTCGCTGCTGCATTGCGTAAACTCTTCAAACGCAGCCGTGGTGAAGCAGCAGGCGCAGTCATGCGTCGCCTCCGCCTCCTCGGCTTCTTCGTTGTTGAGGAGGATAGCTAGGCCGCGATCCTTGAGCTCCCTCTCTTCCTTGTCCCTCTCTCGGAGGGGCGCCACCAATGTGCTGTATAGCTCCCGGTCCAGTTCGGCGCTGCCAGTCGTTCGTATCGTCGGGGCGATGCGGCCCTGGCCGGTTGATCGCCATATTACCAGCGGATGGTTCTCGGCTTCGCCCGTCGCAATGGGCTTCCGTCGAAATAAGAGCGTCGATATGGTAAAGCGCCATGACTTGGATGACAGGGTGATGAGGGTTCGGCGCGCCTCGAGATAGGAATGATTGTGCTCGGCCAAGACGGCGTTGATTGTGGAGCGCGACAGACCCTTGAACTCGTACCAGGCCAGAGTTTGCACAGCCTTTTTGTACTCCTTGCTCCGAAAGACCTCGCCGCGCGGAACCGTCTCGGCCTGCGCCACCTCCTTCTCGGCAGCCCTCCATCGACCCTTGACCCAGGTGACACGGTTCTTCAGCAGGGCATCGGCGACGAGGGCGAGGCGCGACTCGCCATCAAAGTTGGACAGGAGCTCGCGGAAGACCTCGATCTGGATATCGGGGAAGACGGCAGCCAGGGCCTCGAGGCTGCTGTTGAGCTCGCGCAGGTCGGGGCGCTCGGGCGGGATGCAGGGCAGTTGCGCCTCATCGTAGATGTACTCGGGTTGGAGGTCAGACTCGACGCTCGACCGTGACTTGCTGGAGGAAGGCCTTTCGCTAGTGAGCAGCGCCGGAAAGACCATGGTGCATGATCATGCTGGGATGAGTTGTGGTGGAGGTGTAGGAAGTAACAAGTCGCTTGTTGAGTTGGAGTTGGAGCTGGAGCTGGAGCTGGAGCTGGAGTTGGGAGGGAGGGGTTCTCTCGTTGGAATGTGGCCGCAGGAGCGTCAGGTGAAATTACCCAATCGGGACATTGGAGATTGGCACATTGGCATCCCGGCACAACCGCTTAATCCATGAGCCGAGATACACGTGAGCATGCTGTACGACAATACTAATGAGTTTGGTCTACAATGCGGTTTACTTGGGAAGTAGAGATTGTTGATCTTTGCTGTTTGTTTCTCTAGCACTTTGCTTCGTTCTAGCAGGCACGCTGTCTTGTCGGAATGTGCCATCCTAGGCATCAAGACGCATCAATAGCAAACGAGACTGTGCCAGTGATTGTTCCGTTACCATTGGAGACCTACTACTGCCTACGTTGGTCTATCGAGGCTCGGTGGTAGGGTATTCTGTTGTTGGAGCGTCCGCCTTGCGCTTCTGGTGACCCCAGCCTGTTAACCGACCAACGAATCGTTTTTGACTTGTCCAGCATTGACCATCGGAAGATAAAAAGTCAACTATAGGCACCTATATGATTAGTATTGTGGATATCAGCTGTTGACAATACCAGCCTCCAAGGAATGTCCTGGCAAGTTGGGTTTGCGGCCACCAAACATCAACCCAATCACCCAATACCCCGGAAATGACGTTATCTGAGAGAATAAGCGAGGCACTCACTCTCTTTACCCGGGCTGGCACAAAGTATCCCTAGTCCCGGAGGAGACACGAGAAAAAGCCTGGCCCGGACTTGAGCTTGGGATCCATCACTCAGAGAGCAAGGGCACATTGGGCCCGCTCCGGCATCTTTCCCGGCCAATCGCGCAATAGCCAGCACCAGGAACCACTGCGCACACTTCAACCTTGTATCATCCCGGGCACTTTGTTCATGAGGGCTTGTTTGAATGCATAGTTGGTAAACTGCACGATTTCGTGTGTGGGTGCAAGCCTGCGGGTGCGGAATCGTACAAAGCCCGCAGCATCCCGTGAGAGTTGCTGTGGAAGTGGAGAGACGCAGCGCAGAGGATCGAGAACTGTCCTGAAGTTTGATCGTTGCTAACCAAGTGTTGAAACCTGTACTAAAGGAAGATGACCAGACGAAAAGACGAAGCGATAGGTGATGGTTATGCCAGGGCACGTGATTTGATAGTGACCGGCAGTTGAATCTGCCGTCTTCATTTCTTGCGAGTCTCTCAAGCAGAGTGCTGGGCTTGGAGATGAGCGGCCCATCTTAGAGCTAAAGAAGGGTATAGATATCTCAAATGGACGCCACTTAAGTTGGGATTCGAACAGTCGGAGGGATCGAGCATCACAGCCGAAGTAGTCTTGGGCCATTGTCTTCCTACGCCGCAGCTCACCTGGAGTGTCATGGAGTTTCGGGAAGCAGAGCAAGCCATCTGATTTCGGATATGAATTGTGAGGGGCTTGGGTTTGTGACATTTCCATGCTCCCACGAGTCGAAAGGCCGCGCCAGAAGCTGAGGCTACTGCCACGGACGAATTCAGATGCCTTTGAGCAATACGTGAGTTTTTTTTTATTTACATTACGCCTGTCTACTCTCGGTTTGCCAACTACCTTATCTGGTCAATCCGACACGAGAGGGTATCTGTAAATGACAGGATGGTGACAGAGGTGTAGGTTGATGTCAAGTTTGGTTCCTCAGTTCCACGCTGCCAGAACAACCCCTAAAACCAGAGCCTAGATGGCATCTTTTGAAGACATCTTTGACTCAAGAAGTAAAGCGTTATAGCCAAGAGTAACAGACTCTCAAAAAACAAGAACCCCCATAGCCAAGATGGGCTTGATGGATGGTGCTCAAGGTGTAAGAGCATCGAACCACTTCCCAGCACCATGTTAAACCGCCAAAAAGCTCCCCAGCATCGTTCAAACCGCCAAAAAAGCAAGGGGCCTAGCCGGGACTTGAACCCGGGACCTGTCATAATCACTCTAAGAGTAAGGGAGGATATCCCGAAACAACAATCACTGGCAATTGTTAGATAAACGTCCATCCAGACGCGATGTTACATGTACTTACTACCACTAGACCACTAGGCCGTTTTGGTGAAATTTCGCTCAAGCTCCTGCCTCTAAGTTGTGAGCGTCATCCCCCCAACGGGTCCCCCCGCTGTGGGTCATTTGCAGATGGGTAACCGGCTGACCGCTCCGACGCTCGGCCGAAGCTCTAGCCATCCCCAGCCAATCACGAATAAGCCGCCTCCAGCCATGCGGTACCACGTACATGCTCAGAATGGAATGCCACACCTCCAGGTCGCGTACGCAAAAGAGGCACGCCGGTCTTGCTGGTCCTTGTTGGACGAGACTTGAACTATCCCGCTGTCTCGGTGACTCTTGATGTAATGGATACGTTGGCTCGAGCCATCCCAGCAGTGCATGACTTGCCATTATGTAGCTTCTTACCGATGAAGATTTTCAACATCCGGCCCAATGGTCTAGTGGTACGATAGTTGTTTCGGGTTAGCTCCCTTGCTCTCAGAGTAATATGACTGGTCCCGGGTTCGATCCCCGGTTGGGCCCTTTTTTTTGTGGCGACCACCGACGATGTTTTTTGGTTGAGATATCGGTGGTTGAAGTAGGAGGCGGTGGGTGGGTGATGAGGGCGTGGCTGGCGGGACGGGGACGGGAGTATACTTGCATTCTCTTTTTGGCTACAGGAAGGATATCGTCTAGTAAGCTTGCTCCGATTGAGGCCGTGCCCCTGGGACCTTTGCTTTTGTTCTGGAAATGTTGGATATTGGATATTGGGAGTGGTGGTATTGAGTTGGCGATGAGGGGGTAGGTGGTAGGTATTGTGAGGAGAGGCAACGCCTCGGTTACTCTTATACGACTTTGTCATCATACACTTTGCATTCTTTTCCGTGCCATAACCTGGGCGATTAATGCTGCTGCGCTGTGCATTTGCAATGTTGGTGTTGTGTTGATGTTGTGTTGGCGTTGGCTGAGCATTCCGACCGCCTGGCACCGGTTCCGGTAAGTGGGCCTGCCCGACGGACCCACCGGTCTCGATCTGCTGGGAATATGGCACATGTCAAGACTCCTTGAAATAAGGAAGGAGCTATCGACGTACCAACATACCTAGGTAGCAAAGCATGCTCGAGACCTAGACTTTGTTTCGCCAACGAAGTTGGTATATTCTCATCGAACTTTTGGCAGCCGAAACCTAAGTGTTGTAGTAAACAAAATAAAGACAAAACTGCCTTGATGAAGACATCTCTTGTAAGCTGAACTACCTAGGTAGCCACCAAATTGCCATTGGGCTAGATGGGTGGGCGGAAGTTGAAGGCTGACAGGTCTCTGGCTGTCGGGACAGAGGAATAGATGCCATGACAGCTGTTGGATTGATCTGTGGTAGTCATATACTGACATAGAATGTCGCCATCCGTCATTTAGCCGTTGAATCGTCATGATCATGCTGTACCTGTTGATCATCTTTAACTCATTCATAACTCGTCTCGAGCCAAACCCGTTGAGTAGAACCCTCTTCTACCTCTTAACTAGCCGCATCCCAGCTTTGGAGTTTACCAAACAAGCTATACTATTGGGTTCTTCAACCTTTCCCAGTCTCAAAACACGTGGCAAGTACCAGCCGTCTTTCAACCTGTAAACCTGTGTGGCAGCCCCGGCCAGTCGATGTCCGACTTGAATCCGAGTCGCGATCGCGGTCGCATTTCATACAATTCTCATTGTGCTCTGGTCAACCTCGAATGTTTGACGCCTTCTTTCGGCCTTTGGAATGCTGCTTCTCCGTCTCACTCTAGCTTGTCGATGACTCGGGAGAAGAGCTGTAGGGATGGAAGATGCATGTCCAACTTGTTGTGTTTTCACAGTACAAGAGACATGTGTCTGTACAGCAAATACCCAGCGAAGAAGATGTGAAAGATTTCTGATTCGAGACTGTCCATGCCTTCTTCAATCTCCTCCATGTGGCCAACTGCCTTTGAGACGGGCTCATCTCCGCGACCAGACGCCCGTGATTGGCATCAAAGTCCTAGACTCGATGGCGCACATGGTCGAGTGTCCAGTGGAAACGTGACAACAACGACACCTTGGTCAAGTATTGAGGAGCGCTTCTTTCATATTCGTACAACTTGTGGATATTCACTCGTGTGGTAAAGTCTGCTACCAAGTCCATGCACTTGTCACCCCGCACAAGCCGGGCAAGTCTAGTATTCAACAATACCAAGATGTGAATTATGCAGCACTAACAACAATACTAATGGCAACAGCAGAAACAGTATTAACAACAACAGCAATCATGGATAAGCTATATGCTATAAGAACTGTCATTCGATGGATTTCTAGGTGAACGCCATACCTATTCAAGTTTACAACACCATCACATCATCGCCAACACCGACACCACCACCAAGTCACCAAGGCCTCCTCCCATTGGCACGCATTGACCAACATTATTCAAAGCCCCAGAGACAATCCTCCTCCCCAACTTTTCCAGGAGCATCGCCTCGCCTTCCTCCGCCGCTTTTGGGAGGAGTCCGAGGGCCGCCGCCGCTACACGGCTTTCATCCGTACTCCTCCGCCGAGCCCGCCGATCCCAACGGCTCCAGCAAAACCCCATCATCCACCGCTGCCGCGACTGCTTTACTTCAAGCGATAAGGGGGTTATCGTATTTCTGCTTGATTGACATGTTGATCGCCATTGCTTCCTCAAAGCAAAGCCGCCTGTCACTGTCCAGTATATAAAAACAAGCATCAATAACCAAGGCCCCGGTAAACGCGACATGCATCGACAGAAACTCACGCACAATGAAAAAAAAAATAATGTAGACCCAAAGGGCGATTAAGCATTCGGGATTAAAAAAAAAACTACCTAACTATACTGCAAGGGGTATGTATGCGCGATCCAAGTCTTTCAACGCAAAGAGAAGAAGCAGTTGCAAAGCAAACCCGTGATCCGATGCCACAAACATGCCGTGCCGCTCGCTGAGTACCAAATAACGCAAGATACCCCCACCGCCGACGGGAGAGAACCCGTCGCGGTGGGGGCATGGGGAGGGTAAACAAGACGCGTGTAACCAAGGGGGGTTACGCAGAACATCAAGGCCACGACGGCCAGCCAGGGCGCCGTGGGGAGACATTAAAAACGTGCGAGGACATATGTGTACGTGTGGGAGGGTGGGAGAGAGATGTCGCTAAAAACGCCGCGCCAATTCCATAAATCATATAAAACGCCAGACCTTTTCTTTTGACGACGCTCGTCCCATCATGCCTCGAATGGAAAGTAGTCGTCGGAGACGCCCGTCCCTCGAGGGGTCATGACTTTTGTTGCCTCGGCCAGGGGCGTGTCGACGGGCGTCAGGGAGAGGCCGAGCCCCAGCATGGCCTTACCGGAGCTGAGCGTCTTGGAGCGGGAGTGAGAGGGGACGTAGGTCGTCATTTCCTCGTCGTCATCGTCTCCGGCCTGGCTCTCCGGGGGCGTGCAATTGCGGAGCTCCCAGTCGGGCTGCTGGGCGGCAAGCTGCATGTCGACCATGGCGTCGGTGAGGCAGTCGTCGTCGAGCAGGGGCAGGATGCGGTAGTCGAGATTCTCCATGATGCAGCGCTCGGTGACGTTGAGCTGCTGGTGGGACCAGAGGCCGTGGCCCCAGGCGGAGCAGTAGTACTGGGAGGCATCCTGGGGGTCCTCGGTGAACTTGGTAGCGATGACGAGGGCGGCGAGGATGATGAGCTCGGGGCTGACCGAGTCAATGTGCAGCTGCTGCTGGAGGGGAATGGTGGGCGTGGGCGGGAGGGTGTGGCGCTTGGAGGATGGCAGAAAGTAGTCGGAGAGGAGCGGGCAGGAGAGGCGCCAGCGACGGGCGAAGCGCGAGTCGAGGCTGTCGAGGATGCAGACGGCGAGGGCGACGGTCTCGACGGGGAGGTTGGCGCGGCTGAGGAGGGCCTGGACGAGGGAGACGGAGGGCGTAGCGAGCGAGGCCGAGGGCGGGATGAGGTTGACGAGGTGGATGGCGGGGCCTGCACGAGCAAAGTGACATGAGCATCTCGTGACGTGCATCGGGAGGGGCCGAAGCCAGAGCAGAGTATAAACTTACCTCGAAACTGCGGCTTCAATGGCTCGCCATCGTCGAGCGTCGTCCGCGGTGACTGGGCGGCCGACGAGGTGCGGGAGCTGGGAGGAGGCGTGGGGAGGTTGGAGAGTGGGCGGTAGGTGAAGTAGCCAGAGTCGTGCTCGTCGTCGCTGAGGTCACCGCCGGAGAGGGTCTTGTTGAAGTTGTCGCGACGCATCATGACAAGAGGGGAGTGTTGGAGTGTGTATTGGTCGTCTTCCAGTCCTCGATCCGCTGCAATGCCCAGGGGCTCTCTCTCATGTTTCGGCGTGGGTTTACGTGGTGGTGCGAGGCGAGGCGGCGAGGCGGAGAGACGAGACGAGACGAGACGAGGAGACGAGGATGGCTCAGATGGTTGTTGGAGGAGAATCACGCGAGCAGGGACTAGCTAGGTGACGGCAATGGACAAGCCGGTTGAATGAATGGGTGACAATGGGTGGTGTTGGTGATGGCGAGGGGATGGGAGGGGGAAGTTATATAGCTGCGGTAGTCTACAGTATGTGCACCGAGTGGTTGTATACGGCCAGTCCAGCCCAGTCCATATATAGCAGCACAGCGCAGAGCAACACGAGCCGGGTGGAGAGTAGCCAGGGGAAGTAAGTAAGGCTGAGCGCAGTGCTAGACCAGGATCAGGCAGCGGTGGCTCAGGCTCGGGCGCCACGGGCTGACAGGCTTATTAGTCGGGTATCTACAGACCGAGATGAGCCAATACTTGCAATACATGACGGTGAGCTCAGCCTCTGCATGGTTGATGTTATTGGTGATGCCGTGGATACAGTCAATACAGCACATGTTGGCGCCGGCCTGTCTCAGCTCCGGGCCCCGACGCGGGCGGCAGCGGTTCAGCAATGTTTTGTGTGCCATTCAGTCACTCAGCAGTCAGCCAGCCACTCACTCACTCACTCACTCACTGTGCCCTGCTGTGCTGTGCTGTGCTGTGCTGTGCTGTGCTGTGCTGTGCAGCCAAGACTCTACTGAACTGACCTGAACGGACAGACAGCCAAGGAGGGGAAACGAGAGTCAGGGACCGGGGGCG
This sequence comes from Pseudonectria buxi, assembly GCA_003693545.1. Taxonomy (NCBI): domain Eukaryota; kingdom Fungi; phylum Ascomycota; class Sordariomycetes; order Hypocreales; family Nectriaceae; genus Pseudonectria; species Pseudonectria buxi. Next base: position 85,318 of record QUZG01000036.1, read on the forward strand.
ACAAGGGCCGACAGCGATGCTTTGGAGTGGAGTTTTGGTGGAGTCGCGGTGGGGTTGGGCGAGCAACAACGACTTTGCGGGTGACGATGATGGTTGCTCAATGGGCTGCAGTAGACAAGTATGTAGAGGGAGAAACTGGACGGAAACCAGTTGAGAAACCCCTCGCGTGCCTGTTTTCCAACGCGGCAGGCAAACTTGTCCATCCGAGAGATGGTCAGGATGACATGACGGAGATGCTCCATGGTTGCCGGCTGGCTGGCTACCTTGGCTGCCTTACTTGGCTCCCTAGAGGCTTGGCCGGAGCTCTTATGCGCAGGGGATGGTGTCATGGTGTGTGTGCCAGAGCACGGGATGCCCTCTGCTCTGCACTGCACTGCGCTGCACTGTCTGTCGGCGCCGGTGCATCCACGGTGCTGGCATTCACGTTGAAATGAAGCCTCGGGTCCATCGTGGCCGAGGCTGGTTATGCTACGTCAATGGGATGCCCAGTTGTTGATCGCCATCATCAGTCCACGGCCAGTATCATTCACCCGGCTGCATCCCTCCCAGCTGTGGCCTTGTGCCTCATGCCTCGTGCCTCGTGCCTCGTGCCTCGTGCCTTGTGGCGGTGAAACAGACGCTGGAGGCTGATGGATTGATTTGGCACGAGTAGCACTTGGGTTTGATTTGATTTGATTTGATTTGATTTCTCTAGCTGGCGCCCGTTTCCCGGAATAGCACCTGTGCCTGTGGCTCATGACGTTGTCTGACTTTAGATTGGCCCTCTTGACTTTTGGCTTTTGACCTTGACCTGGCCTTGGCCTTGACATGAACTTCTCGTGGCTCCCGGCCTAGGCCCAAGTAGGCGTGAGCAAGGTGAAGAAACAAGAAACACCAGACGCCACAATCGACGTCGGGGTTGCATCTCGGTACATGGCATCATGTCATGACTGTCACCGCCGGCACAAGTGCATCCCTGTCCCTGCCTCCTCATTGCCAGGCGTGTTGCCAGACGTGTTGCCAGACGTGTTGCCAGACGTGTTGCCTGGGCCATTCCATCTACATGTACCATACAGTTTGCATCTTGAATCAACTCTTGCTGCACAACTGCATCCCACAACATCAATGCCAACTGATGCCATTTGCCAATGCCCCAATCCAATGCCCCAATACCCCTGGCCCCAAGTGGTCCAAGTGGTCCAAGCGACCAAGCGGCCAAGCGGCTTTCCGTCGCTTTTATGCCAAACTCCGTGCTTCTGTGCGTCTTCTCCGTCCACAACCGCCCCCTGGGGCCCCCTTTTTTCCCTTTTTCCCTTGTTCCTTTTTTCCCCCTCGTCGTATTCGCCCCCGGACCTGCCAGTGCCAGATGCGCCCCCCTCTCAAAACGTCCGCGGGCGCCGGGGATTGGCCGTTAGTCTCGCTCCTCTGCAGTCTGCCCGCCCATCGTCAGCCGCGCGAAGCGTGTAGAAGCCAACGGCGGATGAGATGCCCATACTTAAGATTGGCTGACACGCCAAGGCAGATTTTTTGTCTCTCGGAAGAACACCTGGAGATGGATGTGCTCGCACTAAATTACCCGCCTAGCGCCTGTCTCGGGCCCCAGTTGTCGACTCTAGGTACCGTACTGTCTGCAATAGGGACTGTACAGTACATACTGTCTGGTAACAATTTGACAATTCACCACCACATTTGCTGGAAACGCACCATCTGGATCGGCCTGCAGTAGTAGCGACAATGGACGCATCACGAGCCTGCCGATCTGCCCAAGATCGCGCCGCATCCCAGTCACGATCGCCCGCTGTGGACACGACCACTTGCCGCATTCTCTCCATCCACGGCTGATCCTCCACACTGCGCTCGCGGCGGAAGCGATGCTCACAATCAACAGAGCAATAGCTCGGCGTAACGTCATTGGGCCAGTCTCTTGTTCCAACACTGCTCTGCTCTGCTCTGCTCTGCTCTGCTCTGCTCTGCTCTGCTATGCTCGCCCACTTGCAAAAGCTGGGACCCTGGCCTGCCGCTTTGGCCCGCCCGCGCCATTGGCTTCTAGCCGCTCAGCCAGGCCAGGCCAGGCCAAGCCAGGCCAGACGTTTGGCGTCGGTTCGAGACGCTGCTGGTCAAGCACCTCACCGCTGCCAGGCCCCCCAAGCTTGGGCGTCTTCCAATTAAACCCAAACGCAGCCGGCCCGTAGATGGCGTCGGTCAGCTTCCACAGCGTCTGCTCCCGCTAGGCCACGAGCCTCTTCCCCTGGCCACGAGCCGCTTCCCCTGGTGGCCACGAGCCGTCCGCCTGCTGTGCTCCCGCTGTCCGACCTCGAGTCTCCCGAGCAGACACGTCTCCGGTCTCTCCAGCTTCGGCCTTCAGCTCAGGCACCACAACTCTGCTACTTATTTCTCCGGCCGGCCGTCTCCGGCACGGGCTCTGGGATAGGTGCGATGCTAGGCTGTGCTCGAGCCTGGCAAGCTGAAATGTCACTCTTGGCCCGCGACGCCTAGCCTGTGCATGGACGCAGCCCATCTTTCGACAGTCGGCCGAGATTACGGCTTGCTACTATTGACTGTCGGCGGGAGAAGCGTCGTTGTACAGAGTACAGAGTACAGAGCACAGAGCATGCACTGGGTCATGTGGTTGTGGACGATGCTGACGCCGACAGGGTCTCCATTGGACGTCTGTGTAGCAAGGAAAACCCGACGTCTGTCGTTGGAGAGCCTGTCGTTGGATCTGGTGCACGGCTGCTGTCATTGACATTAGTAGTCTTTGAGGCTCATCGTTCAAGTATCGAGCTGTTTAAGAGGTCATGTTACTGCTGGTCAAGGCAAGTCGTGGATTTCTTGATACAACGGCAACACCCGTGTCCAGCTTGGACAGTGCCCTACACCAAACGAAAATTCAGGTAAATGATTTCAAACTTGACAAAACAGTCTACTTATTCGTTGACACGTGCAGAGCAAGCAAGAGCAACGACTGTCCTTTCAACAGGCCAAGTGTCTTGGCTGTCGGTTGCGATTAGGTTTTGGACAAGGTTGAAAGTTGCCTAGACGACACCCTAGCAAGGATGTCTTGTTGTAAGTCGCTCAGATCTGGCACTCATCGGGAGCAGCCACAGCAAGGAAAAGAAAGACGGCCATGATTGAGTAGTATTGTTCCAGCCACCGAATCGGCCAAAGAAGCGACTGGAAGTGCACATGTTTAGTAGACAACTCTCAAAAGACAGGCTTGTTGAAGGGTCAAGACTCAAAATCAGAGCCTGCCAGCACGTGTGCGAGTGCATGCATGGGCTGATGTTCCGCTAGCCCCCGCTGTACTCCGTAGATGCGGTATTGTAGCATTTCTGCTAGCAGCGCATCCGACCTATGGGCATTCAAAGCCGCAGCACGCTCTCCGGGTTTTGTCTGCTATCCTTCTTATCCTGGGTCGTTGATGACAGAAATGTGCCACTGCGTGTGCTCGAGTTGGGCCACGCGCTCACAAAGTGGCCGCAAACGTTTGCTGTGGCTGCGGGGTGATGGCTGGCTGGCTGGCTGGCTGACTGACGTTGGCGTTCTTTGACTTGCAGAATAAAGTCTCGCGATCTATTGCTCTTCTTGTTCTTTCTTACCATTCCATTGTCTTGTTTCGTCTCTCAGTGCCAACGGAATCGTTACTGTCAATACCATGGATACCCAAAAGACCAAAGACGTGGCCGAGCTCGAGCGAGATGGCTCAGATCTCAACGCCGGCTCCTCTGGCCTCACCAACCCAGACGGCTCTTCCATCACAAAAGCCGAGGATATCCTCGCCCTCCAGGATCTCGACCCGGCCCTCAACATGAAGATGCACCTCGTCAACAACGTATGTCGTTGGTTGCCAATCCCAACTCTACAGTCCCCTCTTCTAACATGTCCAGGCCATTGACGAGATCGGCTGGACCCCATATCACTGGAAGCTCTTCTGCCTCAACGGCTTTGGGTAAGCGGCCAGTGCCCCATGGCGACGAACCTCTTCCTCTTACTGACCCCGTCTGTAGCTATGCCGTCGACTCCATGATCACCCTCTTCCAGAGCACCATCAGCGCCCAGGCATACCTCGAATTCGGCCAAAAGGGCTACTCGGCCGGCCTCAACGTGGCCGCTTACACGGGCATGTTTGTCGGCGCCCTCTTCTGGGGCTTTGGCGCCGACATGATCGGCCGCAAGTACGCCTTCAACACGTCCCTCTTCATCTGCTCCATCGGCTGCATCCTCGCCGGCGCCATGCCCAGCTGGCCCACGCTCGGCCTCTTCGTCGCCATCCTGGCCTTTGGCGGCGGCGGCAACCTCATCCTCGACACCACCGTCTTCCTCGAGTACCTGCCCAGCGACCGCCAGTGGCTCGTCACCCTGCTCGCCGCCTGGTGGGGAGTCGGCCAGGCCATCACCGCCTTCATCTCCTGGGGCTTCCTCACCCCCGACAAGTGGAACTGCGCCGACGTCGAGACGTGCACCCGCGCCAACAACTGGGGCTGGCGCTACGTCATGTTCACCGGCGGCGCCCTCGTCTTTGTCCTCTCCGTTCTGCGCATCACCGTCATCCGCCTGCGCGAGACGCCAAAGTACCTGCTCGGCATCGGCGAGGACGCAAAGGTCGTCGAGACGCTGCAGGAGATTGCCGTCAAGTACAACCGGCCCTGCTCCCTGACGCTCGAGAAGCTCGAGGCCTGCGGCGTCGTCAAGTCGGCCCGCGGCAGCAAGGGATTCTCCTTTGGCGAGACACTCGTCCACCTCCGAGGCCTCTTTAGCACCCGCAAGATTGCCCTGTCGACGTCGTTGATCTTTCTCTCGTGGACCATGATTGGTCTCGCCTACCCCCTGTTCTACGTCTTCCTCCCGTGAGTCGCTTCTCCTGGTTTCTTTCTTCTTTGTTTAAGAAGAGAAAAACACCAGAAACACCACTGACACGGCTACAGCAACTACCTCACCAACCGAGGCATCATCTTCCAGCGCTCCGAGTTCCAAAAGTGGCGCAACTACACGCTGACGTGCGTCTCGGGCATCCCGGGCCCCCTCGTCGCCGGCTACCTCTGCAACACGCGCCTCGGCCGCAAGTACACCATGGTCGTCGGCGCCCTCCTCACCATGGCCTGGTTCTGGGCCTATACGGCCGTCAAGACGGCCGAGCAGGACACGGCCTTTGCCTGCCTCATTGCCTTTTGCCTCAACATCTACTACGGCACCCTCTACGCCTACACCCCCGAGGTGCTCCCCAGCGCCCACCGCGCCACGGGCAACGGCATCGCCGTCGCCTGCAACCGCATCATGGGCATCGTCTCGGCCGTCGTGGCCACCGAGGCCGATACCAAGACGTCGGCGCCCATGTACGTGTGCGCGGCCCTCTTCATCGCCATGGCGGGGCTGGCCTCGGTGTTTCCCTTTGAGCCGTACGGTCGAAGAAGTTCATGAACGGATGGCATCGGTTTCTGTAAAAAGGAAACTTGATACGGCAGAGTAGTCCATGCGCCGAGTCATGGCACAGAGGTTTCCGTCACAGGACCTTCTGAGGACGAGGTGGTAGGCCGATTCGAGTCAAGAAAGGTCTGGAAAGGGGATGAGCGGGATGCCAGATGATTTGTCCTAGGACAACAAGATCTAGCCCTCTCCCCAGACGGAAATCTACCACTGCCTCAGCGTTGCAAGGCACCAATAGAGACGGTGCTCGCTGGACAGGCAAAGCCTGTACTAGCAGAATGAATATAAAAGTATTGTTTAACCCTGTGGTCCACCAACGTGAATGACCACCTCTGGTGAATGGTACTGGTCATGAATCGAGTTGAGCATTAGTTTCTGTCGTATCAATACCACACTTGGGCTTTCTCCCCGTCCCCTGGTAAAACACCATCCACCATCATCTAAGGACTCAGCCTCTGGAGCTTCCACTCCTCCTCGCCCTCGGCCCGCTCATACACGAACCGATCGTGCAGCCGGCTCTCCCGGCCCTGCCAAAACTCGACGCGGTCCGGCACGATGCGCAGGCCGCCCCAGAACTCGGGCACGGGGATATCCTCGCGGCCCTCGAACCGCTCCTCGACCTCGCGCACCCACCCCTCGAGCTGCGCGCGCCCGTCGTCGTCGCCCTCGCCGCTCGGCCGCAGCACCTGGCTCTGCCGGCTGGCCCACGCGCCGATGCGGCTGCCGCGCGCCCGCGTGTCGTAGTACCGCTGGCTCTCCTCCCTCTCGAGCCGCTCCACCCGGCCCTCGACGTGCACCTGCCGCTGCAGCGCCTCCCAGTGGAAGAGCAGCGCCGCGCGCGGGTTGGACGCCAGGTCGGCCGCCTTGCGCGACGTGCCGAGGTTGGAGTAGACGACGAAGCCCCGCGCGTCGAGCTCCTTGAGGTAGACGGTCCGCGACGACACCCGGCCCGACGGCAGCGCCGCCGTCGACAGCGTCACCGTCTCCGGGTGGCCCACGCCCGAGTCCGGCTGCTGCGCCTGCGAGAACCACGCGTGGAACTGTGGGATCGGCGACGTCGCGTCCAGCTGCGCCCGCGTCAGGCTGCCCTTTGTAAACTGCTCTGCCTGCCCGTGCGCCTTGGAGCCTGCGGGCGCGACTTATCCCGGCCGGTCATGGTCAGTCTCGTGGATGCTTGTAGCGAGGCGACTTCTTCACGTTGACCTACAGATGAGCTTGGATGTCTCGGGGGGCGGGTGTAGAGCCATTCTTGCTGTAGACCAGAACCTTACAGCCAGTGTCGCACGCATAAAGAGTCTTGGAGCGAATGGTAGTTAGCAACCAAGGCCAAGACGAACAAGAGTTATTAGTAGGTCGAGTTGAAGTTGAAGTTGAAGTTGAAGTGGCATGTCATGGTCATAGTCATAACCATGGTGGGGTCATGACATCCAGCAGCTTCTCCTTCAGCCCCACTACGACTCATGCTCGACGCCACGAATCTACACGATACACCACAATACATATACATACATACACATACACATACACATACACACAAAACACGTAGTATACACATTATATTAACGTACAGATACGCATACGTATCGTACAGACTGACGGGGATCGAACCCGTACAGTCGATTCGTAACACATGACAGTCTAAACTCGTAACGCAAGTCGTGCACCGGGCTACAACTTATAGTGGAAATGCTTGCTAGCGCATCGCCATAAAATCTAACAAATAACCAACCAATATCATCTCGATACAATCCAAACATTCTAATCCCCGTCCCATTCGCACATGATTTTTTTTCGTTTCTTCGATGGCGGCGGCGTCTCTTCATATAGACACCCTCCTACGAATCAGCCATGACCAGTGCCAGCAGAGCCATGCGGCAGTAGAGGCCATATCTCATCTGTGAAACTATTAGCTGTGTTCATCTTGATAACCCATAGGAGCAAACTTACCTGGCGGAAATAGGCCGCACGCTGGTCAAAGTCAACCTCCTCGGCAACCTCCTCGTTACGCGGCAGCGGGTGCAGAACCACCATGGAGCTCTTGGCGTGCTTAAGCGACGCATTGTCCACGCGGTACGAGTTCTTGACGCGCTCATACTCGGCCACGCTGGGGAAGCGCTCCTGCTGCACACGCGTGCAGTACAGCACGTCGCTGCGGGCCAGGATCTCGGGCGTGAGCGTCTCCGACTCGCACAGGAGCTGGCCAGAGGCAATCAGCTGCTCCCGGACCTTGGCCGGCAGAGCCAGCGCCTTGGGGGCCACCAGCTGCACCTGCACCTGGTAGTGTCGGAGCAGGTACACGAGCGAGTGCACGGGACGTCCGTAGAGCAGATCGCCCAGGAAGGTAATCGTCAGGCCCTGGACCGTGCCAAGCTCCTCACGGATGGTGAAGAGGTCGAGGAACGCCTGCGTCGGGTGCTCCTTGCTGCCGTTACCGCCGTTGATGACGGGCACCGGGCTGTACTTTTGGGCAACGTGCACACTGTCCTCGTTGGGGTGGCGGAGGACAATGGCGTCACCGTAGCAAGCCAAGGTTCGCAGCGTGTCCTGGAGAGTCTCACCCTTCTGAACCGACGAGTGCGACGTGGAAATGGGAATGGTTCGTCCGCCAAGGCGCTGCATGGCGGCGTCAAACGAGGCCGACGTACGGGTCGACGGCTCGTAGAACAGAGTCGTCAGGACACGGCCGCGCAGAATGTTCAGGACGCCCTCGCGCTGGACGCCGAGGCGCATCTCCTGGGCCACCGTGAAGAGCAGATGAAGGTCCGCACGCGTGTACGCCTTGACGGACAGCACGTGCGTGTTCTTGAACGACGATGGCTGGGCCAGCAGCTGCTGAATCGACGTGGCGGGCTGCAGCTGCAGGGGCGGCGGCAGCTCATCCATGTGCGTAGCGCCCTTGGAAGGCGAAAGCAGCGAGCTGCGGAGCTGGCTCAGGGGCCTCATGCCACCCAGCATGGACATCCGGCGGTGAGGCGATTCGGCCACATGGCCAGCCGCGGGCTTCACGGGCGGCGACATGGGCGGCATGATGTGCGCCGACATGTCCTTACCCTGGGGCAGCATGTTGAGGACCTCACCGTCGAGGCACACGGTCGTGTTCTGGAAGGTGACGCGCTGCACAGAGGCGCGCATGCGGCGGCCCTCAAACGGTGACCAGAAAGAGCCGCGGGCGATGGTGTACGGTCGGTCAACCTCCACCTCAATGGTGGTGCCAACCTGCTCGTGGAGCTCAAAGATCTCCATGGGGTTGGTGTACATGCGGTCCTTGATGTCGTCGACCGTCAGCTTGCCCTCGGCGACAGAGGTCAGGAGAAGTGGCAGGACGTCGGCGATGCCCATCGAAGGGTCGCCCTTGTGTCCCATGGACGTGGCCAGCTGGTATGGCAGACTGCCAATGGAGAAGACGTCAACGGTGCTGATGTACTTCCAGAGAGCCTCCTGGTCGGCGGGCGTGGGGAGACGGTCGCAGCCAGGGAAGTCCTTTTGCGTCAGGTACAGAGAGTACACGGAGACGTCGCAGGTAACCTGCAGGCCCTTCTCCTTGCTGAGCGCAATCAGCCTAATGTCCTCCTTGTTGGTAACCGAGGTGACGTGGATGCGACGGCTGTGCAGACTGGCCAGCAGGAGAATCGAGGCCAGGTCCGTCTGCTTGGCATCAGTCACAATGGGCTTGTGCTCGGGCCAGGCGTCAAAGTGAGCAGTGACGGCGGCGACCTTGCTGATGTTGCCCGAGAGGTGGTTGAAGGGGATGAAGAGGGATCCGACCTCGCCCGTAACCTGGCTGATCTGGTCCGCGTTGTCCGACGTCGCCGACACGGAGAAGTTGTAGTCGCAGAAGCCACCCTTCTTGCTGTTCTGCTGGGCCACGTTGAGGGAGATGGTATCCGTGATGGAACCATCAAGGCCGAGCGGCATCACCCGGATCATACTGAAGCCAGCAGAGATGGATGCCTGGGTGACCGTCTGCAGGTCGGGGCTGTTGGGGGACACGATGCCAGGGATAAAGGCCGCAATGTTGATCAGGCCAGGCAGCAAAATGGTGCGGTGGCTGGTCTGGTAATCGCGCTTGGAGACGTCGAGCTCAAAGTGACGAGCGATGGCGTCCACCAGGATCTTGGCGTTCTTGACATTGGTGACGAGGGGGATCTGGTAGTCAACGGCCATTCGTCGCGTCTGGTAGCCCTTGCTCATGTAGTTGGCAGGACGGCGGTACTTGTTGTTGGACGGCAGGTTGATGTACAGATCAATCGTGTTCTTGGCCAGATGCTGCGTGAGCGAGAACTCGGACTCGCGGTCCTCCTCACTTCCGAGAACCTCGAGGTACTGGACCGGAACGCCGTGCTCCTGGAGGAAGTCGGCCGTTCCGGACGTGGCAAACAGCTTGTAGCCGAGACGCTCGAGCTTCTGCACCGAGGGGAGCATCTCACGCTTATCCTTGTACGAACCAATGGACAGCAGGATGTTCTTCTTGGGGATCTTGAAGCCCGTCGACATGAGAGCCTTGAGGTAGGCTTCGCTCTTGTCAACGCCAAAGCAGGCGACCTCACCGGTCGAGGCCATCTCGACACCCAGGACGGGATCGGCGCCAGAAAGACGCGAGAAACTGAACTGCGGCACCTTGACACCGACGCAGTTGGGCTGCAGGTCAGTCGGGGGGTACTCCTGGAAGGGCTGGCCCATGATGGCCTTGGTGGCCATCTCAATCAAGTCAACACCCATGACCTTGGACACAAAGGGGAACGATCGCGAGGCGCGGACGTTGCACTCAATGACCTTGATGTCGTTATCCTTGGCGATGAACTGGATGTTGAACGGACCAGTAACGTTGAGGGCCACACCAATCTTGCGGGTAGCCTCCTCGATGCGGCGAATCGTGGTGGGCTCAAGATCCTGGGGAGGCAGGATCAGGGTAGCGTCACCAGAGTGCACACCAGCGTTCTCGACGTGCTCAGAGATGAAGTGGCCGACGACGATACCGTCCTTGGCGACAGCGTCCATCTCAATCTCCTTGGCATTCTCAATGTACTTGGTAATGACGACGGGGTGCTCGCGAGAGACCTCGGCCGCCTGGGCCAGGTAGCTCTCCAGGTCCTTCTCGGAGTAGACAGTGTTCATGGCAGCACCGGACAGGACGTAGGACGGGCGCACAAGCACGGGGTACGTCACCTTGTCGCAGAAAGACTTGGCCTCGGCGAAGCTGGTGAGCTCCTTCCAGGTAGGCTGGTCAACCTCGATGCGGTCAAGCATACGCGAGAACTTGTAACGGTTCTCGGCGTTGTCAATCATCTCGGGAGATGTGCCCAGGACCTTGACGCCGGCTCGGTGGAGGGGCAGCGCAATGTTGTTGGGAGTCTGGCCACCCATGGCGCCGAGAACACCGCTGGCGTTCTCAAGCTGGTAGATATCCAGCACAGTCTCGAGGTTGATGTTCTCAAAGTAGAGCTTGTCGGCCTCGTCGTAATCGGTACTGACCGTCTCGGGGTTGTAGTTGACCATGATGGTCTTGAAACCCGTGGCTCGCAGGGTACGGATAGCACGAACCGAGCACCAATCAAACTCGACCGAGGAGCCGATTCTGTAGACACCAGAGCCCAGGACCATGACACCATGGTCATCAAAGCTGACATCGTGCTCCGATGCGCTGTACGTCATGTAGAGGTAGTTGGTAAAGGCCGGGAACTCGGCGGCGACGGTATCAATCTGCTTCACAAACGGATGGATGCCGGCATCAAGACGCATTCTGCGGACGGCAATCTCGTTGGAGCTCCAGAACTTGGCCAGCTGTCGGTCGCAGAAGCCTAGTCGCTTAGCCTGCATCAAGATGCTGGGGTTCTGAGTGATGTCGGTGGTGTTGTAGTTGGTCATCTGCTTGGCAAAGTTGCTCAAGCCCTTGAGCTTGCGCAGGAACCACTTGTCAATCTTGGTCATCTCCCAGATCTTGTCCACGCTGTAGCCCTCGTGCATGGCGTTGGCAATAGCAAACAGACGCTGGTCAGAGGGGGTCTGCAGCTCGTCGTCGATGCTCATGAGGGCCTTGGTCTCGCCAAAGCCCAGGTTGTGGAAGTCAATGGCACGGATGGCCTTCTGGATGGCCTCCTCAAAGGTCCGGCCAATGCTCATGACCTCACCGACACTCTTCATGGAGGAACCAAGCTGGGTGGACACACGGGTGAACTTCTTGAGATCCCAGCGGGGCATCTTGACGACAACGTAATCGAGCGAAGGCTCGAAGCAGGCGCAAGTGACCTTTGTGACGGAGTTGGAAATCTCCTTGAGAGGGATGCCCAGGCCGAGCTTGGCGGCGATAAAGGCCAGAGGGTAACCGGTGGCCTTGGAGGCAAGAGCCGAGGAACGCGAGAGTCGGGCATTGACTTCAATAATGCAGTACTCCCGAGAAAAGGGGTTCAGCGCATATTGAATGTTGCACTCTCCCACAACGCCCAGGTGTCGGATGACGTTGACGGCAGTGGTTCGCAGCATGTTGTAGTCCTCGTCAGACAGAGTCTGAGAGGGAGCCACGACAATGGAATCGCCGGTATGAATGCCGAGGGGATCAAAGTTCTCCATGTTACAAACAGTGATACAGTTGTCCTGGGCATCGCGAACAACCTCGTACTCAATCTCCTTCCATCCCTTCATACTGCGCTCGATGAGGACTTGGGGACTGGCAGCAAAGGCCTTGTTGCAAAGGTCCTCGAGCTCCTGCTCGTTGTTGGCAAAGCCACTGCCGAGACCGCCCAGGGCGTAAGCAGCACGGACAATGACGGGGAAGCCAATGTCCTTGACGACGTGCATGGCCTCGGTGATGTTGTTGGCCGACGCCGACTTGGCGCACTTCTCGCCAATGGAGTCCATGCTTCGCGCAAAGAGCTCACGGTCCTCGGTGGTGATGATGGTGTCAATTGGCGTGCCGAGAACCTTGACGCCAAGCTCCTCAAACTCGTCCTTGAGTTGGATACCAACGGACAGGGCGGTCTGGCCACCAAAGGTGACATAGATGGCGTCGGGACGCTCGTACTGGATGACCTTGCGGACAAACTCGGCGTTGACCGGGAGGAAGTAGACCTTGTCTGCCAGACCCTTGGAGGTCTGAATGGTGGCAATATTGGGGTTGATGAGAACCGTGTAAATGCCCTCCTCCTTGAGAGCCTTGATGGCCTGGCTACCAGAGTAATCAAACTCGCCGGCCTGGCCGATGCTGAGACCTCCACTTCCGAGGACGAGGACCTTGCGGACAGACACGCGGGGGTGCAGGCGCTCATTCTCCTCAATGGTGCCGCCAGGGAAGCTGACGGGAGCCTGGAGCAGGGCCGGGTTCTCGGCGCAGTTGGCAATGGTGTCAATGAAGACGTCAAAGAGGAACTCGGTGTCGCGGGGACCAGGGGTGCTCTCGGGGTGGAACTGGACACTGAAGTAGGGCTTGTCGGCGTGCATGATACCCTCGTTGCTGCCATCGTTGGCGTTGACAAAGAGCTCCTTCCAGCCCTGAGGCAGACTCTTGGAGTCGACGGCGAAACCGTGGTTCTGGGAAGTGATGTGGCACTTTCCAGTCACCATGCTGGTGCAGGGAATGTTGTGGCCGCGGTTACCAAACTTCATCTTGATCGTCTTGGCGCCAGAGGCACGGGCCAGCAGCTGGTGGCCCAGGCAGATGCCAAAGACGGGCGTCTTGTTCTTCTCCATGACGGCGGAGATGTTCTTTACAGTATTTTCGAGGACAGCAGGGTCACCGGGGCCGTTGGACAGGAAGAGACCGTCGTAGTGCTCGGTAGCGTTGGCCAGGTCGTAGTCCCAGGGGCAGACGAGGACCTCGACACCACGCTTGAGGAAGCACCTCAGCTGGTTATACTTCATGCCGACATCGAGACACATGACACGGATGGTACGACCCGAGGGATGCTGGCGAGCAACCGACGAGGGAGGCTTGTAGAGCTTGGGAGCCTTAACGGACACTACAGGACGACGATGAGCACGTCTTCAAAGTTACGAAAGTCAAACGGGGGGACTCACCCTCTGCGACCAAGTTCTTCTCATTAGGGTTGGCCCAGTCAATCTGCTCAAAGTGGTCGAGGGGCGAGGAGCCAAGGGCGAGCTCGACCAGGCCGTTGGCGAGGCCGCGCTTCTCGAGACGCATCTTGCCGAGCATGCTACCCTTCTGACGAATCTTCTTGGTCAGAGCACGGGTATCGACGCCGTACATGGCAGGGATGTCCTGCTCCTTGAGCCAGGTGCCGAGAGAGGAGGTGGCGAGGAAGTGGGAAAAGTCCTCGCCGCAGTACGAGGCCGTGACCAGACCAGCGATGTGGATCTGGTTCGACTCAAAGTGAGCGGGCAGGTCGCCGAGGAGCTCGTCCATGGCTTCGCGCGAAGGCACACCATAGTTGCCGACCAGGGGGAAGGTAATGACGAGGATCTGGCCGCGGTATGAGGGATCCGTCACGGACTCGGGGTAGCCCACCATGCCCGTCTGGAAGACCAGCTCTCCAGCAATGCTCTTCTGGGCACCGAAGCTGTAGCCCTGGTAGGAAGAGCCATCCTCGAGCTCGAGGCAGACGAGGCTGTTGTCGTTGTCCTGATTGCCCGGGAGGCGGGCAGTCGCCGGAGCCAGGGGGTTGGACGAGGCCATGTTGATAGAGGGGGGAGGGGAGGAAACGAGACGCCCTGTGGTCCTGTGTGGAGGAGGTCAGGCCGAAGGCGGGGCAGAAGAAGATGGGGATGCAGAGGCTGCGAGCGACAGCTGGCAAGAAAACCCGTTTCTCAGAGTTCCCCTGGGCAAGTCAGTAGCTACCTCGCAATCATCTGCCACGACAATTGTAATTGGGAAGAGGGATTGGAGTGTTGGAGAGGAGAGGAGGAGAGGAGGAGGAGGAGGAGGGGGAGAGGAGGGGAGGAGGGGAGGAGGGGAAGGGAAGAAGTAGACGCAACACAAGCTGGGTCGCTGACGCATGCGGTAATCCAGACTTTTTTTTTTTTTTTTTTTCATCCTCCTCCATCCTCATACGTAAATACCCCGAGCTGGGCCACCGATACGTACCGACTTGAGGCTTCCTGGTCGCCGACGGCTTCTCGAGGCAATCTTCCCATTGGCCAATGGCTGGGAAGACGGCTTCAAAAGCCTCAAGCACGTCCAATCCAGACGTTCTGAGACGACGCCTTCCAGGCACTAATGCGCCCCGCCTCGACGCCAACCTTGACCGAACCCTCTCCAGGTCAAGATGATCATTGCTCTCGACGAGATTGGCAGGCCGGCAACCGCAGGGACCAAGGCACACGACCAATCTGCACCGTCTGAGACAGCATATGTACGGGCAACTCCAGATGGTTCATCAGCCTTGACACAGCCATCTATCAGTGCCTAGCTGTCTAGGTAGGTAGCCTTGCATAGTACAGGTAGGTATGCTGCCATCACAGACATCTGCCGGATGCAATGATACCTCCTTCATGTAGGTCCCCTTCCATCGGATCGAAAGTCAACCACGCCGCCGATACCGCCCGATCTGGAACTGGAATCCCTGCATCCAGCCAAGGCATCTATCGGCTCAAGCTCGGCACACAGTCCCGCTGCCCGTCGTCGATGCTCCGAATGACTCGCACCGCTGATCTCTCCCCTCTCTCTCTCTCGCACAGCTTGTAAATGTTGCTTTTCATATCGACAGCTGCCAATTATGATAGGATAAAAAATGACGCTCCCATAACGCCTCCAGTCTTGCCAGCTGCTCCAGCCCTACTTCTCAATCAACCGCCGCAGGCCATCCCATCATCATCCATTCCCAAAGTGCAGTCCCAAATAGCCATGTTCACCGTTTCCCATGCCGGGCAGGGTGTGTTCAGGTCTCGTGTCTAGCCAAGAGTCCCACGTCATGTCGGATTACCGCTTGCTCGTGAACCGAGTATCCCTACATGAGGACCCAGTTGTCCGCAATAATCGGGAGCAGTTGGAGTTCCAACTTTTCAGCATCTTGCAATCATAAGCCAGGGTTCATCCCTATATACAGTCTGGGCTCAAGATTTTTGCCCAGGGATGCAAGGCTCTCAGCCGGTCATGCCAGGCTGCTGCATCAAAGGCGCAGGCATGCTCATCATCTGAGGCGTCCTTTGGGCTGTCGGGCTCGCTTGGTTGCCCGCGGGATTGCTCAGCTTTTGGCCTGCATGGAGCGCCTGCGCGCGCGCAGAAGACTCATGGTTCGGATCTGTTCCTGGGAATAAGGCTTGTAGTCTCGCGTAGAGATCCTTCATTCCTCTGTCGCGATCCTCTCGGTCCGTCGCTGGGTCGATTTTGTTTGCCGAGCCATCGGCGGCCGCTGGCGGTGACGCTCTCAACTTGACGGAGAGGTTAAGAGGGGGTGGGTTGAGCAATGCTGGGCGAGGAGGGACCTTTGCTTCCGATTTCCGATCCGCAAGCGCGGCCATGTATTGCAGGTTACACTGCAACCGCCTCATGCATCTTGAGAGTTATTTGTTAGCACCCTCACTCCAACTCTGCCTGGTGAGCTACTTACTGGACGTAATCTTGCTGGACCAAGTTTTCCTCCTCGGTTGGTTTCTTATCCCCGGCATTGCCTTCTGCGGCATGCTCCTTCTTCAACTCTTGTTGCGTCATATGAAGCTGGATAGATTCGTACAGTAACTCATGGTTGATGTCCAACAGCAGCGCAAATCGCTCCTTGTCCCGGGCGGCGGTCGCTGGACTTAGAGGGGTTCCCCCTACCGCAGCGCCGTTTAGTCCCTGGTTGGCTGAGAATGTCGGGGTCTGTGGCGTCGAGATGCCGGCGGGCGGCTGTTGCTGAGTCGGGGTCTGACCTTGCGAAGGAGGTTGCGGCGTCGAGAACTGGTTCTGCTGTGATGGCACGGCGCTGGTGGGCGTGCCTTGATGCGCGCTGGGAGGTCTTTGTGGAGTTGACGCCTGGGTCATGACCGTCGGGTTCGGTTGTTGCTGTTGCTGAGGCGGCATTCGCTGCATCATCTGCTGTTGAGGCATTCCCGGCTGGTTCATGGGGAAGCCCTGCATTCCGCCTTGCATGCCACCTGGCATACCTCCCTGCATGCCTCCTTGCATGCCTGCTTGCATCATGTAGTTGGGGGCAAAATTCTGAGGACCGACCGAGGAGGGGACGACTTGGCCGTAGGGCGCGCCTGCGAACTGAGGTTGAAATCCTGCCACTAGAAGCAGAGTTAGCTGTGCTATTCAAGAGAGAATCACGGTGGCGCGCTCGAGACGACATGGCGATGCTCGACAGGGATGGACAAGTGGTCGCCATGACAAGGCGACCGCAATGGGAAGGGCAAGGGCGGCCAACTGAGAAGGAGATAGAAATTGGAGCAAGGGGCGAGGGCGGCTTACTCTGACCGTTGGGAGCCATGTGCTGCATGCCGGGGTTCTGCATCATCGCGGCCGGGCCTCCAGCCATCATCTGGGGGTTGGCGCCAGGCACAAAGCCTCCTTGGGGCGCCATGCCGGCGAATTGTTGCTGCTGGTTGTACATGACCTGCTGGCCGCCGGGCTGACCTCCGGGCTGCTGTGGGGCATTGTTGAAGGAGGGAGCACCATTGTTGCCGAAGCCGTAGCCGGAGGAGTACATGGCGTCGATTGGGATCCGGCGCCGGTCGTCGCGGAGGTTGGGGAGCTTCGGCGGGCAGGCGAGGGGGGGACGTCGGAGGCTGGCGGAGGCTGAGGGTTGAGGTTGAGGCTGAAGCTGAGTGTAGACGCGGACGCGGGCCGGGCTGGGAACCTGGCACGTCGAGGTTGAACTTGAACGAGCTGGGTGGGTCTAGGCGCGGCCGTTAACCACTGCCGTCGCGGCTATTCGACGCCGAAGACGCGGGCTTTGTGTGACGGAGGAGCCGCTCTGTCTATGCTGCTGGAGCTGATTCTGCCTACAATGACGGCCCCGTTGCGATGCCGTTGTTTCTGGCGGCCGTCGGAGCGATGCGGCGGCGTAGGGCGTTGGACGTTGGGTGATGGGCGATGCGAAGGCCACGACGGGCTTGGGCGCTAGTTTGGCAATGAATGGACGGGGATGGTGCCGGACAGGCGATGCTAGCCTGGGGAAGAAGATAAGCGCGCTTTCAAGCACAAGGTCGCAAATGAAACAAATGTCCAGCGGTGGATGTCGAGTGTCTACGCGTCGGGGGTCGTGACGTGTTGCGAAGTAGGCTTGCGTCTCGTTGCGTTGGTTGAGTGAGTTGCGCTGTTCTTTGTGGCCACGAGAGCTCGTGTCAGTCAGTGTTGGTTGGGAAATTTTCTCGAAGCGCGCCGCGGCGAGGCACGCAGGCACGCTAGCCTCAATCAACCACTTTGAGCTCTAACAAACAGTCGCAAGAAGTGCAACAGACAGTTTTCAACCGCCAGGCAAGAACGCGCCTGGCTCACATATCGATACACAAGACGCATAACCTTGGAAATACAGAACCAAGCACAGATGGCTCTTTACAAGTTCCCGGCGCATTGCAAAGACAAGAGCTTGGTTGTATCCAGGTACCTACCACTGGAAGCATGTCTCGCTGGAAAGATTGATTTCATAGGCCAACCAGCCTGCCGCTACCACCTACGTCTCCGGTGCCATAGCCCGCAAAAAGTACGAGGGCAATGAACACCATCCACGACAACGCCTTGTGAAGCGATTGGAGCCGCGAGACCAGTTCATTGCCAGGAGGTCAAAAAGAATGATCATGCTGGGGATCGAACCCAGAATCTTCTGATTCGTAGTCAGACGCCTTGCCATTGGGCCACACGACCGTATTTGATTGGTTCTCGGGCTTGTACTTTGCGACTATGAGGCCATCATGGACCATGGTGGAGAAGAAAAAAAGGCAACATCCACTCCGCCGACAAAAAGATCTTCATATGCCCAGGAGGTCAAAAGAAATGATCATGCTGGGGATCGAACCCAGAATCTTCTGATTCGTAGTCAGACGCCTTGCCATTGGGCCACACGACCTTATTTGATGTCTGTCGGCTTCGATATTATGCTCTACTTTCCTAGCGCGTGTGGGAGTTGGAGAGGTCGTCGCTGGGATGTTGCCGGTGGATCGAGCTAACCAACGACCTGGAACCCTAACCCAAGTGGGGTTTCAATAGAGCCTCAGAGCAGAGACTCTCAAGGCATCGACAGGGAATGACGGCAAATAGCAAAAAGAATTCAGTAGTGTTTCGGTCATCATTGTCCAAGATTGGTAGAAACAGCAGAACTGAAACTGGAGTTGAGACTGACGAGCCATCCACCTCCACTTACAACCACAGCTACAGCCGCGCTGAGCCTTCTTACACAACCCCGTCACAACATCAACACCGGCAAAAAGAGAACTTAACACCATGAGCCATCATCGTGATCATGCTGGGGATCGAACCCAGAATCTTCTGATTCGTAGTCAGACGCCTTGCCATTGGGCCACACGACCGCGGTTATTTGATGGATTCCAAGCCTCGGTGAGGCTGTTGAAGAAGTCGTGACAGCTCGAATCCACACGATGCAAAAAAAGAGCTCCACCGCACAAAAAGGGAAACTCGCTGCAACTGCAGCTCTGCTGATCATGCTGGGGATCGAACCCAGAATCTTCTGATTCGTAGTCAGACGCCTTGCTATTGAGATTGTTAGTTGCGAATTCGACTGAGGAGCTTGATGAGGCTCAACATACCCATTGGGCCACACGACCGTGGTTGATTGGTTCGACGCCAATCACCATGCGCCTATGAGCGCGCGCGGAATTGGAAAAGAATTAGCTTGCCAGAAGGCAAAAATAATTGATCATGCTGGGGATCGAACCCAGAATCTTCTGATTCGTAGTCAGACGCCTTGCCATTGGGCCACACGACCTTGGTTATTGTTGAAGTAGCGCCGTCTTATTGTAGTTTTTATTGCGGTCACTTGCTACGCTCCGTGCCGCCTCTCTGACGGTTCTGTCTCTCTTCGAGGGTATGCTCGCGCTCGACCAGTACGTTCCAGCTGAAAATAAGTGGTACGTTGCATGATCATTCGTCGTTATTGGTAGCAGCTGTCGGGGCTAAACAGGAGTATGTTTTTGGTGGTTGACGGTTGTTTATGCTGTTAATGTTGTCAACCCTACTTAGTCTGTTTCTTACTCTCATAGTGAGAATCGACAGTCGATTCACCCAAGTCCAAACTTCCAAATCCGCATGTAAATGGGAACTCAGAGCAGTCTGTGATATTTGAAAAGTACACTTGCAGTACTGCAGAAACAGAAAGTCGTCTCTCACGTTGGCCATCGTCCATGACTTACCAATAGCAGGCGGAGTTTAGGGTAGGGAAGCTGAAAACTGAAGCCTAAGACGAAACGAAAAGACATTGGATCCCAACAAACAACATCCCGGGACTCGGAGTAAAAGAACAAACAGTCATATGTGCATGGGAATCCTGGTCCATGACGGTATGACACTCGGTAAAATAGATAACCAGATAGTATTGGTGCATTCACTTATTCCAGAGCCTCTGCTGGGCCACTCCCGTCCCCACTAAAAATGCCGATGACTCGTCGCTCCGGCGTCGGGTGCAAACCACCAAGTTCTTAGTTAAGTGACAACCTCAACCCAGCCAAAGTCAATTGCACTTTTCCATCAACCCAGAGTTACCGTCTCACCAACTCGCCCGCCATGTCTGCCTTCGACCTCGAGGCCTGTGCCAGGCCCAACATCCTCGCCCTCCAACCCTACCGCTGCGCCCGAGAGCAAGTTTGCCCCTCCCCCGCCTGCTTGTTGCCCCGCGATGGCCTCGCATGAAAGCTAACCAGCCGCCCCTCACAGCGACTACAAGGACGACGGCACCAACGTGCTCCTCGATGCCAACGAGAACGCCTTTGGGCCCTCGATCCCTGAAGATGTGGCCAGCTCCGCTACCAAGGGCGCCGCGGGCGTCGACGTCGACCTGCTCGGCCTACACCGCTACCCAGACCCTCACCAGGAGACGCTCAAGCAGCAGCTCTGCGCCCTGCGAAACACCCACGCCCACACGCCCAAGACGCTCTCGCCCGCCAACCTCTTTGTCGGCGTCGGCAGCGACGAGGCCATTGACGCCCTGCTGCGCTGCTTCTGCGTCCCCGGCCGCGACCGCATCCTGACCTGCCCGCCCACCTACGGCATGTACTCCGTCTCGGCCCAGGTCAACGACGTCGATATCGTAAAGATCCCGCTGCTGCCCTCCCCGAACTTCGCCCTCGACGTCCCCGCCATCCTCGACGCCCTCGCCAACGAGCCCTTTATCAAGCTGGCCTATCTGTGCTCCCCCGGCAACCCCACGGGCTCGCTCCTCGCCAAGGAGGACGTCCAGAAGATCCTCAACCACCCCACGTGGAACGGCGTGGTCGTCCTCGACGAGGCCTATATCGATTTCGCTCCCGACGACGCCTCCCTCGCCGAGTGGGTGACCGAATTCCCCAACCTCGTCGTCATGCAGACCCTGTCCAAGGCCTTTGGCATGGCCGGCATCCGTCTCGGCGCCGCCTTCACCTCGCCCGAGATTGCCCGCCTCCTCAACAGCCTCAAGGCCCCCTACAACATCTCCAGCCCCACGAGCGCCCTCGCCTCGTTTGCCGTCTCAGAAAGGGGCCTCGGTGTCATGCGCGGCAACCGCGCAAAGATTCTGGCCCAGCGCGACCGCATCCTCGAGGAGCTGCCCAAGATCTCCGGCGTCGGTCGCCTGCGCGGCGGCACCGAGAGCAACTTTTTGCTCTTTGAGATGCTCAGTCCCGCCGGCGAGCCCGACAACGCCACCGCCCTGGCCGTCTACGAAAAGCTGGCCGAGGGTAAGGGTGTCGTCGTTCGCTTCAGGGGCAAGGAGCACGGCTGCCTGGGATGCCTCCGAATCACCGTCGGTACCGAGGACGAGGTTACGCGTTTCCTCGAGTCTCTGCGCAACGTGCTTGCCGAGGTGAGGGGCGCATCGAGCTAGAGGACCTAGATCGAGACACGTCAAGCGAAGAGGAGGACCAAGTTGGAAGACTCAGGGCAAGGGAGCTTGGCACGGCGTTCTGGCATAGACATGGGGCTATATTTTCCCTCCAGGTAGCCTCGAAAAGACGAGATCAAGGCCATAGAGATTGGCTACCTACCTAATCAATATACACGGAGCGGATTCCTACAGGCATGTTAAGCATTTCCCAGCTTTGCTTCGTCGATGCGAAGTTACTTGCAGAGGTCACCAATGACTAGTGCCCAACTCGATTCTGGATCGACAACGCTGTATTGTTATATCAAAATCGCTGCATGCATGAATATACAATCTAATCAAAATACATGTACAGAAGAAGAGCCAAGTAGAAAAAGAGAAAAGTACAACATCATTTGTCCTCAAACCAGGACAGAGATGAGCAGTGTAGTGCCAATGGCCACGGCCACGTGCACTGGATCCGCGCGGAAAAAGGCGGCAGCGCTATCATCGTCGTCGTCCTTCTTTTCCTCCTTCTTGTCCTCCTTCTTCTCCTTGTCGTCGTCCTTGTCGTCGTCCTTGTCGTCGTCCTTGTCATCGGGCATGGAAAAGTTGACCAGGTTCTTGATCTTGGACTTACCCAACG
Source organism: Pseudonectria buxi (assembly GCA_003693545.1). Lineage (NCBI taxonomy): Eukaryota > Fungi > Ascomycota > Sordariomycetes > Hypocreales > Nectriaceae > Pseudonectria > Pseudonectria buxi. Next base: position 107,245 of record QUZG01000036.1, read on the forward strand.
CGCCCCAGTCGGTGTCGCGGACGACGCGAATGTCCTTGCCGCTCAGGGGCGGCTTGACGTCGTCAATCAGCAGGCCCTGGATCGTCTCCAGGGCGCACATTTGCTGGCCGAGGCCCGGGTTGCCGTCGAAGCCGCCCGTGTACCACCGGAGGCCGCAGGTGGTGCCCGACTCGCCGCCCGAGCACGACTTGGCGGCGGCCTCGGACGACGGGAACATGACCTGCTCGACCTTGCTGCGCAGCGAGGGCATCAGGACGGCCGTCTGCCAGAGGAAGCGCGACAGGAAGCCCTTGTGAGTGGACATGTCGGCGCTGCACGAGCCGACCCTCTCGCAGGCGGCCTCAAAGAGGATGTTGGTGGCGTTCTTAAAGGGCGTGAAGAACCAGTTGCTGCCGCCCAGGAGCTTCTCGGTGCGCTCGGCCCACTCGGCCGAGCCCGTGTGGTCGGCCATGACGGCGGCGCCGTAGAGGTAGATGCCGCTGGTGTAGGTAAAGGAGACCTGGTTGGTCTTGACGCAATTGTCGCTCGAGTCGGCGCCGTCAAAGACGTGGTAGGCCGTGTGATCGATAAAGTTGACGTCCCAGGACCAGTCCCAGATCTTCTCGGCCCACTCGAGGTAGGTGCTGTTGCCTGTGGCGCGGGCCATGCGGGCGGCGATCTGGAAGAAGCCGCCGTTGCTGACCGAGTTCTTGTAGTTCATGCCGTTGGGGTTCTGGGGGAAGATTTGCCAGTTGAGGCCGCCGTTGCAGTGCGACATGTTCCAGCGCCCGACGAGCTCGTCAAAGACGTTGGCGCCAATGTCGAGCCACGACGGCTTGTCCTTGTTGGGCTGGGGAAAGTTGCGCTCCGCGGCGGCGATGACGGCGGAGCCCCAGAAGAAGAGGTCATCGTTGCCCTCCTCGTCGGCGTGCTCGGGAGGCATAAAGTCGTGGTTGGGGCCGAGGTTGGTGGGCGCGAGGAGAGCCTCGATAATGACATCGTTGTAGGAGGGATCCTTGGTGTAGTGGTAGTAGTCGAGCATGGCTCCCCAAAGGGCGCCCGCCACCCACCAGTAGTATGGATCCTGAAGGTCACCCAGATCCTGCCCTGGCTATCAGTCAAGGGATCGATTTGAAGACGAGTTCGGGAATGGGAGCGCGCACCTTGGGCACTGCGGATATGTTGCCCTTGTAGTAGGTCATGGTATCAAAGGCAATAGTCGCCGCCACGTCTCGGACCGAGTCTGTGCCAAAGCAATCAGCATTGGTTCGGATTGGGTATCGCACGAGATGGCCACTTACCGGCATCTTTAATGACGAGCGACTTGGGCTGAGTGACGGCCCCTGCGACGGCAGCCGTCCCTAGCAGAGCCAGCAACTTCATGACGAGCGAAGCTGTCAATGTTGTGAATTCTTGGCTGGGCAGACAAGCAAAAAGTACTGGGAGACAAGAACGCAAGTGGGAGACGGCTCAAAGCAATGACAACGACCCCTATGGTGCCAGGTGAGACAGTCAATACAAATACGGCCTCAGGAATGTTGCCCGGGGAGAGAAGCTTAGCGATGGACGCGAACGGAGAAGAATGAAGGCGAAAACAAGACGAGATGGGGTAATGATGAGCCAGCCAAACAAGTAAGAGAATGGGAAAAGTCTCCAGGACAGAAAGGAAGCAACGAGTCAAGACAAAGAGAGGAGCAACACGAGCAACCGGGCTGTAAGCGAGGCCATCGAGGGGGGAAGAGGCGGCTCAAGTACAGGCGAGGCACGGAGTATAGGCCTATTAATATCTCTCGCCCGCAGACCAGCATATCCCATGGCTTGGGCGCTTGTCAGTACATGCTACATACATACTGTATATTGCATGCAGCCATGATTCATTGGCAGTCAGACTCCAGAGCATGGATGGGATGGATGCTGCTCCGCTCCCGTTTCTCCACGGACGGGCGAGTCCGAGCTTGCGGATGGGATGGGAATGGATCGCCAGAAATGGACCCTGGCCTAACTTAGTCAACTACTTACTTGGAGGCCAGAGGAGAGGCCGCAGCCAGCAGTTGCATCCTTTCTGACGCCATGATAAACCCCCGCAAGCCCCTGTCTCGAATCGCCGCGTGCCAAAGCAGAAGCAAACGGTAGAGAGAAGCTCCAGCATCTGCCATCCCTTGAAAAGGACGGATGCAAGCCACAGAGGCCTTAGCCAGGGGCCGCCCCCACCTTTCCATACCTGTCCATATTTTAGGCTGTCCTCCCACCTTTTAGCGTGCCGTCATGATGGGTGACGGGTGAAACCATCACCCAATGATCTCTGTGAGACGACGCATCTTACACTCTTCTTTCATCTTCAGGACTCCTTGTTCCGTTTTAAATGCATTGTAAGATAACCACCCGGTCAGGCTACAGCGATTTGCCCCCAGTGTTTACACGACCCAGACTAGCCTCCCTTGTCTGTTTGTAGCCGGCTGTTCGACTAACAAGTGGTTGCCCGGCCTTTTACGGAGACGGACTAAAACGGTAGAATCCTTGCCTCTGGCTTGCAATGTGATGATACAGATAAAATACGGAGCAAGGTATCTTGATAAAATATAGTAAACTTCAGGCCTGCTCTATCACCTACGACTTTTGTCTTTTTTTTCTAGTGTCATTTTAATCAAGTCATGCATGGCCTCTCAATATGCGTGGCAGACCAGGATATAGGACAAAGAGGGAATAACGGCGGCATATCAATCAACATCGCGACCTACAGACAACACATGATCATGGCCATGGGATTCCCACCTTGTCACCTTGTTTACGCCGTACTGTGTTGTTTATACGCAAGTACATGCTTGCCACCCCCTGACGATCCGCCATGATGCATCAGCGCCTCTCACCCAATGGTTGGATTACAGCGTTCAATAACTGCTACGACCAGAGTATATGCGAAACAAAAAGCATGAGACTCAGACTGGTTGGCCTTGGCCGGCAGCATAGACAATTGGCCCCATCTTCTTACCTTGCCGCCATATCCTGAATCTCCAACAAAACCATTCCATCTACCCAAGCACTTGGGTAAAGAGGTATTCGCCATTGCAATTCACCAGGGCAGATGCGCACCGACCTTGTCCAGCTAGGATTCTGAGCTATGCACAATGACGGCCACATATTGGTTAGGTCTCATCGACTTGGCTCGCTCTCGCTCACAGCTGCACTGACAAGACCGGATACACATAAAAAATCAGCAGCCATATGGCTCGTATGCTTCGCCGCGTCCTGTTATTGAAACGCTGCTACTTTGAATTCATCCATTCAGCCCATTTCCCGCCCTTGAACCCTTTGTCCGAAACGCCACCAAGATGTGCCTTTTGTGAGAAGAGATGCTTCGCCCAACCCGCCATGGCACATGATGAAAATAAAAAAGAACCTAAAAAAACAAAACAGCCAGGACCACTCCTGGACCTGGAGGGGTATATCGTCATAAGAAAAACACACCAGAGCACATCGTTTTGTATGCCACGCCAGCCCATGCCCGCCCTCACTATCGGTATGTCGCGAAATCGTTTCGGCCTCCTGTCGGGGCCGTAGTCCATGGGAAAAAAAAAACCAACGTCGTACCATCTTCCGTCCTCTAGATCTCAAGTCTGAAACGGGTATATGTCCTCTGCGATCATTGCCGAACTTGATGAATCCGAACCTCATCAAAATAGAAGCCGGGCCAGCAAGCTGCTCGCCAATGCCGCAAACATGGCCCTGGTCCCATCAACGTGTATGCCAGCCGCGGCGCCGGCCTCGGGGAGGGTAACCAGTCCCGAATCGTGTGGGGACGTTGAAAATGCTGGTATCGATCCGTCCCAGACGTCCGTCTCGGTAGGCACCGAGGCCAGGGTCAGGGTGCCCCATTGAACCTCTGAGCCGGAAAACGTCGAGGTCCATGATACCTCGGTCGGACCAGTGTGCAGGCCATTCGTGTAGCCGGACTTGTAGCTCGAGTATCCCGAACATGTCGCTGCTGTTGTGCCGTCGAGGGTGCATTCGAGGTCCGCGATGCTGTACCTCCGGATTAGCCTTGTCCGCCGATCCAACTCTACCCCAGGCTGCTTTGACGTACTAGGTTGACGTATAGGTTCCGTGGAACTGGACCGTGTCCGGGCCTTCAACCAAGACAAAGGGGAACTCGAGTGAAATATCACATTCGGGCGGCGTGTCCGAGTGTTGGGGACAAAAGATGGTATATGTGGTTTGGCGCGCAGCAGGGTTCTAGCAAGGAAAAAAAAAAAACCGGTCAGCATCCATAGCCAACAAACAGCCCGCGCGAGTGGCCTTACACTGGAAATGACACTGCCTCGGAATATCGCCCAGTCGTCTGCATCGTAATGGGGGAGGTACATGGGCGCCGTCGTAGGGGTCGGAGGCTGATGACGGGCGGCGGATCCACGAGCGGAAAGGATAAGCAGAGCCAGCCATGCAGGCGGCGAGCATTGGCGAAAGAAGCCCACCATTGTTTTCCCAGCAGCTGAGGCTACCTTGCACACATGCAAATGGCAGAACAGAACAGAATGGTCGTGACAAAGGAGAAGACTGGGCAAAAATGGAGACGAAGAGATTCGGCGGATGTGGAGCGGCGTCGGTGAGAAGTGGGCTACCGAGGGACTGCGAAGAAGCATTGTCGAGACGGAGACGGAAAGACAGGGCTCTTATGAGGTCGATTCACCTTATTACTCGGGGCCATGGTACGACGGTGCCGGCATCTCGCCGCGCAACGCCAAGGGCTGGGCGAGCCTGGGCAGCGAGAGCGCGTGCCACCTCTTCTCAACGCTTGCGACTTGGGCGACGGCTGCGCGAGGGCGGCGAGAATGCCAAGGCCTGCGTCAAGCGATTTTGTGGTTTTGGCCCCGAGACTTAGTCGAGCGCCAAGGCCGGGTCCAGACACGGCACTCGTGACAAGGACCCTTGTTTTGTTTTGCAGGCGGGATATGATGGGCTGGACAGGTGTTGACAGGTATTGACATGGGAGTTTGCCTAGGGCCTACTATCAAAGACTATCTAGCTACCTACCTAGGTAGGTAGGTAGGTATTTAGTAGTATGTACGTATGTAGATATCTCTTGTGGTCCATCTGCACAGGCACTCAAATGCTGGAAGGCCATCATCCAAACACTGCCGATCTCGCGCTGATCCCTCGAGCCTTGGCGGGCAGCTGTAACGTGTTATGGAACATTGTCCGCGACTTGTCCGTAGCAATCCCGCTAGCCACGGCACTACAAAGTGCCGCGCCTGGCCCGTCATGACAGCCAGCCTTGAGCCCTCCCTGCTCGCAGTGCTCGCTCGGCCCGGATCCCAAGACTTTTTCATCCTTGGCGCCGCCCCGGAGCTCAATCGAGCGGTCCCGTGGCACCGTCAGCCAAGTTTAGCCAAGCATTGGCAAGCACTCATCCGTCTTGGGCTTCGATACGAGCCATCGGACCAAACAATGATCCTTTTGCCGAGAAAATGGAAATGAAATGGCAATGTTGACAACCGTGCTCCCTTCCCTTCTTGCAATTGCCATGGATGACAGCACCGCCCACTCATTCATTGGCCTGTTGTTCCGCTTACCTAAACACCATCAAATTAGGTTCCCAGCCACCCACCCCGCTGGCGCCCTGGAGAGCTCAATCACTTTGCAATCTCGAACCGCTTTCATGATGGTGTCCAGGTACAGTCTACCTAGGTAGCTACCTAGGTATGCTTCCACAATGTAAAGAATGAGGAACAGCCGCGACGGAAGCACGGACAAAACCACTCAAGGCACCTTTTCTGGAGCTCGCCGCTCCCGCGAACCAGTGTCTCGCGCAGATGCGGCGCCATGACGATGTGACTTAGCCGCAGCAATCATGAAAGCAGCGACTAAGAACAACAACTCAACTCTAGACCCGGCAGCCCGCAAAGCCCTGCTTCGGGAGTTGCAGTCTGACCCTTTCCCCACAATCCCCCGCTTAGAAACGTTGTCAATGACATATTTTAGCCTGTTGGGGTCCAGCCGGCTAAATCCTCCCCGTCGCGCCAGTTGACTGCACGTTTTGCTACACTTACAAATGGCAAAGAAGAAAGTTGAGAGTCTCGGGAACGCCTCGAGCAGTGACAACATAGCATGTCGACAGAGCAGAGGTTGATCATCACGAGCTTCGTGATGTTAGACATAGTATACAGCATGCTGCTCAACCTCTACAACTCGCCCGAACCTTCGTCGTTGTTCCCCACACGGATGGATATAGTCAACCGGCAGATGGTGACAGATGACGATGGCCAAGCCGATCTTCGTGCAGGGGCTCTCGGTACTCTCGGTAGTTGAACAGCGAGATGTGATATACATGTTTCTATAAAGACAATGTACAATCGCTTCAATGTCCGAGTCTCCCACAAGTCCGTCCTCACCAAACCATGCGTTCTTCTCTGGCGCTCGTTTCCCTCTTGGGCCAAGGTGTCGTTGCCGTCGCCGTCGGCGCCTCAACACGGGCTACCAACGACAGCAGCTCTCTATCCCCTAATCTAAGTCGTTGGCCCAGTGGGCTGCATCTCGCCGTCGACTACTACCCTTCCCAATGGCCCGAGTCCATGTGGGAGCCTGACGTGGCTCGTATGCGGGATGCCAACATCTCCTATGTTCGTGTTAATGAGTTCGACTGGGGAGTCTTGGAACCAGTCGAGGGCAAGTACAACTTTACGATTCTAGACAGAACCATTGAGTTGTGCGCAAAGTATGGCCTCAAGGCCATCATTGGCACTCCCACTGCTACGCCGCCCAACTGGCTCACAGAAAAGTACGACGTTGACTTTGTCGACCGCACCAACCAGACTCTGCAATTCGGCTCCCGAAGACACTACAGCTTCTCTTCCTACGACTATCGCGAGCAGAGCCAGAAGATTACCAAAAAGCTTGCGGAGCGCTATGGGAAAAACACAAACGTGGTTGGCTGGCAGTTGGACAATGAGTTTGGATGCCACGACACCATACGGAGCTACGACCACAATGCCATTAAGAGATTCCGATCCTGGCTAGAAGACAAGTACGGGTCCATTGAGAAGCTCAACGATGCCCAGGGTCGCGTCTTCTGGTCTTCGCAGTATGCAAGCTTTGACACGGTCCAGCCTCCTTTCCTCGAAGTGTATACGCTCAACGAGGCTCACACGCTCGATTGGTACAAGTTCAGTTCCGACATGGTCATTGAATTTGCCAAGGAGCAGACGGCCATCTTGAGGAAATCTGCTCCCAAGCACTTTATCACCCACAACTTCATGATGGGGTACACAGACTTTGACCACCACAAGTTCAACCGCGAAGTTGGCCTAGACATTGCCACCTTTGACGAGTACCCCCTTGCCGGTATAACGGCAGTGACGGGTGTTACAGACCAGGAGATGGAAGAGTATCTGCGCACTGGACTGCCCGACTACCAGGCCCTGCACCATGCCCTCTATCGTGGAGTCTCTGGTGCCGCCTACGGAAACAGCAGTGGCCCCTTTGGCGTCATGGAGATGGAACCCGGTGTGCTCAACTGGAGCCCATACCGAGTCTCACCCCACGAGGGTATGGTCCGCCTTTGGACCCACGAGACGTTTGCCGCCTCGGGTGACATTGTCACGTACTTTCGCTGGCGCCAGGCGCCATTTGCCCAAGAGCAGACGCTGTCTGGTCTCTTCACGTCTGACAACGGCGAGGATCAAGGCTTTGTCGAATCGCAGGTGGTTGCCCAAGAGGATCTGCCCAAGCTTCTAGAAGCAGGAACCGAGCAAGAGAGCCAGGCCGACGTCGCTCTCATCTGGGACTACAACGCCAACTGGGTCTGGAACATTGAGCCTTATAGCGGCACCTGGTCGCCCAAGAACGCTGGCTACACCGATCCTACCGTCAAGTACCTCGATCTCGTCTACGATTCGTACTCTGCACTGCGCCGCCTCGGCCTGAGCATCGACATCATCTCGCCCGAGCAGAGCCTCGATGGCTACAAGATGGTTGTTGTGCCCAGTCTGCCAGTTATCCCAGAGATCTTCAACGACGCCCTTGCCTCGTTCAATGGCCCCGTCGTCTTTGGCCCTCACACTGGCTCCAAGACACCGGATTTCGCCTATACCCCAGGGCTGAACCCATCTGCTGGCACTCTGCGAGATCGCCTTCCCATGCGTGTCACCCGCATAGAGACGCCGCCCGGCTACGCACGCAGCGGAGTCTCGTACGCCGGCTCCACGTACAACATCAGTGCCTGGGAGGAATGGATCTCGTGCTCTCGCAACAACGCTACCAGCAAGGCGACCATCACGTACACTTCGCGCCACCGCGTCGACAAGCCAGCCGCTTGCTCCCGCGATAACATGCACTACCTGGCATTTAAGCCACCCGTCGACCTTCTCGTATCTTACCTGGGTGACGTCGCTGCCGATGCGGGTGTCAAGGACCTGATTGGAAGAGAAGCTTCCAAGGACAATGACCTGGGCAAGACGCTTCGCCTGACGAGGCGTGGCAGCTTGCTGTGGGCTTTCAACTACGGCTGGGAGGCCCAGGCACCGCCCGAGGTGGACGGAGAGCTGATTATTGGTAAAGAGGGCGACGTGCCGGCGGCCGGGTTGCTGGTATGGAAGCTGAATGAGTAAATGGGCTTTTTCGATTGAGCTTAACGTGGCCATGACTGGAGAATGAATGATACAGAAACGCTTCCCATGTAGACATGCTCCTATCGCTGCCTGTGGGAGTTCTTTTCCCAGCAATTAGAACATGCATGGGCCAATCGCCTCCTCTGGACATGTCAGCTCGGAATTGTCAGCTCGGACTATTTCCTGCAGGGGTATTTCCTACATAGGCTCCACGAATGGGTTCTAGGCAGGTAGGGGCATGGGCCGATTGCACGGATCCAGGATGAGATGTTGAGGGTCCGCAATTAGGTCTAGATAATTCGGTCTCAAGAAGCTTACCGCAGCCCCGAGATTTGCTGCCAGGACCATCATCACAGACCGGACCCGCCGAATCCACCGAATCTGCCAAGTCGGCCGAGTCGGCCGAGTTGACCAGCCCGATGCCGGGTCTCCGGCGCCGGTCAACAATGCCGTCTTGGGGGTGCTGATGGCGCTTTACTCTTCTGAGGGGCTTGTTGCATCTATATACAGCATGTTTGTCACTGCGTGATGTTGATTCAATCATTTAACTCTCATTTATAGCAGGTTGTCGATGTAGTTGGCTCTCTGGGGCCTCCGTCTAGCTTAATCCCTACAGCATGTCACTTCTTAGTCCGTATCCGCTGCAAGGAACACTCGAATGGACTGATCTGACCTGTCTTCTAAGCCTAATTCCATCTAAGCCTAGTTCATAGCCGCCACCGATCCATCAGTAGTACGACTTTGGGCAGATTGCAACATGCCTAGCTAGGTCTTACTTTGGTGCAGGGGGTGAGATTGCAGAGACACCAAAAGCCCCTAATATAAATGAATCGGACCATCCGCCCTCTTGGAGCCCATTCACCACCATTGTCGCTCCTTTCACCCAAGTCGCTCGCTTTTGAAACCTCTGAATCGCTTCTGCCGTCCACTCATTTCCCCATCACCAGCCGCTACCATGTCTCTTCGCGCTTCGCTTGCCCTGCTCGCCTTTGCTGGCGCTTCTGCGCTCGCCAAGAACAGCACCGTCACCATGTTGATGCCGGCCTTTGAGGGCGACTTGGTTGCGTCGGTCGTCGGTGCCGATGCCGATAAAACGACTCTCGCCTTCAACTGCGCTCCGGATGCCGAGGACTGCGGCATGGGCTCGCGCACGGAGCTGATTACTTACGGGCCATCCACCCTCGTCATGACATACACGCTCGCCCCGTCCGACTCGACGTATGTTGTTGCCGTTCGTTTTCTTCATCACGATGGTTCTCTTGGCTAATCACGGGAAACCCCCTCTAGATCCCTCGCCTACACGTACGACTGCGAGATCAACCCCAAGAAGGACGAGGCTACCTGCGATATTACCATGATCGCCTCGCCACCTGCCCGCCAAACGCTTGACTCTTCGCTCAGCGCGACCATGTCGGATCACAATGTGATGACGTCCATCTCCGAGGAGATGGCTGTACTCACCATCACGGCTGGCTTCGACAAGCTCACCGCGGCTCCCGGATCTGCGGCCAAGGCCACCACCAAGGCCACTGGATCTGCCGAGTCCACGGGCACAGTCGAGCCCACGGGTTCTGCCGCGTCCGATGCCGCAGCTTCATCCACGACCAACTCTGACAACGCCGCCGGCCCCATGGTGACGCAGAATGCCGTCTTGGCCGGCGTCGCGGCCGTCGTCGGCGGCGCCATGCTCTTCCAGTGAAGACCTGATGGAAATCAGCTGCAGCGGTAGCCCTGCGCTCCTAGGCATATAGTAATTATTGGCAAGGCCTGGCTCCATGCCTAGTGCCGAGCTGCTGAAGCTGTGGTAGCTCATGCTACCTTCTCTGTCCGACATGTGCGAACCCCCTTTTGCGCCTGATGCTCTCCGTGCTTTCTCCGGACAAACCCCCCCCTCCAAGACTGGCCAGAAATCCCCATCGTAGCGGACAGTCTCTCTCTCCTTAGTTGGCCACATCCTCCCGTCCATCGAGCCAGCTACCGCAGCCGGGGCAGCGCGACGCCTGCAACGTGTTAGCCCTGTCGAACTCACGACTCGGCATCTCCCTCCACTTTACCTTTTCGTTGATGCGCGTCCTGCAGTACTTGCACTTTTTGGTGCGCTTGATAATGGGGCGTCCGATGAGCGTGTAAAAGTGGGCGACGCCGTATAGAGCAAGGCCGAGCATGAAGAAGGAGATGATTTGGTTGAGAAAGGACCTGGTTGTTGCGTCAATAATCCTCTCCGTAGCTCGTAGACATGTCGGGAAGCACTCACCCGTATGCCATGACGACTGCTCCGTCGTCCTGCGCCTGGTGGAGCGTGTTGTATCCCGACGTCGTGTTGAAGTTGGGGCCCGGCCGCAGGACGGCAAACTTCTCCTCCATGTTCCTGTTGAGGGAGAGGAGATATGTGACTGGCGGCAGCAGCACGTCGCTCACGAGCGACTTTGTCAACTCGGTAAAGGCCGTGGCGAGGCTGGTGATGCGGTCAGCACGGGAAGACGGAGCCGTAGGTAGTTTGGGGCCAATACGCACATGAGACCAAAGGCAATCTGCAGAATGTTGCCCTGGAACGCCCAGTCAATGAAGCCCTCCCAGAACCGCTTCGCCGAGCGCCCCCCGCGCCCCAGGAGCGACTCGGACTCGCCCGCTTCTTCGTCGCGCGGCATCGTTGGACGGATCGAGGCTGGACAGCTGCTGTCGCGGGCGTGCTTGGGATTTCTAGCTGAGCGGTGATGTTGGTCTGCTCGGTGGACGGTGGACGGTGGACGGCGGATGGAAGAGACGAGGGCTTGCGAGAAACGGCGGCGGCGAGAGGGATGGATGGACTTTTTGGCACCGCGCTAGCTGGCGGCGATGAATGAAACGCAATGTTAACTAATGCGTGCCCCAAGTAACTACAGACGGACCCTGGCGCCATGATGTGCAACCAACGTATCCACAGCACGATCCGGCCTGGCGATCGCCCGTTGGCATCGTGGCCCCTTATGACGTAACAGGCTCTATCCAGGATTAGCCGCCAAGAGCGCCACGGCGTTGAACTGTCAAAGTTGGTCCGTCTTCCATTGTGCGAGATACGAATATTATATTCTTTGGTAGAGATGGACCAGCCACCTCTGGCTATAAACCAGGTGCCATTTCCATGTGCTATAGACATTGTCCGTGTAAACAAAAGCATCCCAATCAAGCAAGCAATTTGATATCATCCGCCAGCACATGTCAATCCGTCATGTCGTCTTTCATAAAGTCGCATCGCTGCGACAAACGCGCGCATACAACATCTAGCCGTCGTAATAGAAATGCAAGACAAAGGAAACCGAAACCAAACCAAGCTCCTCCGTCAAGCTCAGTAGCTGCCCTTGCGCGGGTTGAAGCGCGTCTTCCTCTCCCTCCGCATGGCGCAGAGGTACACGACCCAAAACACCGTGGCGAGCATCATGGTGCCGGCCGCCACCCACGAGATGGCGAGGAACTTGCTGCCGCCCGTTGCCGAGATGCCGATGGGCTCGCCGTGCTCGTTGATCTTGTCCACGCCCAGCTTGGCCGCCACCGTGGCGACGATGCTGCCAATGGTAATGGCCAGCGCGCCCAAAAAGGCCAGCACGAGATTGGTCCAGGCGGCGGCCCGGCGGCCCGGCATGAAGAGGGCCGCGAGGCAGGCCAGCATGGCGAGGCCGGAGAAGCCCATGCCGATGGCGTAGACGATGAAGATGGCCAGGAGCGCCTTGTTGATGAGGCGGATGGCGTCGTCAATCTGGTCGGGCCAGTCGAGGTCGGCGAGGCTAATGTCAAAGGGCCCAAGATCGAGCTGGTGGTCAATCATCCGGGTGAGGTTGAACCGATCTGGGAATTTGCCATGTTAGTAATCCCTCTTATACAGAGTCGCAGAACTAGGAAGTGCAAGCTTACCATCGGGAGGCGAGTCTGTGCAGTTTGTCGTGTTGAGGCCGGCATTGGAAACGGTGCCGTTGGGTTTGAAGAAGCCCTCGCAGGCTTCCATGACGTGGATCGAGTACCAGTCGGCGATGCCAATGTCGTCGGCCACGTCGTCGATGATGTCGCCGGTGACTTCGTTGATCTTGCCCTTGGCGTCGTCCTTGATTTCGTTCCACTTGTCCCTGGCCTTGTCGAGGAGATCCTTGTCACCACCATTGTTTTGGTTCGAGGCCTCATTGTTGCCAGTCGGGAGGATGTTCTGCCCTAGCATGGAGGTGTTGACCTATTGGCAGATGGATGGTCAGCAGGGACAAGGACGGGGGGAACAAGGAGGATGGAAACATACTCTGGCAATGGCATATCCCTCCATGAAGCCCTCTTTGTGGCCGGCAAAGAGGGAGAGGGCCGTGAGGATAAAGGCCACGAGGGACAGCACCAAGGGCAGCAAGACGAAGAATCTGGACATCATGGTTGCGGCGTTGACCTGTGCTCAGACGAATAGGTAGGTAGGTAATTACGGGATGGGACTAAACACCACAAAAGGCCTTGGTGAACTAGACATGGCATCTCACAAAGGGAGGGAGGGCCCTAAATAAGTAACCATGGGACCGTCCCATTACCGTGGCAGCCATGATGCAAACCAAGACAGGGCTGCTTGGCCCAAGCACGAGATTAACAAAGGCCCACGGACGAACCAGAAACACCCCTGGAGCTAGCTAGCATGGCTTAGCAGCGTGTGTTAGTCTACAGAGGCCGTTGCTATTTGGCAAGTTTTGTCAAGGCGGACGCTTGCGTCATGGTCTTGGTTGGCAATGGGATGATGGCCGGGGCGGGTGAGTTGGCGGCCCAGAAAAACTGGTTCCCGCTCGAACAATGACGGTGCAGCATTCGCTCCAAGACAGGGGCAGGGGCGTGTTTTGCATTTCTGCCAATCCCTTCCTCACGTTGCCTCGTGCACCACGCAATCTATTCTTGCCAATACCCCGTATTCTCTGTCCGTCTGTTGATCAGCAACAGTTGCCTCGTGCGGTTGTGGCTGAGATGCAGCGGCAAACAAGCTTAAATGCAGGGCTGAGTTTGGCTTTCTCAGGGACCGTTTACCAAACTCTATCAACATTCTGGCATTCTTCCATTTTGCACCATCTTGCACATGGAAATGATGGCAAGGCATCTCCAGTCGCAACCCGTCGAGCGCTCTGTCACCTGTAATAGCCATCGCTCATTCAACAACATCTGGACGGCTTCCGTAGCTCAGTTGGTTAGAGCTTCGTACTAATACTCATAATACGAGCATCAGTAATGCGAAGGTCGCAGGTTCAAGCCCTGCCGGGAGCAAGTCTCACCACGCCTTCCAGATCCTTTTGCCATGTCTGGCGCCTCACTTTTTGGCTCAGCCCGAATAATCCAACTCTGGCCATGACATGAGGTGGAATATTTCGACGGCATGTTTCGTAGCAACTCTAGGCTCTGTCGGTTGTTTCGACTTTTTGCGGCGGGTCCCCACCACTCCTAATCTTCTTCCTCACTTAATTAAGTACCTGAGCGTTTGTCTTTGGTGCCTCTTTGAATTGGGATTGTTTGGTATGGACCGGCACATTCAACGGCATATTTGCATGGACAAGGTCTCGTCCAGCTTGCGTCTGCTGCCGTGTCACGTTGACAGAGCGGTGGATGCACATTCAGTTGGCGGCATCTGTATCGTCTCGATTGCTCACTCTGGGAGCGGTGTGCAGCATGCCCTTTTCTCTTTTGGGCATAACCTGCACGAGTGTGTCCAAGTCAGACAGGCGTCCATGTTTGGCGGCCATTTACCTGATGCGCAGACGTATATACATAATACATACCTAGCTAGATAGGTAGAGTACCGACACAGATAGAATGGTAATTGTCTCGGACGAACGGTCGGCTCGTGCTAGTTTAGTTCTGTCTTGCCGGCCAACTCATTGCTATCCAGCCGCAACTCGGGGTGGCACTAAAGAAGCATCACCGGTCCATTTCGGTCACCAGGGCCGACTTTGACGGAATGACGAGCAGCTGTTTGCTAAAAACGTTGCACCACCGCTCCTAGTACATACATACATACATACATACACGATTGCCCGGGGTTGGACAGGGGCTTGTATTCGCCGGCGAGGTCGTAGTGGTGCCGTGGCGGCGACTGACGTACAGCCCAGAGACGGAAGCGGACATGGATGCAACGGCGAATGCAGACATTGTGTGACTTGACTCGACTTTTCAACAGCCGGTGACACAACAGCTGCATGTCGGTATAACACGTCTGGCAGATGGACCTTAACGCAGGGCGTACGTAGACAGGCCGGCAGATGGACAACAGTAACAGTACAAAGAAGTGAATGCGGTCAAGGCAGTCAAGGCAGTCAAAGACGAGGGATGCTTTGTCCTGCAAGTGACTATTTATGTATACTAGGTATCTAGGTATGTTAACAAAGAGGATGCTTATACGATGCAACTGCGCCTCGATGCGTGCCAGATCTGCCATGACGTCAACGCCTCCCGGGCTGGCCGCCACGAGTCCACGTGAAGCCGCCCGCCCGCCCTCTAGCGGGTGTTTCAGACCTCGAGCGCCCCTAGCAGCTATTTTTGGCGGGGGACTCAGCAGCCTGCAACGGCCTGGAACCACTGTAAGCAACCGCTGGAACCGCCCCCGCCTGGTTCTGTTCCATATCTTGGCCCGCATCCGCGGCATAAAGAGAAGAGCCATTCATCCATCATCCATCGGCTGCTTATGCAATAGAGCAGCAACAATAATACCAACATCCCTCCCTCCCTCCCTCTCCCCGGCCCCAAAAATAAATCAACACAAACAGACAAGAAAGAAAGAAATTCCCGTTGCGACAATCACCGCCCGATTTGATTCGATTCGTCTGCAGCCTTTCCTTTCTTCTGCCCATGGCACTGACCTGACCTGACCTGACCTGACCTGACCTGACGGCGCGCCCACAGGAAAGAATCCAATCCTTGACCAGGATGTGGCCCCGTTGCTGTTGCTGCTGATCATGCTCATCGCGGGTTTTGCTTCGCTTTGCTGACGCCCACCAACGACAAGACGAGACGAGGCAGCCGAGATACTACAAGAAGAAGCTACAAGAGGCGTTTGCAAGAGTCATTCCGCGTGCCCAGAAACCCTACGCCCTAGGCATATCCTGACTTGTTCCCGCGCTAGCTTCCCTGGCGCCAATCTTTCCCTTCCTCTTCGTTCTATTCGTGACAGATACAGCTTCACCCTTTCCCACGCGCGGGCACTCTGCCACCTCGTCGTCTTTTTGGCTTCTTTTTCCTTTCTCACCTCCTCTCCCAGTCGACATCGACATCGACATCGACATCGCCATGTCCTCGTCGCTCGAAGCAAAAATCGTCGTCCTCGGCGCCCAGGGCGTCGGCAAGACGTCGCTCGTGATGCGCTACTGCAAAGGCGCCTTCAACCCGGCCCAGGTCACATCGACTGTCGGCGCCAGCTTCCTCACCAAGCGCGTCGTCGACTCGGACACGGATACTGTTGTGCGCCTCCAGATCTGGGACACGGGTTTGTTTTCTCCTCGACTCCTTCTCAACTCCGTCGCAGACTGGGCTAACTGACGATTGCCTCTACAGCCGGCCAGGAACGCTTCCGCAGCATCTCGCGCCTCTACTACCGCGGCGCAAACGCCTGCATCCTCTGCTACAGCATCACCGATGCCCAGTCCTTTGCCGACATGGGCGTCTGGCTCACTGAGCTGCGCCGCAACCTCCCCCACGACGTCGTCCTCCACGTCGTCGGCACAAAGGCCGACATTGTCGCCCGCGATCCCTCGGCCCGCCAGGTCCCCTTTGAGCGCTGCATCGCCTACGTCGCCGAGAATCTCGCCCCCGGCCTCGGCAGCACCCCGCCTCCCACCGCAAACTACCTCAACGGCCCGCCCCCCCTCTCCGGCTACGCCTCCGCCCCGGCCCCCGGCGAGCCCCGGAGCCCCGGCTCCAAGCGCAGCTCCGGCTTCTGGGCCCAGGAGGTCGGCTGGGACGCCTGCCACGAGATCAGCGCCGAGAGCGGCGAGGGCGTCGAGGAGGTCTTCCGCGTCGTCACCCGCAAGCTCGTCGAGCAGAACCGCAAGATGCAGCAGGCCCTGCTCATGGCCACGGCCACCCCCGGCACCCCTGGCTACGAGACGGGCATGGACGGCGGCTACTTTGACGGCATGAATGCCCGCGGAAGCTTTCGCGTCGGCCGCGATCGCAGGAGCTGGCTCTTCTCCCCGGGCTTCTCCCCGGCCGTCACCGTCGATCAGTCTGCCGGCATAGAGGAGCAGCCGCATACCGAGGACCAGCACAAGGAGCGGAAAAGGTGCTGCTAAGACGACGTCTGGGCTATATCCGCGATACGCATCTGTCACGATGTATTGACCAAGACCAAAGTACAAGAGGAGCTTGGCCTCCCTATGATACCCCACCGCTGGCTTTGGTTTCTCGTCTACGGCACTCTGGCTGTCGTTTCCTTTTCTTCTGGGCCACCCCACAGCCCCTTTTCTCTGGGTGGCTCCGCATACTTGCATCTTCCAAGTCCCAACCCGACTTGTCCGTCATTCCCCCTCTTCCTCCTTTGTTACCATTACGAATTTCCTTTGGTTTCCCTCGTCTGGAGTTTGGTCTACTGGTTTCCCATCGTCATGAAGCGGGACTTTACATTGCGGCATTTCCCAGGGGTTATAATATGGTGTGGCTCCGGTAGTTTGTCTCTCACGGGACGGTTCATTGTTCTAGTCTTTTTTTATTTTTTTTATTTTTTTTTAATTTCTATAACGGTTCCTCACTTTATCAACATTGTCTGCAGCTGACAGTGTCCATGATTCCTATTTTTTCGAGATGAGATGAAGCACAAGGGGCGTTCCTCGAGCCTAGTTCTCGGAGGATGCGCTACTCTGTCCATAGATTAGGCATATATAAATCTATTCCTGTTTGGATGCTGCAGCCTTCTTCGAGAGCACCTGGTCATCCACCGTCGGCGCCGCCGGAATGTCGACGCCCATGACGCGATGTTCCAGACCGACGTATCCATCACTGACGACCAAAACGTCCAGTTTGCGTGCCTGCGCAGTCTCTACCGGCGGAAGCTTGATGGTGGTCCTGGCAGATGGCTTGCCGCCTACTTGAAGCTTCCGCCCCGGACCAGCGGACCAACCCACGCGCTTGACGGCGAGAACCTCGTCGCGGGCAACGTCGGCGACGATGACAAACCAACCCTCCGTCTGGGGTTTGGGGAACTTGGGGGCGTAGATGCGGGCTTCGCGCTCGACAATCGGATTGAGGCGTCTGATATTGACCGTGAGGTTGAGCGCCGTCACGTTGTCGACAGCCACGGAGACGTTGGGCAGGACGGAAAGGGCGCGGGCGAAGCGCGAGTGCTGACTGTTGGGCACGGCGAGCTTGCGCGCTAGCTGCGTGACCTGGCCCTGGGGGAGGGCGCAGATCTGGGCCAGGGGCGTCATCTCCTTGGAGGCATCCATCTCGACACCGGGCAGGATCGAGGCGGGCAAGTCGCTAGGCCAACGGGCACACTTGATGCATTGCAGCAGCTTCATCATCTCCAAGCAGCTCGAGAGATAGCCGAGCTCGGTAAGCACGTCGATCGAGGCTTGGATGATACGAATGGCCTGGTCAAGCACGCTCGTCTGGTCGCCAACGTAGTCGGTGATGGGGAGGTCGATGCGCGACATATGTGCCTGGAGCAGCAGGAAGGCCTTCACATGCGGATCCCACATGGGCAGCCCAAAGGCGTGGCCGGGGAAGGGCAGGTTCTCGGACAACGTGTCGTTGACGAGATCCTCGTTGTGACGAACGGGCAGCTCGTCGTACTCGGTTGCGCGGGACATCCACGAGAGCACGTCGAGGAACGAGCCCTTTGGCTTGGCGTATTTGACAAGGTGTCGGATCGTCTTGTGTGAGAGGTAGTAGTAACTCATAATCTTGCCGAGGGGAGTCGAGTCGACGTCGCCGTTGGGGAAGACTTCCACACACTTGGACTCGGCGAGAGCTTCGAGAGACTTGTTGACCATCTCAACCATGTACTCGTTTGCCATTTGTTGTGCGACAATGCTGTTGTGCTCCTCGGCCGAAATCTCTAGACCGTAGTACGAAGGGTTCTTATGAAGTCGTCTAAAGAAGAATGTCCACGTCAGGTAGTCGAGCGCATCCTGCTTGGTGATGATTGTCTCGGCCGAGACTTCGGCACCAAGATGGTTATCCAACACGGTGTGCAGCGACGACTCGACAGGGAAGCCGGTGTGGAGGAAGTGCTTGTAAAAGTCCTTCTTGGCGTCCTGGGTAAAGATGCGAGCAACGCCCGAGTTGTCAAACTGTGGACGACCGGCTCGGCCAAGCATCTGCAACACGTCGGTCAAGTCCATGTCCTTGTACGCCTCAATCTTGGCGTCGTAGTACTGCGTGCCCTTGACAACGACAAGGTGTGCGGGCAAGTTGACACCCCAAGCAAGGGTACTGGTGGCAACCAAGATTTGGATCTTGTTGTTGAGGAAGAGTTCTTCAGCGAGTTGGCGGTCCGACTCCACGAGACCGGCATGATGAAGACCAATGCCAAAGTTGATGGCCTCTTTCAGAGCATCATCCTTGACTCGAGCCAGGTTCAGCTGCAGATCATCTTCATCCATGTGGAGGAACCGTCGGGGATTGTCTTCCATGCCGCAAAAGTTGATGAGGTCCTTGGCCGTGAGACGCGTCTGTCGTCGTGAGGGCACAAAGACAATCACAGGCTTGTCAGGGCTGTGGTTCTTGACAGCCAGGAAAGTCGGCCGGTTCATCGACTGCATCAGAGGACAGAAACCCCTGACTTCAGGGAAGCCATCAATGTAAAGCTCCAGCGGTACAGGACGGACGGAGTGCTTAAAGTTGAACAAGCCCTCCTTCACACCAAGCCAGTTACCAAGATCCGTGGCATTCGCACAGGCTGTCGACATGCCTAGCAGCCGAACAGCATTCTTTGTCGACGAAGCGATGTAGTTCATACCTGGCTTGTTAGTGCTAGCTCTGAAGATCAAGGGGGGATGTACATACGGGATACGATGATTTCGAGAATGGGACCTCGGTCGCCAGCCAGTAGATGAATCTCATCGATAATGACCAAGCTGACCTGGCGCACATATCCTCTGGTCTGCCACGAACGAGAAATACCATCCCACTTTTCCGGAGTTGTGATGATGACATCGGCGTCAGCAATAGTTCTCGTGTCGGGCGTGTTGTCACCAGTCAACTCGACCAACTTGAGACCCAAGGGCCGTGCCAGTCGCGCTCCCCAGTCCTTGACTCGCTCTCGAACGAGAGCCTTCATCGGAGCAATGTAAACCACCTTTGACTTTGGTCGTTCGCGGAAAGCCCACCACATGGCAAGCTCAGCAGCCACAGTCTTGCCGGACCCCGTCGGCGATCCAAGGAGAACGTTGGCTGGGGTATGGTACAGCGTATGGAAGATCTGCGTCTGCATGGGGTTGAAGTATTGAAAGCGCTGTGCGTAAATCTCCTCCAGACCTGGGTTATTCAAGGCCGAAACTGGCAGGGGCTGCAGGTTCAGCAGCTCTGTATACACGCTCTCTGTGTCCGGTCGGATGAGATGTTGAAATGAGACAGGCGTCACTGTTTCCGCACCGAGCCATCGGTCAGACACAGCGCGGACATAGATTTGCTTGGGCAAGGGGTCCGCCAGAGGGATCGTAAAGTTCAGCTCGTGGTCATCGTGCAGTTTTCTTCGGTTGAGGATGAAGTACTCATGGTGGTAGATCTGAGACGTCTCCGAGTTCTCAACCCAGACGTAAAACGACTCGGATGTTCCGTGGAACTGATCGTGCCATCGAAAGTCGGGAATGACAAAGAGCTTGATCCGCAGGACATCTCGGTTGAGAGGAGCAATCTCAGCCTCGACGTGGACCGTGGGAAAGTTGCTGAGAATTCTCGCAATGTTCTTGCCGGCGCCATGGTTATGAACCAAACTACCAATCTCTGCGGATTCCATTTCTTTGAGCATCTCAATCGTCAGGTGGTCCTTAGTATCCAGTTGATTGAGTACCGGCTTCGCCAGATCGAATTGATGGAGAGGGTGTTGGAACGGCCAGATGCGCTTTTCAATCGACTTGGCTAGAGTCAGGAGCACCAGACACTGATGGCCCCATCGCCGGTTGAGCGCGAGCATAAAGAGCGCACGGCAGATACGCCCCGATTGCTGTGCAACGTAGTTCATGTCGTTGGAGAGGGCAAAGTCCTCGGGCTGTGCCCTGGAGATGTAGGACTGCAGTAAAATGTTCGTCTTCGTCTGAGGGGTATCGATGCCTCCATCCACGTCGCAGGGAATGACTTCCTTTCTCAGGTGCGTCAACTCTTTCTCCTCGCTGTCTCTCGACTGGACATTATCAAACTCGCCACTCATACTGAGCATCTTCAATACGTCCGCTTCGGTAGCCTGCGGTCGCATCATCGTGTTGAAGACTTGAATACTGGTATGGAGGATGTAATATTGGCTGGCAATTCGTCCAATGTCCTTGCTTCGGAGTTCTTCGGTTCTCTCGTTAAAGATGATCATCTGGCACTGCTGAAGAGTCTTTGCCGCTTGAATCGCGAGTTGGCGTCGCCTCTGAACCAATGTCGGATCATCTCGAATCTCGGCCCATTCAATGCCGTATGTCATGGGGCTGCGTTGCATGCGGACAAACAGGTATGAGTAACCGATCCATTGCACAGCATCAGGGATAGACGTGACCGTTCCCAGAGAAATCTCTGCGTTTAGGTTGTCCACCAATTTGCTTGAGAACTTGGACTCGATCGGCTGCTGCTCCGTCACTGCGGTGAGGTAGTGAGGCAGTTTGTCATGCGTCGTGCAAATCATGCCAATACCAGTGTCTTCAAACTGGGGACGTCCGGCTCGACCGAAAATCTGGAGAACGTCCAGAATGCCCAGATCCACAAACTTACCCTCCTGGGCGCTGTAGACCTGGGTCCCCTTGATGACGACGGCCGCAGCAGGCAAGTTGACACCCCAAGCAAGTGTAGCAGTACAGCAGAGAACCTTGAGAACACCTTCACCGAAGAGCCTCTCCATTAGGTTCCTGTCCGACCTCGCCATACCAGCATGGTGAATTCCGATGCCCTTTGAAAGTAGCTCCCGAATATCCTTGGATCTGGTCGATTTCATGTCTCGAACAGCAGATTCGTACCCAGGGTGTCCAGAAGGATCAAAGAGATCTGCGCAAAACTGGTCGATGGCCTTTTCATGAAGCATTCGAGCAGTCATCATGGTATCGCGCCGGGAGTGGACAAATACCATGACCTGGTGGTCACGCTCCAGCATGTCCTTGACCTTGTCAAATGCGACGGTATCGAGATTTTCCTTGGATTGCTTGGATCCAGCCTTTCCCTTGACACCCATAAAGTGCTGCTCCAGGGGCACTGGTCGGAAAGAGGCGTCAAAGTAGAACAGACCGGCATACTTGTTGACCTTGAGGAAGTCGGCCACATCGACGTAGTTGGGCAGCGTAGCACTCAAGCCAACCACACGAATAAGACTCTGAGTACTTTCGACCTGTCGCTCTGTACGAGCTACCAGGGACTCTAGCACAGCACCTCGTTCATCGTGAAGCATGTGTACCTCATCGATGATGAGAAGACGGACTTTCTGGACAAGCTCAGTGTCGCCCGTTCCCTTTCTCGTCACCACATCCCACTTCTCAGGGGTAGTGACAATGATCTGAGTCTGGACAATCTCCGACTTGGTAAGCTGCATATCTCCGGTGTATTCTCGACACTTGACGCCTAGCCACGCCAGTCTCTTGCCGAGCTTCTCCGTAATCTCTGCTGCGAGGGCCTTCATGGGAGCGACGTAGACAATCTTGAAGTCATCAACATTGACCGCAAATTCGGTGGCTTCGGGCTCCTCAAATGGGTTCGGGGTGACATTCTGCCCAATAACCTGGAGGATGGTGAGCATGGCAGCATCCGTTTTACCCTGCGAGAATTAGCAACAGCACCCTCGGTGGAGATGAGGAGATACGCACAGCACCGGTAGGCGCACAAATGAGCATATTCTCACTGGTCTTGTGTGCAACAGGATACACGAGACTCTGCATGCGGTTGAGTGTCTTGTAGCCCTTGAAGGTTCTCTTGCAAAGACCGTTGAGCTCTTCGATTTTGATGAGCCTCTGGCCGGGGCCCAGCGTTCCCTTCTTCCCGGCTGGGATGACATATTCCTCATACTTTTCAAACTGGAGCCGCTCACTACCAGGAGGCAAGCCGTACTTTTTCCCAGAATGGCTCAAGGTGTTCCCGGCGCTATATGCCTTGTAGACGTGGGGATACTGCGGCTCGGCGGAGCGGGTGGGAGCAAGTGACGCCGACTTGTGCTCCAGGTCCTGGCGACGGAGGGCATCCTCCCTCTGAGACTTGGTCAAGAGTCGCCTCCCAGTCTGCTCTTGCTGTGCCTGGGCGTTGACGGCGGCAACGATTTCGTCCTTGTGGCCAAGGACGTCGATGATGAAGTCGAGGTCATCGAAACCGACAAGATCCGTCAGTTGAGCCTGGAGCTCGTCATCAGAACGGCCAGAGCCGATGACGCTCAGAAGCTGAGTCTGGAACACGTCGGCAGACAGACCATTCTTATCCGCGATACCTGAGCATTTGCTGGCGAACCATTCCGCCCCATAGGCGGCGGTAGCAGGAGCATCGCCGTTGACAGGATCCGCCTCAGCAAAGTCGCTGCTGTAGTCATCGTCCTCGTCAGAGATGAAGTCCCAGACATCCTGGCCGCTGTTTCCAGAAGAGTAGCCCTCAAATTCGTCGTCATCAAGGTTGTCGTCGGCCAAGTTGGCGGCATCCTGGGGGACCTTGAGGTCGGCGATGGCGGCTCTCATGGCGGCAAACTGCTCTCGCCACTGGGCCTCGGCGGCGCTGAGCTCGCTGGACGCCATTGTGCTTGGTGGTGGGTGCTCGGAATGTAAGATACGTTGATCGTTGCTCAGTATACTGGGTTTCCGTAGGCGTCTCTGCCTTTTAATATCGTACTCTGCTGAGTACTGTACAGCGATTGAGTTGTAGGGAACAAGATGGTTCTTCAACGAGTCATACCGACAGCGATCAAACCCCACCCCGTCTCCGCTGCAGCGAGTCACGGCGGGCGGTTTAGTGGTGTATTTGGGGGCCTGATGGCCCCTGTATCCGTCATAGCCTGCCTAGAACATGTGACGGACGCCCCGAAAGCTTTCCACCCAAGCCCGAGGGGTCGCCTCCATTGTTAATCTTGTTGGCGATAACCTAACTTAACATCTCCGCGACGTCACCCCCCAACGCAACCTCAGCTCTGTCCACCTCATCTACGGCCACGACGTCCTCTTCCTCACGATCGTATCATCTCTCGACCGACAGCCGCCACCATGAAGCTGCACTACATTGGCGTATGCTACCCCTCACCTTTACCTTCACCTTCACCCGCACCACACCGCATGGCACCGCGCTCAAGACACAAGACACAAGACACCGCCAGATGGCTAAATCCTGCCCTTTTAGATCATCCGCAACGAGGATAAGCCCCCCCACGAGATTGTCGCCGAGAAGGAGCTCAGCGCGTACTCCCGATTCACCCGCAACAAGTTGGTCGTCACCCGCGCGCCCACTCTTGGCCCCGTCCCCTGACCAGCTTTCCCAGCTATGGCGAGTTCATGACCCTTTTCGCAAAGACCGTCGCCGAGCGCACTCGCGGCGGCCAGCGACAGGATGTCGAGGAGCAAGGTACATGATGCCCTCCCCCCTCTCATGCTCGGATATATGGCCCCTCTCGGAACCTCGATAGCTCACACCAAGACAACAAACAGACTACACTTTCCACGCCTACGGCCGCTCCGAGGGCATCTGCGGCATCATCATCTCGGACCACCAGTACCCCGCGCTCGTCGCCCACCAGCTCCTCAGCAAGGTCGTCGACGAGTTCCTCTCCAAGAACCCGCGCTCCTCGTGGGCCACCGGCACGCCCACCCTCGTCATGCCCGAGCTGCGCGAGTACCTCGCCAAGTACCAGGACCCCCAGCAGGCCGACAGCATCCTCAAGATCCAAAAGGAGCTCGACGAGACCAAGATTGTCCTGCACAAGACCATCGAGAGCGTGCTACAGCGCGGCGAGAAGATTGACGACCTCGTCGCCAAGAGCGACGGCCTGAGCGCCCAGAGCAAGATGTTTTATCGTATGTGTTACCCCTCATCACCATATCCTGATCGACAAAAGCCCTTTCCTCCTCCGGTCCCCGACCGTGACGCCCTCGCTAACAAGCGTGACCACGTCTAGAGCAAGCCAAGAAGCAAAACTCGTGTTGTGTTTTGATGTAATGATGTTTTTTTTTTTGGTTTCCCATTTTGGCGTTGGACGTGGTTTCGTTTCAGCATATAGGAATGTTGAGAGGGATTGAGATTGGCTACTCGAGCGGCGCAGATACTCCCAATCGCTCGTCCACCATTTGCAGCCGAGGCGCCGGCATAGCTTATTAGACTCGCGGAAGAGGGCACCATGTGAAGTAAAGGACCTTGATACGTGGGAGAGCCTGCTGGCGAGATCGATAATAATGAGCATCTTTGACAAAGCTTGTGAGGTTGCTTGTCATGTAAATATAGCATTGCTATGAATCCTGTGCCCCCAATCCTCAAACTACCCAAATCGCAAATGCTGACTCTGCGCTCCCTCCGGCCCTGCGCCAAACCCTGACTGAACCCGTGGTATCCTGACATGTTTGCAGCCCTCGAGACCGCCCATGATGATTGTTTCATTAAACAGAGAGAACAGTTGAATAGATTAGAAAAATGTAGGAGACAAGTCAGCCAGTGAGGCCTCCGCCCGCCATGCTACGCTCTCTGAGCTTGTAGAAGGGGTAATGGTGAAACAAAATCAACAAGGAGAAATATGGAAATGTAGGTTGCTGTGTTGCGACTTGACATCCAGATGTCGGCATCAATGCGGACTAGGCCTCTTCACCGTCGGTATTCCTTAGGGCCCTCCTTCAAGCATAACCATTGTGCTCTTCCGATGTAGATGTATGGCATGGGGCATGGACGACATATCCTCGGGGTGCACAAAGGTAGGCGTCGACGTTCTGATCTCGGTAAGACGCTCGTTCTTGCTTATAGCAACCGGAATGGTCAATCCGTCCTTGATGATACCTCGAGGGGGATGACTCTGCAGCGGTCTGAGCATCTGGCGTTGCTGGTGCGAGACACTAATTTGTCTGGCAATTGATTTTTCAACTGCAGACATGAGCCTCTCTTCTTCGTCGGGCACTGGAGAGTATCTGATTCGCCTCGGGCCCAAGGGAGCCGAGCTCGGTGATGGTGTCCGCTTCCCTAGTGCACTGAGGCTGGGGGATACAGTTGGGTGAAGATGGCCTTTTGCGCGGGCTTCTCGTTCGCTGTCGCTAGATGGTGGAGAGTCCGGGACTAGGCTCGAAGTATCTGGAGTGAAAGGGGACGGCCGTCGTGGAGGAAGCAGGATCTCTTGGGGATCTGGCGAGGCCGGCCTATGCGCAAGCTTGTTTGTATGCTTGCTAAAGTTGAGAGTTCTCCTGTGGCCTGACCGCACGCTGAACTTGGAGACCAGTTGAACACTTCCCTGCTGTGGCGAAGTCGACCTTGGCTCGCGGTTGACCTCCTTTGCACCAGAGACTTGAATCACTCTTGCCTTTAAAGGCTCTCTCCTGGCAGTCATGACCTCCTCGTCGAAGATGGTGCTGACGGGGGATGGCAGCATCGCAGGAGAGGTGTTTGACCGTAGTCGAGGCGACGTTCCACCTTGGGGCGTTCCTGGAAACAGGGAAAAGGTAGGCGAGCTTTTGGGCTGTGGGGAGGTTGCTCGACGAGGCATGGGAAGTCTTTTCTCTCCTCCCCTTACAAGCTCATCATTGACCGTCTTCAGTCGATCCAGCGTGGCCTGTCGCCTGGCGAGCAGAGACGAAGTATTCTGAGGTTTCGGATGTAAAATGGTCGGAGAGTGTAGGGAGGGCAAAGTACTTTGGGGGTTTGGCGGTGAAAGAGTCGAAGAGCTCTGGGAATTGGGCTGTAGGTAGACTGAAGAACTCTGCGGTTGGGGTTGCAGAACACTTCCAAACATGACGCTGTAACGCTCCATCGTGATGTTGGGGATCTCGACATTGAGTAGCGGGCCGACATTGCTGGCTGCTGGATGTAGCTGTAATCTTGGCAGAGCGGGAACGGGATTTCTCCTCTCTTCCTCCTCCCGCTCGAGTCTCTCCGCCTTCTTGGCCCTGGATTCTCCACGTAGATTCCTGAGCGATACCTTGCGGACCAAACTGCTTGCCGATTTCGGCTCCTTGGCTGGCTTCGAGTCCTGTGCTGGTTTTGAGTCCTTGACTGGCCTCGTGTCTTTGGTGGTTCTTGTGGCTTCGGGTGTGGCTGGCTCAGTCTGGGCACGAATGACGGGCACATGCTTCGACGCAATTCGTGTTTCCTGGTCGGGGCGGTCACCTCGTCTTTGCGGCATCCCTTGCGGTTGCGTGCGTGAAGGAAGAGATGTCGAAGACGGGTTTGGGATGTCTGTCATGGCGCGCGGCGGCATTGGGGGCTCCACAGGTCGAGTACGTTTCGACTTGGATCGAAAGAGGCCCCATTTACGGCTCTTTTGCTGTTTAGAGTCGTCTCGTGGTTCGGGAAAATCGGTAGGTGCTGCGATCGTTGATTGCTGTAGCTTGGTGGCATCTGGTGCAAAATCAAGACGTCGGTTTGGGCTTCCAAAGGCCATTCCAATGGCAATAACACCCGTCTCGTTTGCATCCACCATGGAATCGGGCGTCGAAGTTCGTACCATGGTTGTGCGAGCCTTTGGCTCACTCTTCGGGCTGGATTCCGGAGAAGGCAGGCGGCCACGGATGGGAATATGGTAAGCCTTGAGGTTACTGCTGCCGTAGCCCTTCAACGCAAGACTGAGGTCATCTCGAGACACCCGCTTATCGAGGCCGGACTTGTCAAAGGCAAAGGACTGGCTTTCGCCAGCCGGCCCCGAGCTCGTGCTGGGCCTGTCGGTGAGGGATCCAGCTCTTGGTCGTCGATTCATAGTGTGGCACAGGCGCTTACAGAAACAGGGTTTCGGCATAAAGACGGACGAAGACGAAGGCGTGAGAGGGCGGGAGTGGCCTTGAGTTATAAGAAGCGAATAAGCACGCTCAAGGTTTAATGATAGGGTATGATCGAGGCAGCTCTGCCGGGAACCAGAGAGCAGGGCTTGTTCTCGGCTGGCCTCTCACAGCTGTCCCACAGCAGCGGTCACTCGTAGTAGGCACGTACGAGGGTTGGTTGTCCGGTTCCTGGAATCCTTCGGGCTGACAGACGGGCGCTGACGGAGACAAAGGACCGCGGGGTCTGCAGGGAGCTTGGCTGGGTGTAACCAAGGGTGGAGGGAAGGGGACCGGGATGGTAATTAAATGTGAGGGATGGAGAGCCAACCCAGACGTCAGATTCGCCAGCTGTCACAAACAACGCTGGCCATCGAATTAAAAGGTTTTCAGGCGGGAGCGGACGACTTTGGCGATGGATCATTAAGGGGCCTTGTCGCTGCCTTTTGTGATGGGCCTTGGGTGAAGGCAGTCTGAGGCCGGGCCATGTCCAAGCTTGCTTCAGCCCAAGCGCTCGCTTGTTGCATGTTTGAGGCCAAGTCGATGGCTAGCTAGCATCAGCTTGTTCTTTTGGCGGCTTGGACGCCCTTGCTTCGGGAGTCGTATGCATGGATCCGGGGTCGAGGAGGAGCCAGTTCGCGTGTCAGAGACCAAGCCAGCCTGGTGAGTTATCCTGGCCATGAGACTGAGACTGCCGGAGGGTGTCTTGGTGTGAGGCCAAAGCCAGGCCAAGGCCGGCCTGGAGAGCGGGTGAGCGGGTGAGCGGATCTCGGCCGGGTCTTGTTGAAGGAAACGATGTGATTAATCAGTCCGTAACGTCTGGCCGGTTCAAGTCGGGCTCGCAACGGATGTCTGCTCTAGGTGCCAACTGCGGGCGGATGACCATCCACCAAAGGTGAGCTCACAAGTCAAGCTGGCGCCCATCGCAGCAAGGCTTTGTTTGAGCCATCCGGTTTGAACGGCGTCGCAGCTTTCCATTCAAGACACGATGATCCAAGCCACCAAGCCACCGACCGTTGATGGTCTCGGGAAGCCTATTGAAATGGTTCTCGAAGGCGGCATGTATGTGGGAGGATGGAGAAGTAAGATTGGAGGGAACAGCTACCACCGCCATCCCCACCGCGACACATCCACGCAGGCGCGCAGGCCAAGCAAGCAAGCAAGCAAGCATGGCGCGGCAATCGGAAGAGCAACGTCGCAAACTACAGCAGGCCATGCACGCAACCGTTGTTTCCAGCAACGGCCAGCTCGTGTCAAGGGAGCTAATGGAGGCTGTTTGTGTAGGCGCATTGGTAGTAAAAATAGGAATGGCAAGGGTAGACGAGTCTCTAGCTACCTACCTACCTACCTAATCACCTTGATAGTCAAGACCTAGCCCGTGACGAATGATCCTTTGTTGCTGACCTTGATGCTTCCGTCGGCCTGGCCTTGATAGCATCACACGATTCACATCTGTTTCTCACTGGCGCGGGTGGGAGTCAAGTCCCAGCCGGTGCAGATGCAATCTAGCACAAAATCCCAATCATAGCTCAAGGGGCATCCATGATCCATCCGACGTCTAAGGTAGTTACGGAGTAACTAGTTAGGGCGTCTCAAATTGTCACAACGCCGCCTAGCTTGTGCTGCAGCGTCTCAGATTGCACAATTTCCAGCACCAACCAGCCAGCTTGTGCCATTGTCTCAGTCTAGTTCCGATCATCTTTTGTGCTCGTGGGATATGGCGAATAACGTCACCTCATGACACACACCACCAAGACCACCGACCGGGGTGAGGCCAGCAGCGTTACATATCCAGACCGCTGGAAATCACCTTGTGCAGAAGGATTGCCAGACGCATGCTCATGTACCCCTGCATCAGATGTGCATACTACCTACCTACCTACCTATGAATACATGGATAACTGCCAAGCTTGCGAGATGGGCTCCCTTGCCTTGCGTCGAGCGCCTGTCCATGCACAAAGTAATCTTGTAAGTCTCAGTGCTGGTTCCAGTGTCTGTCGTAGCGCAGGTGAGGGTTAAGCATCGCCTTAGCGCAGCGCAGGTCCATGATCCATGATCCATGGTCCATGGTCCATGGGTCGGTGCGCAGTTGCGGTCTGTCAAATCTGTAACACGGGACCCAGCAAGAGCACGTTTGATAGTCGACGAGGGCCCACGGTTCAAGAGGCAAGGTGAGACCAGACCTCTTATTTTGCCCAGTATTCACATCCTCTATGCGTACAAGCACCTGTCAATGCCATGACTGCAAGCATATTGTGGGCATCTTCATCTTTCGTCCAGCTGGGGTAGCAGCATGGACATTGAATTCAACAAGTCGAGACCATGATGAAAGACGACAACATAACTTTACCATTAGCAACGACCACATCGGGTCATTGTTTCTTCCTGCTAGCCACTCTCGTTTCCACACACACACACTTTAGGACTCTCAACATCTTGGTGGCGTTCTCAACTTGGTGCCCCAATAGAAAGCGGATGAGTAGGTAATTACTGTAAGTTGTTGATGGTATACTGGAAGGATTGTCCTTGTCGCAAACTCGTGTTGCGCTTCATGCTAGGTCAAACGCGAGAATGCAATCAAACTTTGACAGAAATACGAGGCCACCTTTAGTCGTAGCTATGACGAAGCGCTTCCTGCGCACTTACTATGTAAGTTGGGTGGATGCAGATTGGCGGCGAGAGATGGAATAGCCCTTGAACCTAGCAAGAGGTTTCGAACAAACCCACGACATCAGAGTATTCACCAGAATCACCGGATCCAAGCTTCCCTGGGGGCGAATATGGGGGTTTCCCCCACGAAGATGCACGGCCTCCGGCACGGGTTGGGTTAGTCTTGCGACCGGAGCCGACTTCGCGAATCTGTTTCTGGGTGACGAGGTAGGTAGGTGATCAATATGCTTTTCGCAGTGGGCAATAGACCAGGTGTGAGTATTATAGATTGCTGTCAACGACTGCCGGACCAACCATGAGTCTTGTATCTCGTGTCTTGAGGTCTTCAGTCATGAGGAGGCATGTAAGCAGGGGCCGAAGGGGACGTTGACGCGCCATGTTTCAGCTAAAGACACTCGCGTAAGTAAGTAGACGGTCAATGACGCTCATGCTCGTCTACATGAGATAAGTAGGAAGTCTATATAGGTAGGTTGGTAGGCTTATAAGCAAATAAGTATTGTACGTGCATTCCCTATGGTAAACCCAGTGTTGATCCAAGCTCGAGGTCCGTGAGCCAACACACTTTGGCTCTTAGTCTTGAGCATATGCACACCGCAACTGTAGTATATATCTGTCGACCCTCTCGAGAGGAGAAGACGTTGCCGAGTTGTGGTTCTGCGATTCCGCTTCCAGCACTTTGTTACGTACGTCAAAGCAATTCGGAGCCACTGTTCGTCGGATGACGTCGCCCCACGGGAGCAGCCCAAGCTCGCTTACCGGAGTAACTCTAGGCGGGCGGGTCGTTCCGCAATGGGCCAGCTCTCTTGCAACAGCTGTTGATACGTAGCAATGGGAAGTCTTTGCGAGGCAGGGAGCGAGAGAGCCAGAGAGAGGCCGACATCCCCATGTAGGGGGATATGCAGGCAAGCATGTCGCCTGTCTTGATGAGACATGTCGGAGAATAGGCTCTTCCTCACGTGCCAGCAAAGGGTTCCTTCGGAAGATCCATCGTCTAGAGGAGATGCCGCTTTCCAGGACTGCTCCGTTGTGACAACTGTCATTGGGGGGCAAACAGGAGACCAGGGCCTCGTGTGAATGTCGTGTCTACAAATCACATCCGCGACAATGAGCAATAAAAACTAGTACCCAGTACCCCTCGGCGGGGTCGCCCCATTGCGGGTTGCCATCGGTAGCTCGATAACAATTTCACAGAGGGGCAGTCCAAAAGAATCACAACATCGTCCTCTCCGATTCCCGATCCTACCCTTTTTCTCTCACTCGCTCATATCCCGTCAAAGGCTCCTCCACGTACCGCTTCCACATCCTACATCTCCGGCTTCGCTCACTCCTCTCGCCGCCTCTCTCTCAACCATCATGTCCTGGCAAGGTTCGTCTTCATCCCCCGCACCTCGCACCCCCACCTCGAGGCGCAACATCATAGCTAACCAGGACGCCTGCGTCAACAGCTTACATCGACTCGAGGTAAATCTGCCTGTCCTCTACTGCATCTCCTCGCGCCTCTCAAGCTCCGAATAACCGCTCTGCCGAACCATGCTGATGTTTGCGTGACGTAGCCTCGTCGGCTCTGGCCACATCGACAAGGGCGCCATCATCAGCGCCGCTGGTGACAGCGCCTGGGCTGCCTCGCCCGACTTCACGGTACTACGACTGTTCCGCCAGCTTCGAGATATGCTAACTCCCCTCGTGTAGCTCAAGCCCGAGGAGATGAAGACCATCTCCGCCATCGTCAGCGGAGATGCTGGTGCTCGTGACAAGGCCTTTGCCGACGGTCTCTACATTGGCGGCGAGCGCTACGTCATGGCCAGGGCCGAGGACCGAAGCATCTACGCCCGACTTGTACGGAAACCTGCCTCCCTGTTGAATCGCACTTGGTGCTTTGTTCCATAAGCTAATGGCTGGTTTGCCTCTACATATAGGGACGTCAGGGTGTCGCCATCGCCAAGACCAAGCAGGCCATCGTTGTGGGCCACCACGGCGAGACGCACGTTGCTGGCAACGCCTCTTCCACTGTCGAGAGCCTGGCGGACTACCTCATCGGCCAGAGCTACTAAGCTTACGACGAGACAATGATGAAGAAAGCGTCGTAGAATACGCTTGCCGGACCCCCCGCGCGGCAAATACGCAACCTTGTGGACGTGCGACAACAATGGCGGTCAACCCATGACTAGCGTGTCGATGCTGAGTTGATGGAAGAGAATTTTACTTGTTCTTTATGAGAGCGCATGGGCGGTCAGCTTGAGCGTCTTTGGAGGAGGAAATCTGCCGTTCGGTCGTGAATCGTCTCAAAACGACTTTCTGTTTCTACACGATTCTGCATATAAGCAACCCAAAATGCCCTCCAAGTCTGCCCCTCAACTGTCCGTGACGACCACTGTAGGCTCGTTGGCGTGAGATTAGGCCGGCCGACGTTGCGCCATGTTGTCCTCGATAACGCCGCAAACAAATGCCATGTACATTTGCCAATTCTTCCGAACCAGTGATTCCAATCCTTTTATTAACGCCGGTTGCGGCATTCCGACCTTGTCTAACTTTTCCCCGTTACATCACGACGTAAAAAGACCACGCAGGTGTTCCTTTGGAACTGTGCGTCATCTCGAGACTAATGCTGGATCAGCCAGAAGAAACGGGTTTAACTATTCCCGTAGCTGGCGCCCTAGACGGGGAGCTCGGCGTTGCGGCGATCGAGTCCGCTTCTATCAACAGCCATGCCGATGTAGGGGCCTACAACGGGCAAGCCACGAGCAAAGCCAGCAATCGTGCCGAGGAAGTCGCCAAACAGGATAAAGATGCCGTAGGCCTCGACGAGGAAGCCGATAAACGTCCACTTCATCAGGATAAGGGTGAGACCTGCAAAGAAGGCGGCTGTCCCCTTTGCTTTCTGTTTGCGGGCGAAGAATAGGAGTGTTTTCTGCGGTCCGATGATGATGGTCAAGCCGATGAGGAAGAGGATCTGCGTCGCGGGGAAATCTAGGTCAGTCGGTCGGCTCGTGCAAACGGTGGGTAAAGGGGAGGGAGTCGTACATTTCCCATGGCAAGCCTGCGAAGCGCATCGTAAGTACATGTATCAGGGAGGCATGGCCGAAGCAGAGGAGGGAGGAAAGGCAGTGCACTCACATGGCCCGGTCAAAGAACAGCATCACACCTCCGACGAGGAAGACGCCTCCTGCAGAGCCGGTACGTCAGTCGCACGTCCCGCAGCACCACGTTCTCCGTCTCGTACCTACCACCAGAGCAGAAGACAACCCCAATCTCTGTCAACGGTTAGCATCGCTCGTATTTGTGACCAACAGGTTTGGTCGACGCGGGGAGAGGGCGTACTTTGGGAATCGGATAGCCACATGGACATGTTGGGCGATTTGGATGGGCGACTCTTGAGAAGCTAATGCGAAGGGAGAGGGAGAGGGAAGAAATGCGTCGTCGGTTGAGTTCGTGGTTGCGATCTGAATCGGTACACGTGGTTCCTCCGGGTGCTGGTTCGAGCGGTCTGAGGGGCCAGGAAGCGCGAATGTCTAGAAACTGCGCAGGCGTATTATCAGATCAAAAAACGTATCCTCTCCAGAGCTGTTTACTTGGTCGACGGCCGGGATGTCAACAGGAGAGCCAGCGAGCTGATGCAAAAGCTACCATGTAAGTTGGTCATGGATTGACAGGGGCCACGACAAGGCTGCCAAGCATGGATTGCATGAGGTGTCGCAAAGCGCGCCTGACGACTGATTGGCTGGTCTGTGGCTGTGGGAGTGCCACTTTTAGTCAGTCCGTCGGTTCCATGTTTGGGGCGGGCCATTGAAATTTCGTCGTGGTGCTCAAAAGCAGCCAGACTCCTTTCTTTCCCTCCCTTTTCGTTTCTTCTTCTTCATTGCTGCGTGCTATACACTCGGCGATGCACAGCCTGTGTCTCTCCGATTTGGTATGGAATTATGCCATCTTGATTGGGAGAGATATTCAACCGGTAAGGTATTTATTGAATACGTACTGCGACGGATGTCTACCAGAAAACGCCTCCCGCTTCCCTAGGCCGCCACTCCAGCGTCCTTTGGTCCTAGCGGTATTGTGATTACCATTGATGCAGCATGCCAGTCTTGCAGTGTAGCAAGCAACTCGATATAGGCGAGGATGGAACCCGATGTCATCCTCGTCTACACCTGCCGCGACGGCCAAAGCGTTCATTCGCTTCGGCAACTGAGACACGTTTCCCCCATACGTTCTCGGTAGTCTGTTGAATATAGGCAGAAAGCAACGTCCTCGATCACGATTAAGCCGGAGCGTCGACTGCCATCCCGTCGTCGAAAGGCGGCGGGTGCATAGTTGGGGTTTGACTTTGTTGGTCCGACATTCCCAATGCTTGTGTGTGTGACTCGTTGATTGTCTCGGGTGACGCCTGTCCAGCCTCTGGCCCTCTGTTTGCATGCTGCGTACCCTCGTGTGGCCATTGTAGCGTCCCTTGTTCGTTTGGTCTCATTTGAGGACCGTGTGAGCGCCGCGAGCCTCGAGGAATTGCTCGGCCGTTCCCTGGGGCAAGGTCCGAATCAGCCCAAACACCTCCCGGTTGTGGTATCTCATTCGCGTCTTGGGGTCGGTGTAGGGCGCCGGCAACCCCGTGACGTCGCAGTAGCGCTTGTTGTGCGCCAGCGAAGGCGCCGACTCGATATTCGTGTAGGTCGCGTTTGGGGCCGACGCAGCGACGCCTCCCGGGGGCTTCAGCGTCTTTTCCAGCACCAGCTTGGACAGGTTCCGCGATGCCTGGGCCAGGTTTGGAGCCGGGTTGCCGTTGTCTCCGGTCGCGGGCGTCGAGGTGCCGCTCGTGGAGAGGCCGTCATCTGCTGGGGTGGCCTCGCCGCTCACGTCCTGGGGCGTTCCCATGGCGGAGGCTTCTCTGCGCGTCGCATCGCCGACGATGGCCTTGAGATTCTTGTTGCGTCGCTGATTGGGCTTCCAGGTCGGGCTGCGAAAGTTCTTGTGGATGGAATGGATGTCGAGCTTCTCGATGAGTTGCTGGTGTGCAATCTGCGCCTCGGTAGGAGCAGCCATGTTGGGCGTAAGAGAGGTCTGAGGTCGATTCGTTGAAAGAGAGGTGTGGCCTGTTGCTGTCCGAATAAAATCGCTGCAGTCGCTAAATGGTGTGTAAAGTAGGAGGGATGACGTTCAAATAAGTTGCTGTTCTCCCAGCGCAGGAAGCTTGCTTGCTTGAGGCTTGAGCTGAGTGTAGATTCTGCCGCACTTCACCGCGTTCGTAGCCATGGCAGTCTCCACTACCTCAGATAAGGTAAACATGGAGCTGATGATGAGATTGAACTGTAACGAACTCGCTATACCATAAACGAAAATGGCAAGTTGATCTGTTTTAATATTATGGGACATTCCAACAAACCCAAGGCTAATACCAGTGCAGGAGAGCCCACATGAACATCAGCAGAACTTACTGCTGTCGCGTATCATTACCAACGTGGTATGGACATGTAATGGCCCGCATAACCCATCCTTCCATGCTGATGCAATGTAGGAGAAACTCAACGAGGCTGTCTCTGTCATGAACAAGGGTCTTCAGGTAGGCAATTGTCATCTGTCTTTGTGGTGTATCATTTGTCCGCTTTGCTGACTCCTCGGTTGTGTAGGATATCAACATCCAGAACATGAACGTGGAGCTCGTGGCGCAAATGTTCAAAAACTACCAGTCCAATGTGCTGTTTCATCTTGAAGGTAATACTTTTCAGTTCGAATTGGCATTTCCATTTATTGACACTGTCCAGCAACGGATAACCTCAAACCTCCTAGTTGAACAAGTGTAGGGAAAGCACTGTGAGCGGTACCCGTGCTGGACGCGGGTGTAATGCGGCATGACTATGAACTTGAACAATAAATTCCCATGGCTCTTTGAAGCCTGATTCTATTATTACCGGCTCGCAGTGATTCGGGATTTCGTGTTGATCTCATATTGGATACTGAATCGATACAAGTCAAGCTCAACTCTACGCCAAAGCGACAGATCTTTGCAGTAAAAGACCATACCGTATCCAAAATAGAGTGAAAGAGACAGCTTAAGATACCTGTTTTTTCGCTTTTGTAAACTGAATGTGACGGTGCTACAGGTACGAATAGCTGCAACTATCCCAACCCAGCCTTGACGCGCTGTGGCTGTCCTGCTGTATTTGTGGCGTCCAGGTCCACTGGGCCCGCTGGAGTAGACTGTCGCATCCATCCCATCTTCAGCCTCGTAGCCTTGCACCCGTCTTGCCTCTCGCCGTCCATCAAGCTCAGCTCCAAAACCCTCACCTTTCACGCCATCGAACTCTCCCAATCAAAGACTGGAGGCGCAGACGCCCCCGTCAGCATCCGCTCACGCCCCATATCCCGCTCCTCGCACCATGCTTGGTTATCATCCTTTCATGACCCAGCCTCTATAACTTCAACACATCACCATGGCGCCCTCCGCAACCGACCCGCCTGTTATCCCGGCGCCCGACTCCAAGACGTATCCACCAGCCAAGATCTTCCCCGTCAAGGATACGCGATTCGAAAACTACATTGAGCCCCAGACCGATGGTCGCAGCCGCGCCCTTGAGCAGCCGGGCAGCTCTGCCATTGTCATCGACTATGGTAAGCTTGCTGGTCCAGGGAGCCGTGGCGGTATCCCAGCTAACATTGTGGCTCAGGCTCTTCTACTGTCCGCGCCGGATGGTCCTTTGACTCGAGGCCAAGATTCAGTATCCCGCCCATCATGGCCAAGTATCGCGATCGCAAGCTGGGCAAGACGTTTTCCTTTGCAGGATCCGACTGCTACGCCGACACCACCGCGCGCGGCCACATTCGCAGTGCATTCGAAGCAGGGACAGGCATCATTAGCAATTGGGATGTGTCTGAACACGTCTTGGACTACATCTTCCTCAAACTGGGCATGAATCAGGCTGACGGCGCCATCGACGTCCCCATTGTCATGACTGAGGCTGTCGCAAACCTCCCATACTCG
Organism: Pseudonectria buxi; assembly: GCA_003693545.1. Taxonomy (NCBI): domain Eukaryota; kingdom Fungi; phylum Ascomycota; class Sordariomycetes; order Hypocreales; family Nectriaceae; genus Pseudonectria; species Pseudonectria buxi. Next base: position 144,522 of record QUZG01000036.1, read on the forward strand.
CGAAAATGTAGGCGAAAACAGTGGCATTTTGAATACACAAGGCACTAACGAGAACATGACAGCCATGACGGAAATCATATTCGAGTGCTACGGCGCACCCTCCTTGGCGTATGGCATCGACTCTCTCTTTTCGTACAGACACAACAAGGGCAAGACGGGTCTTGTCGTCTCTTCCTCCTACACATCCACCCACCTAATACCCGTCTACAACTCCAAGGCTATGCTCCCCCAGGCAATTCGATTGAATTGGGGCGGCTACCACAATGCCGAATACCTCCTCCGCCTCATTCGACTCAAATACCCTGCGTTTGCCGGCAAGCTGAATGTAACCCAAGCTGAGCACATGCTCAAGGACTATGGTTACGTCTCCCATAGCTACGACGAGGAGCTAGCAGGATATCTCGAGTGGACAGGCTTGGAGGATCGCGACATCGTCATCCAATACCCCTTTAGCGAGGAAGTGATAGTTCAGAAGAGTGAGGAAGAACTGGCCCGGATAGCTGAGCGCAAAAAGGAGAGTGGACGTCGACTACAGCAACAGGCCGCCAAGATGCGCCTCGAGAAGCTCATGAAGAAGGAACAGGACCTCGAGTACTACAAAACTGTCCAGAAGCAAATCACAGACGAGACAAAGAAGGAGACGCGGCGCGTTCTCGACAGCAATGACATCAAGGACGAAGCCCAGTTGGAGAAGATGATCAAGGAGCTGGAAAAGGCTGTTAAGAAGGCCCGTACCAAGGACGTCGGCGGTGATCCCGAGGAGGAGCAAGAGCAGCCCAACTTTGAACTCCTCGAGGTCCCTGACGACCAGCTCGATGAGGCACAGCTCAAGCAAAAGCGACAACAGCGGCTCATGAAGTCCAACCACGAGGCTCGCGCCCGCGCCAAGGCCGAGAAGGAAGCTGAGAAGGCGCGCGTTGCTGAAGTAGAGAGGCTGGACCGGGAGCGGCGCGACAACGACTTGGAAAACTGGCTCGAGGATAAGCGACAGGCTCGGGCTGAGACGCTGCAGAAGATGAAGGAGCGCGACCGGCTCAAGCAGGACCTGGGCAACCGCAAGTCGCTGGCGTCGCAGATCCGCATGAAGAGCATCGCCAACCTCGCATCCGACAACCCGACCAAGAAGCGTCGACGTGGCGGTGACGACGACAACTTTGGCGCCAACGACGACGATTGGGGCGTATACCGGCAGATTGCCGTTGGCGATAACAGCGACGACGAGCAGGAGGAGGAGGATCTCCAGTCCAGCCTCAAGACGCTGGAGCAGGACCTGCTCCGATACGATCCCGACTTTGACTACGAGCACACGCACGAGGCCCAGTCCGACTGGTCCAAGTCGCTCCTCCACGCCTTTACCCGCGGTCCGCGACCCTTTGATGCCTCGTCGCAGGCCGAGCTCAGCCAGATCCACCTCAACGTCGAGCGCATCCGCGTCCCCGAGGTCGTCTTCCGCCCCTCCATTGCCGGCGTCGACCAGGCCGGCATCGTCGAGATTGCCGGCGACATCCTCACCCAGCGCCTGGGCGGCATGCCCGCCCGCGACGACTTCCTCCGCGACATCTTCCTCACCGGCGGCAACACGCTGTTCCAAAACTTTGACGACCGCGTCCGCGACGGCCTGCGCGCCCTCTTGCCCGCCGACGCGCCCGTTGCCGTCCGCCGTGCCGAGGACGCCCTGCTGGATGCGTGGAAGGGCGCTGCTGGTTGGGCAGGGTCGTCTGCGTGGAAGGAGGCCAAGATCTCCAAGGAGGAGTACCAGGAAAAGGGTCCGGAGTATATCAAGGTACGTCTCAGCCACTTTGCGCTCGCTCTCACGCTCCTGTTCTTTTTCTTTTCCTCTCTTTTCTTTTCTTTTTGTTTCTAGTGCTGACTTGTACACCTTGTAGGAACACGACATGGGCAACTCATATGCGTAGAGGGTCTTGTGTAGGATTGTTGGGGACAGGGAGTCAAAAGCGGCATGGTTCATGTACGGGTAGAAATTCTGGTTCATCATTGTAAGTTTGCTTTTAATAAAGGGTCCCTTTCTCAATTGTTTTGGAAAGGAGGGGTTTTCACTCGTGTCCGTTGCAATTGCAGGTTTCATGTATAAGTCTAGCAAGGCTGTCGACGACGAATCGTCACAGGAGAATACCCTCGGAAATAACAGCCCTCTCTCAATTGACAACAGCATAAAACGGCAAGCCACGTCTTCCCAAATAAAGCCAGAGAGAGTAGTAGTAATAGTAACAGTCCCCCAAGACCAAGTTCCCATGGACATCGCCAAGCCTCCTCTACCACGTTGACAGCCTTGGCGTGCCAGCAGCCGCGACACGAGGGGCGGGCATCACAGTTCAAGGCCAGGGAGTAGGACGGAGTCCCAGTCCTCTTGACCGCGGTAATCAAAGTTCTCCGGAACGCCGCGATAAGCTCGACTGATTCGTTGAAAGCCACACGCATCCTCCTCAACGCCTTAAAGAGAAACAAGACAAAAGGGAAAAATGAACGGAACGCTCAGCACCAGTCGCCCGATTCAGTTCTCTACACGACCGAGGCTTGGGCAGAACCCTCCCCGGGCTGTAGCTGCCGGTTAATCTCGTCGGCCGATCTCGTATCCTCGGAGATTTGCTCCGCCTTGAACGTGGAAATTTGCTCAGACTTGAACGTGGGTGATGATTTGAACGAGGGGGAGGAATAGTCTGGTCGCTCATCCATTTGCTCCTGGGCGGCCAAGCCAGCGACGGCCTGGGCGACGGCCTCGAGGGGCGTACCTACGCCGGTATCGCCAGAGCCGTTCTCGGGTGCGCTAGTCGTAGGAACAGACGGGGCACGAGGTTGCGACAGGTTGACGTTGGGTGGTGGTTGGGGGACTTCGCCGTGGCTATCAATGAGCCGTGACTGCAAGTGGATGATGTACTCGCGCAGGGCGTAATTCTCGGTTTGCATTGCCTTGTATGCCGCATCCATGTCCAGGAACTCGCGGACCTGCTGCTCCAGCTTCTTAATGTAGCCCTCTTTACGCTGGCGGAAGGCCCTCTATAGTCCCATGGTTAGCTGATGGAACTCTTGAGAAGATGAAGCCATTGCATGTTTGCATGACCAGCACATGGGCGTGTAGTCGCATCCTCGTACTTACTTGAGCGGCTCTGTTCTGGGCTGCGCGCTTGGACTGTGATAGCTCGCGCTTGGCTTTGCGGCCATCGTTGGGGCCTTCATCACTCGGGATGGAAGGGGGCGGGCCGGGCGCAGGAGCAATTGCAGTAGCCGAAGGGCCCGGAGCGGCGCCGGAGCCGTGACCCGAGGGGGGCACAATGGGCATCATGTTGGCAGTCGGGGCGTTGTTGGGGCGGGCGCGAAGATCGGGATGGATATGGGCGTCTGCTTCGGACTTTGCAGCTAGGATACGGATGGCGTCTTGGGAAGTGGTCGACGGGTCGCTGTATCCATTCGAGGACCGCCCCGGCGCAGGTTGGATGGGGGCAGCGCGAGGGTCGCGAGAGTTGGCCGAGGACGATGCGGAAGAGGCTGCGGCGCCGTGGTTCTTAAGCAGTTGAAGCTGTGCGCGAAGGTGCTGCTCTGCTCGGAGGATATGATGTCAGAAGAAGCAATTGCAGTCGCACAAGCGAGTGCAAGAGGGCAGAAGCAGGCAATGGGCGTAGAAGTGCAAAAGGGAGAGATGGAGGGGATGAGGGGAATAGGGCCAAGTCAAAGTGCCCACGAGGGTCGAGGTCAAGATGCGACGCGACAGGGATGATAATGAAGGTGGATAGATCTAGACACGGACTAGACGGGACAAGATGAAGCAGCAATAGTACATGAGATGGCGATGCTAGGACAGCCAGGACAGTCTGGGACAAGGATGAGAAGATTGAGGCCGTCGAGACAAGAGACACGGCGATGAGACAGCGCCGACAAGAGGGAAGAGGAAAAGACGCGCACAAAACAAGTCAAGTTCTAGAGGCACGCACCTGGATTGTTCGCGCCGCTCGAGGACGAGGTCTGCATGCTTAGAAGCTTGAGGTCGGGGGGGTTCAAGAATCTGACTCAGCATTCATATACGCCGACGATGTCGAAGGGTGCTGACGTGAACAAGAGTTTGGGATGGTCTTTGGGGCAAGCCGCCGAGATTATGTAACCCGCACAAGGCATGAGCCAGGGGCGTGCAGCTACGGTGAGTGGGGGGACGTGTGGCCAGTGAATTGCGTGGCTGGGGTGCTGAGAGGGGCCGAGAGGGGCTGCGAATCCGTGAGTGCGCTGAAGACAGCCTGAAGGGCATGAAGAACGCGCTCAGCTGCACGTCATCAGGCAGTCAAGTGGCCGAGTGCTACGGTGCGTTTGTCCGGGGGGGGTGACTCCAAGGGTCAGCCGGGGCGTTTACTGAACATTATTGTTTCCGGGTTTGTCAGCAAAAGCCCGTGACCGACCGCGATAGTGAGGGGTGGAACTGCCATCTAGCCAATCACCGCCAGTTTCATGGCCCACCGTGTCCGACTAGGGTTGCCCGATCTGGAAGCTCCCATTTCCGTGATGATATCCTCGGCGGCCGGCCAGTGAATGAGTTTGCGCTTATTCGTCATGAATGCGAACCAGGAATTGATAGTGAAGCGCGCAGCAAGACGACGTATCTTTTCCCTCTTTTTCTATCCTACAATCGCTCCTTGCCTGATGTTGTTACGGTTGTCTCGGGCGGCCGAGGCATCTCGACGCGGCTTCTCCAGTGTGGGGGCAATGCCGCAACGCATTCCTTGACCAGAACAAGTCCCAACGCAAGACAATCCTTCCTGGATGCCGCTTGACAAAAACGTCTGTCTGAAGGTGCCAAAAGGCACGGACCCGAGGGCGAAGAGCCCTTGCCAGGCCCTCTTTTGCCAAACATGCTGGAAATCCCACCCAGACAGTTGTGCCACAGGAGCATCAATGCCTCGCGAAAACCATCACACCCTCCAGATATCAACTCGCAGCAGCTTGCAGAGCTTGGCTAGAACCCCTCTTGCATATCCACTTGGTCCGTTGGTCCGTATAGCCGGCTAAGCAGTCGTGTTCTGACTGCATTGCGGAGTGGAACAGCTGTGGTGGTGGAAGTCAGGGCATGCTTTTGACTAACACCATGATGGATGTGGTTGATGTCCATAGACAGAGAGCCTCTAGCTCTCGGTTCCTCTCAACTGACAACCCTAAGCAAGTGACGTGACGAGCTCTTAAACAAGTTGCCTCCCTCTTACACGTGCCTAATGTTGTCCCCTCGCCAGCACGTCGAGCAGGTTATGTCTGACGGCAATCATCCCTCCCAGAGCTGCCCGCTGAGCGGCATCATGCCCAGCTCGACAACCATGGCCTGGCCGGGGCGTTGAAGCTGGGTATGTATCTATTCTGGCTCCCGAGGGCCGCCTCGACCCAGGTGTCCTAAAAGTGAACGTGACGGTCCAAGAGGCCGGGAACAAGACTGGGCCGCATATCACGATACTGCTGGGGACCGGTCTCCAATGGCTCCGATCCACGCAACCCTGCCGTCCCGGAAGGCCACGGCCCGGGATCAAGAGTTGGGCAACGGCGTCGTCGCCGGCTGTGGGGCCGGGCGAGGTCGGTCAGTTGGCGCGCGCGTCGTGGGTGATTATCATGGGAGTGGATGACTGTAAGTGAAGCCACGTCCGTGAGTCTCGTCATGAATTGAGCCAGCACGTAGCCGTGTAGATGTAATAATTGGTTCAGTATCAGGACATCAACCATCAGATGTGTATGCCGACCTGTCCAGCATGGCCAGCCCTGACCCAGTCAGTCAAATACTCCCTGTAGCAATAGACGCGCATGGTTTCTTTTCTGCCGGTGCTTGTCCTCGACTAATGGCTTGGTGGTGTTGACGGCAAAAGTCCAAAGGTGAGGTGCCCGCCAACACGTCTCCCCACAGCACCTCCATCTCAACGCCGCGCACCCAGCCAATTGGCCTCAACCCATCCTCCATCACCACAATGTTCACCCGCCGGCTCCCACGCCTCGCCCTACCCACAAGCCTCCGCCACTCGTCCACCATGTCCTCACCCCAGCCGCGCTTCTCCGCCGGCACAGACGCCGCCGCCGCGACGCCCCTGCTCAAGCCCCTGCTCAGCTCGTCTGGCGGCCGGTGGGCGCTCGTCAACGACGGCGCCGCGCTGGAGCGCTCATTCAAGTTCAAGACGTTCAACAAGACCTGGGTACCGTTTTGCCTCGAGAGTCCGAGTTCCATGTACGTAGGCTGACACGACGACGCTCCAGGACTTCATGACGGCCGTGTCGCTGCAGTGCAAGATGAAGAACCACCACCCCGAATGGTCAAACGTAAACCTCTCCTTTCCTCCATCCCCCAACTTCACACGCTAAAACAGGAGGGAAAAAAAGGTCTACAACAACACCTTTATCCGCTGGACGACGCATAACCCGCAAGGCCTCTCCGACAAGGACATTCGCCTGGCTGCATTGTGCGACGCCTTGGCCGCTGAGCTGGGCGAGATTGAGCCCCAGCCCGAAGCCGAGAGCTGCGCCATCCGGGGCCTGGCCGATACGGCTGCGGCGTCGGCCGGGGACTGCTGCACGCCCAAGAAGTGAGACGTTCAGGGCTTGAATCTCTCATGCATCTAGGCATGTTCTTGTACAGTACGTCAGTGGGAAACTCGGAAGAATTGTAAGAAATTAGACAAGTAGTTGATCTCATGAGATCTCTCATGAGAACTTGCAAGCGGGTAGCAAGTCGGTACGGGCAAACCGATCTATTCCTTACATCATTCCTATTATACGGAGTACTGTCATGTGAAAATCTACCATCTAAACACATCATAGCACATAACTGGTTCACCCAAGTTCCTTTAACAAGTTCCCATCATGATTAGGTCAACGAACGATGCTGATATTAAGTACGTATGTCTAAAGCCTCTCTCGGGCTGGTTTTCTGTGTATATACAAGGGTAAAAAGTCGTTCTTGATCCTCAAACATCACAACGCCATGTGGATGCTCAATCCGCCATTCTGGCGGCAGGGTCCAGCAGTCTATGTTGCGCCGGACCCGTGGGTTTCCATGTCTTTCGTCACGTTCCCGGCAGCACCCATTATGTCTTCTCTCGTCACGACATGTGACGCCAAAGAGGCCTTGATCTCACCGCAATCAAGAAATGCCATTCGCTTGTGCTGCCAGGGCCTTTTGCAGGCCGTCTATTGGGCCTTCTGGGCCTTGAGCTTGCTCAGCTTCTTCTCGCGGCGCTTGCGGTTGGCCTCGGCGCCGGCCTCGGTGTCCAGGCAGTAGTCCCACCAGCGGAAGCTGGAAGCGTAGTTGCCAATGAACTTCTCGTGGTGAATGTCGTGGTGCTCGGCGCCAGCCCAGACGGGGAGGAAGTGACGCAGACTCCAGGGGAAGTCGTAGCCGCTGTGGGCGTCGATGGCCTGGAAGAGACGCAGAGTGATCCAAACGTACATGGTGAAAAGGTGCAGCTCGCCGGTGAAGTACATGATGACGAGGGGAGAGCCGACAACACCAATACCGAGGAGACCGGTCTCAATCGGCGAGGCGTACTCGGCGGCAAGACCAAAGGGAGCCGAGTAGGTGTGGTGCATCTTGTGGATGGCCTTGTAGAGGGGACCGTAGTGGAGGGTACGGTGGAACCAGTAGTGCCAGGCGTCTTCGAGGATGAAGGAGACGACGACGTAGGCGGCAATCTTCCAGACGGGGGGGAAGGGAACGCCGTAATCCATACCGAGGTAGGTGGCGATGGGGTGGAAGAACCAGATCTGGGGAAGTTCGGCAGTGAAGTGGCTAACGAGGACGATGGCGGCACAATCCCACTGCTCCTTGAGGGTAGGCTGCTTCTGGTTCTGGATCTTGTAGCGGCGGAGGAAGGGGATGGCATCGCACAGCATGTAGGGAATGCAACGGCCAAAGTAGATGATTTCGTGGATGAGGAAACTCATGATTCCAGTCGCAAGGGTATCATTCTGCATGTAAAGGTACCAAGCCTGCGCAGAAGGGTCATGTCAGTATTTGCGGATGGCGGCAAGACGGGATGAGGGCGAACATACGGCCCAGAGCTTCTCGAGGTAGCTGAGTGAGACATTGTACTTGGAGACCTCCTCGAGTACGGTGAGGTAGCCGGCGCCGAGTTGGTTATGCGACGCGAGAGTCGCGTTTCTGTGAGAGGAAAGCAGTCAGTATTGAGTGTCTTGTCTGGATGGCGAAATCAGGGGCGAGCCAGGGCAACTCACAGCGCTTCCATGATGGCAGGTGTTGTCGAGACTTGATATTAGAGAATGAAGTCGAGGGAGAAGGCGCAGAGAACAAGAAAAGAAGGACGCAAGAAGACACCAGCAGACAAACGGTTGTCGACAAAGTGCGGCTCGCAGGTTAGAGACGGGAGGCGGTGGTTCAGGAGGAAAGCGAGTGCGGAAGAGGTGGCTGTTGGGGAGGTTTTATCATATTTTGCTCCATCTAATCTGCCAGATCCAATGGGCGAAGTCGACCAGGCCAGAACGCGCAGAGACCCCTGATGCGAGGAACGCCAAGTGGCCCGTGCACCCACACTCAACTTGCCTCCAGACTTCCATGCGGGCGAGCTTGGCGAGGGGCAACCCAACAGGGGCGACAGGGAGAATACAGGGGAGAGGCCCGCTGAAAGCTCAAAGGGACCACCAGCCCAGCACCACCCGCGAAATGGAAAATCACCGACAGCGCCCGTGGAAGGGGAAAATGGCTCCAGAATGAGCCCACTGCACAGCTGCCTTTCCGGCTTCCGGCTCCGTTCCAGAGCCGGCGTCATCCCCGTCGCCCACACAAAGGGGACGAGTTTTGCTTGCATGACCTCTGGCATTTCGATGGCGGTGAGGCTCCATACTTGCACGTGTGTCTTGTGTGTGTGTGAGTGTGAGTAGCGTCGTCCTTTGGAGCGGACACTGCGCCCCAACGACTGCTCTCCATGACGCTCAAGATACAAGTACATACCTAGGTAGCTTGCATTGTTCTCATTTACAGTGGCCGTCCTTGGTCCAACTAAAGTAGGCCTCAGTGAGTAGGTAGGTACTATGCAGCCTTACTTCCATAGGTAGGTACCTACTTGGCATTTGTATAGGTACCGAATGCAAGGATATTTGATGGTGTAGTTACTTGCTGATAATAAGGCCATCCACAGCCATCGTCCGGTTGCCCATGGGCAAATACCAGGGCCCTCAATCTTAAAGACGCCAGGGGCTGTTTCTGTTGACCCTTGAACTCGATTGTCTGTTGCAATGCCGAACTCGTGAAACGAAGGATGTTGTAAAGTTGGCTTGCCGTTTTGCGTTTCATCCACAAATCGGGTGGTGCCATCGATCTGTGTTGGCGCTCGGGTCTAGGAGATCCCGCCCACGCCACATCCAATGCACATCCAATGGTGGACTCCACAGAAATAGTAGGGTACATGGAAGGTTACTGTAGAAGATGTGGAGAAGCAAGTACCGCGGTATCAGCTTTTCTAGTCGACATGGCCGAAGGAGAATGCATGATCTCATGGCATTCACTTTGCGCCTCTCGCAATGATGAAACCGTGTTGCCGTACCCAGGTAACTAGGTGCTCTAATTGGCCATTTGAGGACTAGGCCTTCGTTCTCGGATTCTTTCCAAATATCGCCTCTCCAATCAGCGCTTGCGCGTTTGATGGCTTTTGCTGTGATGTGCATGGGAAAGCCGTCTTGGCTGTGTTAGTCCAGGGCTGGCAACCCGAATACGAATACTAATACTAGCCATCTACGCCACCAACCCTCCACGCGTTACTCTGGACAATCGCCATTTTTCTGTCACCTGTGTAATATCCCGTCTGGGTGATCATTGATGGGCATAGTCATGTAGCGTATAATGTGACAAGTTGTTCACCATGTGAGCAGTGAAGGCCATCTGCTGGACAGCCAAGTTCATGTGGATGGACAACTACATACCACTGGACAGAAATGCCTGTTTCAGACTGATTCCAAATTGAGTACGCAGCATTCGAGCTACAACATGTAATACTGAAGCGCTGCAATGTGCTAATCCATGTGCGTATTCGCGGCTCAAAAGGGGAAACATGCGAATCCCATGTGCCCGGGGCTCTGGGCATCCGGCCCAGTCCGCGTGGTGCGATGGAGGCAGTTACGTACCTTTTGATGGGGAAGGCACGATGGAAATGGGATGGAATGAGATGGGATGGGATGGGATGGAAGGCTCACTGGGCTGATCGCCACCCTGCCATGCCACCACCTTCCGTGCCCTGTGCGTGCCCTGCCGTGCCTGCCTTGTGCTTGTTCCTTTTCTTTCTCCACATCCCGCATCATCGCCTCCGTTCCTACCTCGACGCTCACTTTTCACTTTTGGAGCGACGCACGGACGCTGTAAACTGTAGATGCCTCACGCGACGACTCTCCAAGACCCCAACCACCTCGGAGAGAGTCAGCCAACATTGAGAGCAGTATCCATACATCAGGTACGTGCTCTGTCTGGTCGGACATTGCACCGTCGCTAGCCAGTCACAATCACGCCTTTTTCCAATCATCGTTTGCTTCTTGGTTACTTTTCTAGGTACCTATCCAAGTATCCTAGCTCGCCAGCTTGCAGCTTGCGTGCGGCTCTGCAGTGCAGCGTAGTGCGGAGCTCTCCCCAACTTTCATCACCGCCCGTTGGAGCTTGCTGGCTTGCTTGAGCCTTGCGCACAGTAATTCACCAAACTGCCCGCCGTTTCCGCATTCCCGCTCTGCATCCCGGCTCGCTGCACACGAGCTCTCCCTGTGCTTGTCTCCCCGGCTGCGGCGCAGCGTCTCCTCCGTTGCCGCCGCCCGACTTGCTTTGTCGCTCGCTGCTCGCTGCTCTCTGTCCGACTTCTCGGCCTATCGCGTCGTGTCGTGTCGTGTCGTGTCGTGAGCGCATCAGCTAGAGTCTAGCCATGACTCTTGTCTCCGAGTTCGTCTGCCCACCCGCCCCCTTGTCTTTTCCCTCTTGTCCCCTCAAATCTCAATTCCCTTCCCCGTTGACTGAGCTGACTCTCCCACGTCCACAGCCAGGTCCGGCGTCTCGATGCCTATCTGGATCGCCTCCCCATCCTCTCCCACGAAGTCTCCTCAGACGACGGCCGCCAGGATCTTGACGACCACCTCGTAACTGCTGCCAACGCCTTCTCCTCTCCCAGGCTCGATCAGCTGCTGCGCATCGCTCAGTCCTTTAGTACCACCTCTTCCTCTCAGCCTCTTCTGCCGGCATGGCGCATCAAGCACCTTCTCACCGAGTCTGGCATCCCTGCACCCGCCAACGGCATTGTAGGCCCTGCTCACTTTGCCGCAAAGAGCCCCTATGAGAAGGAAATAGAGTGGCTTTTGGTCAGCAAGGCAACCATCCATCTACATGGCGTTGTCCTCAACACCCTACTAGACCAGATTATCCCTCTGAGCGACGACATCTGGTATTGGGATGATATCCTCAGCTCTTACTCATACAGCTGCCTCTACGCCGTCCAGACATCCCCCTTGCGCCTATGGGCTTGGACCCAAGACGTCTACGCTGCCACCGAACTGCGCGTCCGGTCCGGTCCTACGCGAGATACTCCTGGTGATGTGGTAGATGCGACTTGGGCCGGAATCGCCCATCGGTGGGGCCAATTCTACGGCATCGTCAAAGACAGTATACAAGAGCGCTCAATTACAAACATTCAGCGCAAGGTTCTCTCTCCCGTCAGCCTTTGTCGAACGGAAGCTCGGCGGAAACAAGCACATCTCAAGAAACTGAGGGAAATCACGGCGAGTGGACTGGGAGTTCTGATGGACGAAGGTCTGCAGTTTGGTCCTGACGACGAGGAAGAAGACAAGGCTGGATTACAGGATCACCATGATATCAAGGGTGTCGTCGAGCGCAGTGTTGCCCTCATGGACATGGTCCTCAACGAGGTCTGTACCCTTGACGTCAACATTAATGATTTCGAGGACAAGGTCTTTGCTGGCGTCGAGGAAGACCCCGAGCTCTCCGTACATCTCGAGGACAGCAACGCCCCGAACCGTCCCGCGGTACTGGCCCGGAGACTACTCAACGTCATCGACAACACCCTTCCAGAACACCTCACTGTTATGCAAAGCTTGACCACCGAAAACGGACGTCCCACACCTCTTATTCGTTACTGGCTTCCCGCTACAGTAGGACTTTTGTCGTCGACGACCATTTTGCGGATCCTCGTCAACCGAAAAGCAGACATCATGAACTGGATTATGGATTTTGGTGCTACCGTCCGCGATTTCTGGTATAACTGGGTGGTTGAGCCGACGCAGAAAGTCATTAATACGATCCGCCATGACAAGAATAGCGAAATCGCCATTATGAGCAGAGACAGCCTCAAGGCCGACCAGGAGAGTCTCCAGCGAATGGTTGTCGATTTTGCGCTCGACAGGCCCCATTATGCCGGGGACGATGCTACTGCCTCATCTCTCACTGAAATCCAGGTCGCCGATATCAGATCCAAGGTCGCGCAGGGCGACGTGACTCCTGTGCTGCGAGCTTTCGAGCAGGATCTGCGAAGTCCCTTTATGGGCACCGTTCGCGGCGACCTGGTCCGATCTCTCCTCATCCAGGTCCAGAAGACAAAGGTCGATATCGAAGTCGCTATGATGGGCATCGACTCCCTCTTGAAGAGTCAGGAACTTGTATTTGGCTTCGTTGGTCTCACCCCCGGCATCCTTGTCTCCATTGGCGCCATCCGGTATCTTCGTGCCGCGTTTGGTGGCAAATCGAGCCAGCACGCGGCCAACAAGAAGGGCAAGGCCGTCCGCGTCCTGCGCAACATTGACCGTATACTTTCCGAAGCACGACCGACGGAAAACAACCTCTTGTCCTACAAAGATCACGGCCTTCTCCTATGCGAAGTTCATATCCTTCGCAACCTCATCAACCGGCTCATGCCCCGCGATATTGGCAAAGAGTTCCTCGAAGACCTCGACGATCTTTCCAACATCAAGGGCGTCCATGTACAGGCTAGGGCCCTGGAGCGCATCCGCTGGGCCTACGCCAAGTGGTTGAAGTAAGATTCGCCTCACCAGGACGCGTGTATAGTGTCGAGGGATGGGGACGAAACAGAACCTGCCTTCTCAAGTGTAATGGCGCAAAAGCAAAAGGGGCATATAAATTGCAAGAGAATTTACATTTAGGCGGCTGAACGGATACTCGGCATTGTTTTGATTGTAGTTTTTAACGCAGCGCGCAATTGACGTCTTGGCCTTGCCCAATACTACCTGGCAAGGTAAATGGGAATTAAACATTTGAGAATAAACTCCTCGATGGTGCCTCGGATACTCCTAGTACGTGATTTCAGTTGACGCCGTTGTGCTCGAGTATGACCCGAAACAATACTGCCTGAACCCTTATCAAGCTTCGCCGAGCAGTTAGTAAAAAGCACTTTTACGCCATATGGTCTTATGAGGCCAGAAGATGTCCGCCTACGCGAGCAACTTGTGCACATCTGCCATGCGGGTATCCTTGGCCTGCTTCCCCCGGCCTCCTTTCTCCTGGAACGCCTTGTTGACCAGCTCGCGCTTGTCCTGCTGGATGTCCAGCACGCGCTCCTCAATCGAGTCCTCCATGACGAGGCGCCATACAGTCGTCGGCCGCGTCTGGCCCAGCCGATGAACACGGTCAATGGCTTGGTCTTCAATGGCGGGTGCCCACCCTGTTTTGTACTGTTAGCATGCTACGAAAACGCTATTGGTTTGGGGAGGGAAGCTCACAGCTGTCGGCGAGGATGACTGTGTCGGCGGAGACGAGGTTGAGACCGACACTGCAGACAGCCAAGCTGGCCAGCATGACGTGCGTCTCTGGATCATTGTCCAGGGCGTCAATGGCGCGATCCCGCTTGTCCGCATTCATGCTACCGTCGATGCGAGTCGCCTTGATGCCCGCGGCCTCGAGCTGGGCGGCGAGAATGTTGAGAAATGAGGTCCACTGGGAGAAGAGGACGACCTTGGAGCCGGGGTTCTTGAGCGTGGCGCGGACAATCTGCAGCATCGCCTCCGTCTTGGAGCTCTGCGTGTCCGTGTCGATGGCGACGTCGTCGCCGGGCGTCTCGGGCGCCGGCTCGAGCAGGACCTCTTCGGAGAGCTGGTTGCGGCACATGGGGCACTTGTGCTGGACCTGGATGGCGCGGACGATGCACGCGCGGCAGTAGACGTGCTTGCAGTTTGTGATGACGGGGTTGGTGGGCGTGTCGTAGCACACGGCGCAGTCCTCCTGGCTCTCAATGTAGATCCGGAGGGCTTCCTGGAGGAGGGCGCGGTTCTTGTCGTCGAGTTCGACGACGTCTTGGTCCTCGAGGAGTTTGAGGAGATCATTGATGCGTTCCTTGCAGAGCGTCCAGTGGTTACAGCTGACGGCAGCGCAGGTCAGTAAAGGGCTGGTGGTTTGGGCGAGCTCGAGGTATGAAGATACTTACGTTTGCCGGAGACGGAGGAGTCGCTCAAGGACGCTTTGGAAGCGGCCTTTTTGGCCAGCTTGCGACTTCTTCTGGTACTCCTCCAAAACACCTCGAGCCTCGGACCTACAAGGCGTCAGCTATTTTGTACCATGAGCACTACCAAGGAAGAGTAGACATACAGTAAGGCATCGTATTTGCGCTTTTCGTCGGATCGGAAGGGGATGCGGTGGATAAACTCCTTCTTTTCGGGAATCTTGAGGTCAACAAACTTCATGTCCTTGCGGCGTCGAAGGCAGAGGTCCTGCATGAGGGCCTGGAGGAGAGCCACACCGCTCCGGTCGTCCGAAGCCAGGCGACGGGTGATTTTGGTGTTGAAAATCTCAGACTGTTCGATACCTCCCGTAATGTGAAGAAACTTGACGAGCGAGTGCAGGTCTTTGACAGAGTTGATACTAGCAAATGCTTGTCAGCAGTCGCTAGGGAGTCATGGTACAAAGGGGAGCTTACATTGGAGTTCCAGTGAGAACCCATCGGGACTTTGCCTTGATTTCGCAAGCTGAAACGGCGACCTTTGTCCGGGCATTGCGAATGGTGTGGCCTTCGTCGAGCACCACACGGCGCCACTCAATCGACTGAGAGAGCAGCACTTTTCGGACCCCACTCTCGCGCTCCCTCGCCAGTTTTCCGTAGCTTGTAACGACAATGTCGTACTTCATGAGCTCCTCAGCCGTAGCCTTCTTGTCTCCATGGTAGACGAAGATGGACGGGGCCTTGTCCGGGTGGACGTGTCGCTGGACTTGCTGGGCCCAGTTGCTCATGACACTCACGGGTGCCACGATGAGGGTGGTGCCCGGCCCTCCAATGAGAATGAGGCTGATAATCTGAAGAGTCTTGCCCAGACCCATGTCATCTGCAAGGATGCCACCGGAAAGCAGTTTCGGGGGTGAGGTTGTTACAAAGCCAGACGCAGCGTTCCAGTATCGCTTCTTTCCATCCTGTCTCCAGAGCTGGACGAGAGTGTTTGAATTGGCTGCTGGTGGGGAAGGGTTCTCCTTGGCAGACATCCAAGCCAAGCCCTGTGTTCGACAGCGTTAGCTTGGGATATCACATTGAGTATGGTGTGGAACAAACAAACCTGAAGTTGGTAAGGCAGGAGCTGCGACTTTAGTTGAGCTGGTTGATCGGCCATGGGCATCTTCTCCAGGTCATCCTCGCCGATTGCCAGAGTCTTGATGGCGTCGGTGCCTTGTCGCATGTCAACCGACTCGCTGGTCTTGAGGAGATCCTCGAGAGACACCTCTGGCTGTACTTCGACAACCTCGTTTCCACCGACGCCTGCGCTCGAGCTACCACTGGTCAGACCAGCCACAGCGGCCCTACGAGCTTCAGCCTCCTTTCTAGTGTTCTTCAGCTCGGTGGCCTTGACGAGCTTGTCGCGCTTGAGCGCGGCCTCGACCCGAGCACGCTCAGTCGGGTCGCACGGGCCGTAGAAGAACAGCTTGATAGGACAGTCGTAGAAGCCTTTCTCCCCTGTAAGCTGAGCCTCGAGCATCACGTCTCCGTTGTCCTGCGGTGCAATTAGGGCGGATTTGTAGCCGTGAACCGTTCCAACAGGCTGCTCACCACGTATGGCGCAATCTTCTCGACAACTTTCCGAGGCAAGTGGCCGATCTGATCACCCACGACATTGTCCACACGGATCGCATTTTTGTCATACTAGACGCGTCAGGACTTGGGCAGCTTGATGCCGTGGGTGTATGAAGACACGAACCTGGTTTTGAGGCTCCCTTCTGCAGAGAACAAGCTCGCCAGGCGATGCGTAGCCTTTATAGTATCTGACGCCAACAATCTTGCCTGCTACGACGTGTCAGAAAAGGCGGCACACGAAGATGGAGATGGGTTGCTCTAAGGCGACGAACCGAAACTTCCATAGAGCTCCCTTACTGGGCCCTCGTCCGTCTGAGTCAGATCCAAGACATCTGGCTCAACAAGAGGAACCTGCTGTGAGGCAATAAAGGAAGATGATGGCTGGCCCTGGGAGCCCGTCGTAGCCGGTCGTTTCGACGCGTGCCCGTTGTCGCTATCATCGCCTGTGAGGTCGATGAGCTCGTGTACGCGCTTGACTCGCCTCGGCATCGTGTTGATTAGGGAGATGTTCAAGTCGAAAAAGCATATACACTGAGATTATTCACGACAGAAGAGGGCACATTTATCCGTTTTGTACTCTCTTTTTACAGATCTACAGCTGTATCCAGCTGCTCTCTCGTGTAATTACGTATGTTATCTAAGCTTTGCTCGGGTCACGTGCTTGGCATTCGGCTACCCTGGACTGTCTTTTTACAACTCTGAGCAGTCGATTGATGTATTTTACTGGTTTAAAAGAGGTTTGGACTGCAGGCACGTTTTGTTATTGTCCCATGTTGTTCAATGGGAAAACATGATCAAAACACTTGTGGTCTCAAGTGTTGATTGACAGCATTGCACCAAGGTGTTTGATGTAGACAAACTCACCCAAAAACTCACCCAACATCTTTACTATCGTTAAAACACAACGCAACAATGTCTTTTAGCACCAAACTACACACACGCATATATGCAGCCTCCCAGAAAGAGCAGACGAAATCGCGGAGAGAAGCATATCATGCACTAGCACTCTCGGGTGTAACCTAGTGCTGACATGGTTGCGGCACTTGTGCTACAACGCGGCAGTTGAATGCTTCATGGGAAACAATCCTGGCCACAGACGGATAGTGCCCCGTGACCAACAATCCAGTACGTACCTATAGTTCCACGCATTATTACACACCATGTCTAAAAAATCGAGTTCATCTCGAGTTTCCAGAGCACCATCGACATTGTTTTAAGCTTCTAGACATGACTGGCTTAGCTCCCGCTGAAGATTCAAGACGCCGAGAGCTAAGATATATCGCCACGTAATTGGCCATTCCAAGTCATTGTGGAACCTCCCACGGTCCCTGGCTGGCGATCATTGCTCCGCCATCAATATCACACCGCTTAATATAGGAATCGGTAGGCTCTCAATAGATAAGGGTATATAGATTTATTTAAAGACAGATAAGTAGTATTTATACTCTCTGGGGCCTGCCTACTAGCTATAGCTAGCTAGCTAGTTATATAACTAAGGCGGTTAGCTTTATAATACCTAATATAATAGCCGAAGGAAGTTAATAGCCGGCTACTAACGATACCTTTATAATAGCTATCGGTAGCTAGTAGATACGATCCCGTCGGACGTACTATTGGACGTGCTATACCGTGCCGTCGGGTATATCCTACCGTAGATAACTAAGGCACCTAAGGAAGGATAACTCAGGCTTCTAAGGGGCCTTCGTACATCACCACTCAACTTCGACTTGAATATACGTTGAGTTGCCCCATCGCCATATTCATGGGGAATATTATCAAAACTCATACAGGTATGCACGGATAATTGCTTAATGTAAAATTGTTGACCCAACTAGTTGAACCAAGTTCAAGCAATCCAGTGATGATTGGAAGCGAACATGCTCTTATTACCAAAGACACTCGGCTTTGAGTAAGAGGCAACACACGGAATATGCCCCGTCAATAACGCAGGTTACCGGCCATCAATTGGCCAGTTTCACAATTCGATACCGGGATATGCATGCATTCTATATGTAAGTGCTTCCCCGTGAGCCCACACGCCTGCGGCATAGCAAATACCGGCCGGCCAGGGTCTAGCATGTAAGATGCGGACGAACTCCTGTACTTACCCCGATCAGAGGGTTTGGTAGATTCCGCAATTTCTGTGAAGGAATGTAGACACTGAATGGGGACAGATTGCGGCCCGAGTGAGTCTTATCCTTATGATTGGAAAGTTGTGCCAAGCAGTTACAGAGGGTGAGGGAAGACTGAGAGACGGAGGCGCATCTTGGCTCCTGAATGCCTACGTGGAAAGTGAGTGATTCTACTCGATGGAACCATAATTAAACGCGTTTTGGAATTGATTAAAGTGTTGTATTGAAGGTGGTGTCGAGGCTACAAAACTGAAGATGGAGAGAAACGAACCCATTGGGCATCATGAGATATGAGACCAAAATGGATCTTTACAAAGTGCTTAAAGCAGGAGGTGTCGAATTGATGGTAACGCTTTATCATTGACCTTGCTACCCTTATAAGTGTACATGATTCATATCTGTTTTCATCGCCCAATTTCGCGTCGACTCAACCCATTGGCCCAGGGAAGTCAATCTCGCCCCTAATGATCCATAACTCCGATGACCAGCCAAAGACTAGACAGTCTAGTAGAGACCAACGACAATGTCACCCTTGACGCGGGCCGTCAGGTGGACCTCGGCCTCGAGGTCGAGCTTGATGCCAATGAGGAGAGCCGCCGCCTTCTGGTTGCCAGCATCGTCGGTGGCGCCCTTCAGGAGCTGGCCAGCGGGCTGGGAGAGGCCGGTCGAGGTGGGCAGGGGCACAACAAACTGCTGGCCGGACGGGGCAGAGCGGTTGTTGTTGTTGCTGTTGTTGTTGGTGTTGGCAACGGTGTTGGGGTTGGCGCGGCGGCCGCCACGGGCCTGACCATCAGAGTCGGAGTCGGACTGGTAGGCCAGGGTGGAGGGGTTGGCCTTGGCGAGGGTGGAACTGTTTCTCGAGTTAGAGATGTTGCAATGCGTGAGAGCTTGTATTAGTAGTTATGGGTGGGAGTAGAGGCGAATCCTCCTCGACATTGAAAGCCATGACAGGACTAAGGGGAGGTGTTGAAAGAGGGAGTCTTACGCGCTGGGGGTAGACATCTTGAATGTTGGTCTGGGAGTAAAGGACAAAGGTTGTCAAGGAGGTTGGGATTGTTTAGATGAGATGAAGAGCAGTAGTGATAGTGGATGGGAGGAGAATCTGAATATGAGACCGAGGATGACCCCTTATATAGATGAACCTGTCGAGGAGGCTCGAGGTTTTCGTCCCAACCATTTACCGGACAAGAAACCCGAACAGACCGAAAGAGGGTTTCGAGACCAGTATTGCAGGCCGGAGGAGCCAGCCTCCTGATGGATGCGTTGTCGACCGAGCCGGCCCCACGACGAAAAAAGCAAGGAGAGGACATGATGCGACGAGGAGAGCAAGGGAACCTCAGCCAGGCCACGACGACGACTGGCAGCAAGGGCAGCAAGTACCAGTAAGAACATACAGAAGCTATGGTAATCACGCAGCAGCAGTTGTGAGCAGAAGCGCTGTAGCATAACGACCAAGCCAGACTACGGGCCAAGGGAGGGCCTTGAGGGCGTGTGGTGTGGGCCGGAGCATGACGGATCACGGCAATGCCCAAGCACGTACGCACACGCACGGAGCTTCTCGCATGGTGTCTGGGTCTCCATCTCCTGGAGGAGGCTTCCGTGCTTCTCCCAAGCGGATGCGCTGCGGCTGAAGAGGGCCTGGGACTGACTGACACGTTGTATATGCCAAAAGCACCCTGAGAGGACACGAGGGAATGCACAGCCAGCATCAGCCGATGCCACGGGATCCCCGTAGTCGACGGATCGGCCCCACGCGCCAAGGGCCCTGGGCAACATGGGTTGGCGATGGCTTCATCATGGGCACTAGCCACTAACAAAAGGACGCCCCAGAAAACGGGACCAGGGCCAGACAGGGGTATGGCAGGGGCAGGGTTTCTTATTTCAACATCGAAACGGCCTTCAACACTCCCCAACCCGCATGTTTCGCATTTCGCATCTGCTGCACGTTGGCACAGGCGACAAGGTCCAGGCTCGCTGCGAGCTTTTCACCGCATCAGCCTCTCATTCGCACCATGACCTGATGTCGTCGGGACATCTCGGCCGGCGCCGCCATGATTGGATCTCCATCGCCGCCCTCGCCATCGTGGCTCATCGTGGTGGAGAAGGACGATGCCATGGCTTGTTATTGTTGTTGCTGCTGCTGCACAGAATCGACGAGCATCTTCCTTTCGTTGCCGCCGCACCCCGGAGTCGCCTCCCAAACAACGCATCCGTCGCCCAGTTAATGACTACGTCTGGACCTTTCCTGGAATCTCTGACCCTCAATGTCGTCTCCATTCTCCGACAACTCTGGCTTTAGCAACAGCGACAGCCCCGGACCTGGTTCAGACTTTGACTCGCAATACTCCAATTTCTCAAACGACCTCCACAAGGCCTTTGGCTCCATCTGCAAACAACGTCTGGTCGAGGAAATCGACAAGCTCAAAGAAACCGTTCAGAAGGACAACCCAGACCCAAACGAAGTCATCATGGCCATCCCCATGCTGCTCGCCCTCACCATCTGCCCAGCCATGCTGGGCACTCAGGAGGCCATCCGCCAGAGTCAGTCAAAGACGAAGCGTGAGGAGCATCGAGGTCGTCGCTGCAACCTGGTTGTTTCTTGTGTCAAGCCGTCTATTCGGAGCCGTGACATCAACAACAAGTTGGTTGTCCTCAAGGACAACAAGGTAAGAAGAGATCCCAAGCTTCACCACACGATCAATCTCATATCCCACTGCCATCTTCACATCTCATAGCCAGCGCTGATATTTATCCACCCGCTAGCTCTACATTGCCAATGAGGTCCCCATCGGTGGTGACTCCGAGGGTGTCAACTCAGCCAGTCGTGGATATCCCTTCTCTGGATACTTCCTCCCCTACCCTGACGCCCCGTACGAGGGCCTCGTGAGCACCATCAGTGACGACCCCCCAATGCTCAACTGGATCTACGTCGACAAGGACACCTATGAAGTAAAGTATGGTGTCCGTGTTGATGCCCAGCCACACCACACCGGCCCCTTTGACTGCACCAAGCAAGACCGCCGCATGACTCTTGAGAGCTGGGAGGGCTTCTGCGCCGTCGAAGAGATTCCTGGCCTCTGGGCCCTCTACTTTGACCGCGACGACGACGGTCTCCTCACCAAAGTTCCCATGGGCACCCGCGTCCTCGAGGTCGAACTGACCCGACGCGAGAAGAAGGAGCGCAAGCCCGAGCCCGACCCGGAGGCGCCTCAGACCATGGATGAGAAGATGAAGCAGCACAAGGCGCAGACTGCACAGGAGGAGAAGGAGAGGGAGGAGTTTATGCAACAAGTCAGTAACCCAACTGGCGACCAGCCCACCGAGGCCGCGGCACCACAAGCCACTGAGAACAAGGTCGAGTCTGCCACTGAGGATATGCGGCGGCTCAGCGTCGACGGCTCGGCCGCGGGCACTTACGATGAAGCTGCCACTTATCCGCCCAGCGTCTGGTCCGAGAAGAATGGCGCCCGCGACGATGTGACTACAGCCAGTTCGATTGGTGATCACAATGAAGCGGTGCCGGCTCCCCCGGCCTCCCCAGCCCCGAATGCAGAGGAGGAACCGTACAAGAAGCCGTACGTTGAAGAGGTATGAGGGTTGGAGCCAGTCACTGCTATGATCTAGTCTGTATCTCTTCTTTTGTATTTGAATTTGGCGTTGGGCGAGTATACGAAATAGCGAACGAACGAACGAACGAACGAACGAGCCTTGAAATAGATTGTACTTTTCGAGGTAGATAGTTTAGCTGCAACTCTCCAAATCATTCATCATGTTTTCAACTCTTTTTCACACGGCTTGACATGAGTGTCGTCTTGAGCTATGGATACCCTCATCGAAATGTTTCTAGAAGCGTTAACCCAGAGAACCAAAATCAGCCGAGATCTCGCTGGCAGGGGTGCGGGTGTGTGCGTATTTATGCATGGTCTGAATCGCGATTTGGGGTCTGATCAAGGGGGGGCCAGATGCTGGGTTACAAGGTCCGGGGCCGGGTAGATTGCTGATCAATAGGCATGCATCTTCAGCCATCGTCGGATCAGATCGGGTTCCAGGGTCGGCAGGCTTCGGCGACATGTCCATCTTTGACAGTTGGTTTCATTGATGGCACGTTGATTAACCGAGCTGTAAACAGCTGAGCGTGTCAAGTTAATGTCTTGCGGATCACTGTGTATGATGCTGTGGTAATCTAGTAAAGAGTTTGAGATGCGTCAGGACAACGTTGAATTCTCCTGACACTTCAACACACGATCTTGGAAGCCCATGGTATTCCCCTTACCAGCTGTCGTACTGATTTAGACTTACAATCCCACGACATAGCCAGAGCGGCGAGTCATTGCTAGCCATAGCCATGGGTCTTGTTACTCCGTACTGTAGTATGCTGCTGGTCTGGATATGCAACCCCGGGCCGGCGCCCCTGATCCGGTTGGGATCACCAACGCCCCCCAGATGGAGGCGCTCAAACCATGCATGTTTGGACGGGCCCTTTCTTGCAGATGATGTGCGGACCGGGCCTCGGGCTCGGGCTCTCGTCTAACCCATGTCTCGGAGAGCACAACGACTGACTGCATTTACATGCGGCCTCGTTGGCGTTGACGAGTCCAAAGTGGCTTGCCGAAGCCTTTGCCAGAGTCTCAGCGATAAAACTGCCGGACGACCGGAACCGGCAGCGACACCGAGGCGGAAAAGGAACTTGTCCGTCTCGCGTTGTGGCTGAGGACGAAGTCATCGTTGCTTTGTCAATGTTTCCGACTCCACCCCCTCGCCTTAACCGCCAAAGACAACGCGCACGCCGACGCTCGGACTTGGGCGCATGCGTGAATCCATGGCCGTTGAGAAACTTGAATGGAACTCTAGGACTGGATCGCCACGATCCTCGGCGTCGGGCTGAGCCTGAAGGTGGAGGCAAGGACTCACTGACTGGGCGTGTTGATGGGCGTAGGAAAACGACTGCACCATACCATTTCAATATGCGGAGCATAAACAATGTGGCGGAGGAAGCGTCATGAATTACGCTGACGCCCCAGACAAAAGTGCCCTCGAGATCACCGGGCAAGGAGATGTATGTTGTAGCAGGATGATGGACTACGCTTTGCAGAATAGCTACATGGATAGGCCAACAAGTGCCAAAAGCAAGAAGAGGCAGGATGGATTCCACTTCGAGGTGAGCCGTTGTCTGGACCGACTTAATGATGAGTACCTAGTGCCGGTTGTTCCGTAACTCTCTACCAAGAGACTTATACAGACAGACGGAGTAGTGAGGTGACCCTCGTCAAACTGTGGTCTATCGTTAAGCTACTGAGCCCGCACCAAGAAGTTGAAAGTCTGTCTCAGCAAGACACATGATCTTGAGAACTATTTCCAGTATGACAAACTCTACCAAGGTCTTCGGGCATGTTCCGAATCAGTCCGTCATCGGCTATGCAGGCGAACAAGCCATACTGACAACTGCCAATCCCAACTGTGACTGGTTTCTGGAGTCTCTAGGAGAACAGGTTTGTTGCAGAACCCAATAGAGGACTGCCTTGGTCCATATTGTGGCACCAGCCTCAGCGGAGACCTAGCGCGCTTGAAGTGGTTCATGCGGTAGATCAATCTTGATTTGAAGACTCGGATCTCAAGAACCACTGTTGGCCATTGTTTCAACATGAGTCAACTTAAGGCCCAAGTACGCGGGAGCTTATATGGCTAACTGCCTCAAATCTGTAGAGTAGCGGTGGCATTTCTAAAACTTGATGAGCCGACATTGGTTTCGGACAAGAGAAACGGTGTCTAAACAGGCTTCCAACGAGACGGGCTTGAATCTCAACCAAGACATGAAGCTCAAGTATTAGTCTCCATCAGCCCCGTTCGAGGTGGGATGTTGGCAAACCTCTACTCAACTACCAAATTGGCTTGGCACTGCCCCCTATGGCCAAGTTGCAGCATGCATATGGACAGCCGGTGTAGTTATTTCCCTCAAAGCGTAAGTATTTGGGCTGAACTCGTTCCCAAGGGCATGTTACTTGGGAGAACAAGGCCGCGAATCCTGGTGGAGACAACGGCGAAGCTCGACCGTTGAAGGAAACAAGCCGTGGCCGCGTACAATCGTGCCAGTGTTGCCAACGTTACCAACGTTTCCGAGCATGGCCATCCAACTCCAGTTATTGCCCCCAAAAGTAAGTACAAAGAGCCATTCGAGCCTT
The DNA here is from genome assembly GCA_003693545.1 of Pseudonectria buxi. NCBI lineage: Eukaryota > Fungi > Ascomycota > Sordariomycetes > Hypocreales > Nectriaceae > Pseudonectria > Pseudonectria buxi. The sequence goes on from QUZG01000036.1 coordinate 168,864, forward strand.
GGCCCCGCCTCTAGTTGAGTCTTGACCAGTGCTAGAGACTATTCAGACTTGGCTTCCTGCAGGCGGCATCCTTGCTCGCTTCAGCTGGCGGGTCCCTGAGCTGAGCGCTCAACTGACCCCCAACGGCCCGCTTCTTGCGTGGCATGAATCTGCCCAGGGTGATCAGCCGATGCACGTTCCCCTAAATCTCCGTTAAGGATTCCAACATGTTCCGATCTGACCATGGGCTTTGACCAATGGCACTGTCGAACCCTCAACTTGGGGTCCGGTTATGCGACGAGACTAGGCATGGGGCTGAAGTCTTGTCGGCGCGACTGCGAGCGAAGGAGTAATATGGAGAGGCCTAGAACAAACGCTCGGTTCTATCAGAAGTGTGGTCTCGTGCCATCTCGTATGAGGCTGCTGGATCTGCTATTGTTTGGAGTATCGGCTGGCATCTGGACCCCGACGACAAGGATCTCTTGCTCCATAGTGTTGATGACTACATAAAATCTATTCTTGGATCGTCTCCTCCTCTTCCTTTATTGTCCCTTGCCTTGTCGACGGAGGTGACCGTGAGATTGACAGTAGAAGGTAACAAGCCTGCCGTTGACCGTTAGCTTGCCAAGCGTGACCTATCAAGTCTAGCCTCGGAATGTACTGGACATCCCTAGATAGATACAAGTATCGCCATGTTGGTTGTTAGAGTGTTCAGTCAAATCGTCAATAGTAGCTTACGTGACTTGGGACGTTGACACTTAGTTCCCTCTACACCAAAATGATGCTTGAGTGAACACTTCTCCCTGGGCTGTAGCCATGGCCGTTCAGCTGCTGCCAAGTACGTTGAGGCTTTGTTGGATAAGACCCGGACACAGCAAGTGGACTGCCCCTTGAAGACACGAAGTGCTAGGAGGTGAGAGGCAGAACTCGTCGATGGCAATCTGGTTTACCAATGACTGGTTGTGCGTGTGGGATCGGAGTCACAGTTGCATAGGCTCAGCTTGTCTCGTAGAATACGCCATGTCTGAACAAGAGATTGTCATGGTAAGGGTTCTTGCCTCCTCACTCCATCCTCGGATTCCAGATCAAAGTAGTTGTTGACTTACACAGATCCGTCTCATTTCTGTGCGCTGTAGTAAGTTAATGACGGGAACACAAATCTAGATGACTTCACATTAAGGTGCTATTCTCGAGTCTTGGTGAGGACTGATCATTGAACGTCGAAGATGGTATAGGCTCATAGGAGTTGTTAGAATTTTCGCACAAGCCACTGTGACTTTCGTGTCCTCTTGTGGAGCATTGTGGTAAGCCTGAGATGGAATAAAAGGAATGAATTGTATTCTTTGCTGTATCAAACCACAATACTTTGTTTGGTTGAGCTCAAGATATCCGTCTTCACTTACATCTTCAACGAACTGGGAGAGGAGATAGTCAAAGATATCCATCGTGCCTATAACGGCGTGTTGTTTGATTAGGTTGCTAAGCCAATCACAGTAAGAAACCTGGAAACCGCCAACCTATCTTGTCAGCATGTAATTATTGCATTCTTGTAGTTGAGTCCCGAATAGTAGGCTCAATGAGTGCGCCGACAGGCCGGTGGGTTGACGGAACTCGGCGGCTCGGCCTGGATTGCTCATACAGTGCGCGTACAGTATCCACGACTTTTCGCCTTTTTGGGGGCTAGCGTCAATCACGCAATTCGAGGGTCAAGTCATTGCATGGCCAGCACCAGTTCGACGACAACGAGCCTGTTTTCTCGATTTCCCTCCTTCAACCTCTTCCCACGCCTTTTCAACCTTGTGGAGACGTTGCTTGGGCCTGTGCTGTTGGATGCATGCTGATATTCATATCCATGTTGCTATATCTCATCCAGACAGGCGCTGGCCGCCTTGTCTACTGCTAACCCATTCTCGCACCAGACTCAAACACGCCAAAGGAGCATTCTCGCAACAAAGATCAAACGCCAATGTCCAGCAAACTGTCGTGTCTCATCACATGGGCCCGTCAGAGCAGGCCTTGGTCCTGGAGCCGTCGCCCATACGCCGAGAAGTAGTGGCATCCGGGCACATGGCTGCTCTTCCCCGTCTTTTCATCAAAGATATGGCAGCCCGCCTTGGCTACGTTGGGGGGAGTGTATACTGCACCGAGTTGGTCAGTTCTGCCACAAGTGTTGGCCACACGGAAGGGAAGGGTCTTGTCATACAATGCAAGGAGACGACGAAGTCGCTGCCCTTGTTGGACACTCGATGGAGTCCTAGCTCGTCGGCCATGTAGGCGACGGCGTTCTCGTTATATGTCTTGTCCGAGATGACCTTGAGGGGTCTCTCCTCCCCCTTATCGTTGTTGGGAAACTCGAATCGAGTCTCCGTCAAGCGGCCTCGCAGGATCTTCATCAGGCAGTGTGCATTGCCATGGTCGTGGATGGGACTACCTTTGCCCGGTGACCAGACAAGAACAAGCTACGCACGCTGTTAGCCTCCTGGGATATCATGCTACGAAGGCCAAGCCGGTATGGATTGCTTACCAAGTTGCTCTTCCCGTTGCCCTCGTCAACAAGGTTACGCGTGTAGCCCCGGCTCGAATCACCAAAGGCATACTTGGACCACTTGTTATCGGAGCCATCATAGTCTTCCATCAGACGAGTCAGGAAGTTGACGTCGACATCGTCCGAGGTCAGCCCCGACGACGGACCCAACGCCTCCTTCAACGCCACGACGAGTTCATCGAAGCGATTCTGCTGCAGCTGCTTGGCGGCGGGCAGGGCCGACGCCAACGGGGTGGAGATAATGCCAATGCTCATGGTCGATGCTGTTTGGGGTGGGAGATTCTATCGAAATCTGGTCTGACGAAGCCTTTGTGGATGACTCTGGAATGAGGCCTTTAGTCCAAAGCACAGAAGGACAGCACACCGATCAGACGCTTGCTGCGGGGCTTTCCGCCTCGCGCCCATCAATCCCTGGAAATCGGTCAGCTGGGAGAGGACCAGCCGGTTGATAGTATTGCCGAGGTTGTGGGTCTTCGTGTTGAATCCTCGAGATACTTGGATACGGGTCACGGCCTGGAGAGGTCGGGATGCGTCGGCTTTGGGTTTCATTGACTCTGGTTGGATGCTGCGACGCCGGGAGATGCCATGTGACTAAGGTTGTGGCCTGTGGGAGCGCAGGCAGAGGCTTTGTTTCGGCCCGAGTACTGCAGTCGATATGTCCACCAGAGGAAGATTTAAAAGTATCACCAAAATAGACAGCAAAAAGACATGGCTTCTATTTTATTTTTTTCTAGTTCCCTTGCTAGAACGGTGCTTGCTGTGGATCACTGGCTAATATTATGGCGTCTTTTGCATCTGCTAACGTCCTTGGATGCCATGCTGAGCCTTTTCCTCAAGCTAAGGCAAGGCCGGATATCGGCGCCCACATTATCGCTCGTGGAGACATGGCGCGCCGGGGCTAGAAATGATGAAATCCCGTGCCGGGCCCGTCGCCGATGAATTGACTATCTACGACCCCGGATCAGAGCCTTCATGCTTCGTTGCCACTTGAAGGCTGAGTCACGGAAAGATTCTTGTTAATAATCTGCTGGTGGCGTCTGTTGCTTTGCATCTGGAAGCACGCTGAACTCTATATATACCTCAGCCATCTGGCAGCTCAACCCGCAATACTCTCAACTTGGTGACGGGACCGTTTTCCAGTCCTTTCATACACCATGTCGACTATTACTTCGAGCCCTTGTTCGACGGCTCAGGCGGCCTGCAGCAACTCTTCGCAGCAGACGCTCCCTTGCAAGGAAAATGTTGGCTGGCGGAGAATTGTCCGCAACTTTACGCCTTCGTGAGCATCACTCCTCACGCAATTGCTCAAACGTCTGCAAGTACTAACTAGTCCTACAAGATGGTTTGCCGTGAACATGGGAACGGGCATTGTTTCCACCCTGCTTCACAACTTACCTTACAACGCTGCGTGGCTGCAGTACATTTCCTACATCTTCTTCTGCCTCAACATTGTCCTCTTTGTCATCTTTTTCGGAATCTCAGCCGCCCGATATGTGCTATATCCCGAGATCTGGGGAGCCATGATTGCCCACCCCGGTCAGTCCCTTTTCTTGGGGACTTTCCCCATGGCCTTTTCGACAATCATCAACATGATCGTCTTCTCTTGTCGCGAGTGGGGTGACGCCGTCATCTACTTCGCCTGGGCGCTGTGGTGGATAGATGTGTTGTTGTCAGTGGCAACCTGTATCAGTATGCCCTTTATCGTTATGCATCGGCATAGACCTGGACTGGAAAACATCACCGCCGCCCTTCTCCTCCCGATTGTCCCGGCAGTTGTTGCCTCCTCCACGGGAGGTATCCTGGCAGAGGTTCTTCCCCACAGTGGCCATGCCATGACTACTTTGATCACGTCCTATGTCCTTTGGGGCATCGGCGAGTCCTTTTCTGCCTGTGTGCTGGCGCTCTACTTCCACCGGCTGACTATCCACTCGATCCCGCCCAAGGAAGTCATCGTGTCGGTGTTTCTCCCAATTGGACCATTGGGTCAGGGTGGCTTCGGTATCCAACAGCTTGGAAAGGTGGCGCTGAAGCTCATCCCACAGACGAATGCATTCGGAGGCGCTGCCCTTCATGGCGGGGAGATTCTCTATGTCCTGGGAGTTTTCTTCGGCATCGTCCTGTGGGGTTTCGCCCTGGTTTGGCTGTCCTTTGCGCTCATCAGCATTGCAACGATGAAGAGCTTGCCGTTCAACATGGGCTGGTGGGGATTCACGTTCCCACTGGGAGTGCTAGCCACTTGCACGAGTGCTTTGGCAGAGAACTTGGATAGTGAATTCTTCAAGGTTTCGGCAACTGTATGTTTCTCCAACAATCTGATCCGAGGAAAGCTGCTAACTAGACTACAGATTCTCTCACTGTCTGTTGTACTGCTTTGGTGCGTTGTTGCGACGAGGACAGCCAAGCTGGTCGTCACGGGTGAGATGTTCCATGCGCCATGCCTCAAAGACCTGAGAGAAAAGGATCAAGCTGCGGGTTCTGATAGAAGGGTGTAGAGATATGTTGGCTTCCAAGTTGCCACATCGTGTGCATGTAGTACTTGGGATTTCTTAAGCATTTCTGTTGCGGGCTTAGCGAGCTCATTGGCGTTGAGATTTAGTTAAAAGCGACTTGATTAGGTAAAGCTGATACAACTGGTACAGTCTTCTTCGTAAAGTATCCAACTGAAAAGCAACAGATTTGAAACACTCCAATGAGTTCCTAGTTTCCAAGTGACAATAAGTGAGGTTCTATCCAGTGTTGGAATCAAAGAGAGCTTATTGGCCATGCCTCGATAACGATAAAGTGCGAGGCCCCACCAAAATTCCGAGGTGGCGGGGCAAAAGGTATTTCTCCCCCAGACGAACAAACACAACTCAACTTGTGCGATTCAACTCCTCACGCGCAAGCGCAACAAAGTTCCATACATTGGAGCCGGTGAGTCACCAGAATGGATTGGGCAAACAAATCGTCGCCTTTGCGACTCGATTCCCTCGTGGATGGTAAGATATTCGCCCTCCCAAACGCAAAGCGCGTGGCTCTGACAAAGATCTAGAACTGGTCGATATCTGGCACATCCACCGTACATCCATCATCCTGTCCTTGCTCGTCGCTCTGGCAGCCGCCCGCGTCTACCTCCACTCTCACGCCGACAAGCCCGAGTTACTCGTTATCCCAAAGACCTTCGAGAAGAAGGTGGAGAAATCCGAACCATCGGCACAGCCTCCAATTGAGGAGAAGGCGGCAACCGAGTCGAGCGAGGAGGAAAAGAAGGACACAAAAGCCCAAGGCCCACGAAGAATCAAAGGAGGGTTGCGCAAGAAGCCTACCAAGACTAGCGAGGAAGCCCTCGATGTCTCTCGACCAGTCAAGACTCTGGTCTTCTTCTCGTCAGTGACCACTAAGACGGAGAAGATTGCCAAGGAGTACTTGTCCAACCTGGAGGGGTCTTCGAAGCAGTTGGCCAAGAACTCTGGACGGGAGTTTTTGAAGCCAGAGCTGCTCGACTTGGCCGACATCGACTTTGACGATTACTTCATCGCGCCCTCCAAATCATACGGAGATGCCGATCTATTCTACCTGTTCCTTATCCCGAGTTACAACATCGACTCCATCAACGATACATTCCTGGAGCACCTCCAAGAAACTCACCATGACTTCCGAATCGATACTGCCCCGCTTTCTGGTCTGCTGGGCTTCTCGGTGTTTGGCTTTGGCGACAAGGAAAACTGGCCCACTGAGCCCGAGGGCTTCTGCTTCCAGGCTAAGCAGGTGGACAAGTGGATGGCGAAGCTCACTAGTAGAAAGAGGGCTTACCCTGTCGGCATGGGAGACATGAAGAGTGACCACACTGAACGACTTACCGAGTGGACCAACGGCGTTCAGGAGATCATTGAACTGGCAGCTCGTACCGGAAGCCTCGGCGAGGGCCTACCCGGCAGCGGTGCGGCAGACGAGAGTGACGAAGACGACGAAGCCGAGGAAGAGGATGACGGTGAGGTTCTATTCGAAGACGATGCAAGCAACACCAAGAACTCGGGCACTTCAAAGGCATTGGACGACGTGGAGGATCTTGGTCGCATGATTCGCACATCTGAAAATGAAGATGGCTCGTCTACGAAGCAAAAGGCACCTCTTGCGGTTGATTTCACATCTTATGGCTCCTCGAACAAGAAGCGGGCACCCATTCATGGGCCCAAGGAGATGGTGGCCAAGAACTCGCCGACATATGCCGCGCTGACCAAGCAAGGCTATGCCATTGTTGGCTCGCACTCTGGAGTCAAGACCTGTCGATGGACCAAGTCGGCTCTTCGAGGCCGGGGCTCATGCTACAAGTTTTCCTTTTACGGCATCCACTCTCATCAGTGCATGGAGACGACTCCTTCTCTTTCGTGCTCCAACAAATGCGTCTTCTGCTGGCGCCACGGAACAAACCCCGTGGGAACGACTTGGCGATGGGTGGTTGATCCTCCCGAGATGATTTTTGAAGGCGTCAAGACGAACCACTACAAGAAGATCAAGATGCTGCGAGGCATGCCCGGAGTTCGAGCAGAACGATTCGCCGAGGCCCTGCAGATCCGTCACTGTGCACTCTCGCTTGTCGGCGAGCCCATCTTCTACCCATACATTAACGAGTTCCTGGGCATGCTGCACGCTGAGCGAATCTCTTCGTTTTTGGTTTGCAACGCCCAGCACCCGGACCAGCTGGCCGCCCTCAAGGTGGCCACTCAGCTCTACGTATCAATTGATGCGGCGGACAAGGAGTCGCTACGCAGAATCGACCGGCCGCTCCATCGCGACTTTTGGGAACGATTCCAGCGATGCTTGGACATTTTGCGCGAGAAGCGGTTCCGCCACCGGACAGTCTTCCGCCTGACGCTGGTCAAGGGCTTCAATGTGGAGGAGGAGGCCGAGGGCTACGCACGTCTGGTCGAACAGGGTCTGCCATGCTTCGTCGAGATCAAGGGAGTCACGTACTGTGGCACCTCGACGTCGTCCAATGCTGGTCTCAGCATGTCCAATGTGCCATTCTACTGGGAAGTCTGCGAATTCGTCACGGCTCTTGAGAAGCGCTTGAAAGAGAAGGGCCTGAAATACGGCATCGCGGCCGAGCACGCGCACAGCTGCTGCATTCTCCTGGCCAGCGAGAGGTTCTACGTCGACGGCAAGTGGCACACTCTGATCGACTACAAGCGCTTCTTTGAGCTTCTCGAGGAGCGGGGACCGGATGGCGACTGGACACCCGAGGACTACATGGGAGAGGCGACCCCTGAGTGGGCGACTTGGGGCAACGGCGGATTTGACCCTCGGGATGATCGTGTGGACCGAAAAGGACGCAAGATTGCAACATCATAGGGCTGACAGGGCAACGGGTGCAAGACGAGATAAATAGTAAAAGCAATAAATCACAGTGTGAAGCACGACACAATCTGTAAAGGGATACGGAAACACTGCCTACATTTTCGTTTCCCAGGGTCCATACAAGGATCATTCAACGTACACCTGTTTACACAAGCTATGGAGAGCTTGAAGAGCGATAATATGGTACATTGAAGGCCGTCAGGTCTCCATTCAAAAAAGTCCTCGGCCCGAAGGATTTTTAAATCCGGGTCGAGAATGCTGTTTCTCCATGCGATTGTAGATGGGGCCTTCGAGAGCGGAGGTGGGCTGGACTCGATGCCGGTGGTAGCCCTCGTCGTAATTAGTCGAGGCCAACGGTGGGGATGTCGCCCAGGTTGATGCCACCAGACGAAGCAGCGGGTGCGCGGATGTCGAGGGTCGAGTCGTATGCAATCATCTCGGCCAGGATGTCTAATATGGGCTGGATTGCATTGTTAGCCTTGCCCGGAGAACTAGTCAAGGGGGGGAAGCAGCTGTTCTTTTAGCCTTTCTTACCTTGGGGACGGTGCTGTCGTAGATTCGGATCAGGTCGCCGGGGGCTGGGTAAACCTTGAGGCCCTTGTAGAAGGCCAGGGCGGACTCGAGGATCTTGGAGGCTGTAGATGGATGTTAGCTCTTGTCGATTGCACTGCAGCAAGGGTATGGGGGGCTCTCGTACGATCTGAGCTCAGCATCTCGCCAGCCATGACCTGCTCATTGAAGTAGGCCTCGCGCTCCTCGACGCCGGTAGGGAAGCCCTCCTCCTTGGCTTCGTCGACCTTTTCCCGGATGGCGGAGCGTTGACGCTGGTTCGAGGCATCGGCCTCCTCCTTCTCGACGCGGGCCTGCCGACGCTCGTTCCTCCTCAGGTTGCGGCGAAACTCGGCCTGGGTGCGTCGCTGGTAGTCGAAGTAGGCAATGTAGCCTTTGGGCAACGGACGGGCATGGTCAGCCGGGCGAAGCTCGGGAAATGGCCAGAGGGCTGCATGATGGTAGCTTACCGACAACTGCAGCAGCAGCGGTTGCGACGGATGCCGTCACCAAGGTGGAAGGCTGAACCATGTTGACTTTGACTGGTAATAGGAGGGAGAGGGAGACCGGGAGGCAATCGGACGCGGCTTGGCGCTGAGGCAATTCGTGACGGAGCCGACGCAGACGAAATTGGCGGTGGGTGGGCGAGGAGGAGAGATTGGGGATGGATGGATTACGATTACTACGTCGTCAAACAAAGGCCGTCAACTCTCGAGATGGCGCATTGGAAACCAATTTTTTAGGACGGACCTTGCTCCAAGCTAGGTGCACATGATGACAACGGTACGTACCTTTGTCGGAATATTGATTGGGCGCATCGGAAAAGCCTCGGCCATCCCAGACACCCTCGTCACCTCTGAGCGAGGTCCAGCTGCAGCCGCTCGGTACGTACCTGTCGCCAGTCAACTCCGGGGGGCAGCTTGCGCCACCAACAGGCATGCGTGCTTGAAACACCACGTCGTGGTAAGCTTGGACGCAACTCTTCTTTACCTTGGGCACTTTCCACCTGGAAAGCAACGGCATCTTCTCGCCATTTCCGAGGCTGCCACGAAGCCCGCCCTTTAAATCAGCAATAACTACCTACCTAATCTCGGATTGTCTGAGCTCCACCACTGCTCATCATGGAGGAGCGCAGCAAGATATCCCTTCGAAAGGGACCCAAGAGGAAGAAGCGGCCCATCATCAGTGCTCCCCGGCAGATATCCAGTCCCATCTCGCAGGATGACTCGCCGAAAGCTGCCGCTGCACAGGCGCCTGTCGGACTGCCCTCTCGGCCCCGACCTGGCCCTGCCCCTACGCCTGGAGGAAAGGTGCATAGCCCTTGATCTACCCGTCTGCCGAGGCGTATACGTGCTGACTGAATCGTCTCTATAGACATCCGACCTGGTAAAGCGACGATATTCGCATCGTTTCAACAATGTACCCAATGGCATGAATGCTGCCCCGCCCATGCCCTCGATGCCCTCGCTCGATTCGTATCAATCCAGAGATCACGGACCTTCTCGCCCGCCTCCTTCACGAGGGGGGGCTGCCCCGGTCGTTGATGTCAAGGTTCTACGTGACCCGGCCTTCCTCCCCGACCAATATGTCGCAAGCGTGTTGAGCGATGCGACCGAGGATCAGATCCGCGAATACGAAGAATCGCTGCGTGCGTTAAAGATGAGGGCGTCATCTGATTTGCAGCAGAGCGTCATGCAAAACCGGACGCAGTTTATCAAAATCAGCAAAGAGGCGGAGAAGCTCAAGAGCGAGATGAGAGCCCTCAAGAATCTCATGGCGGAGCTCAAGGTCAATACAACGGCTCTAAGAGCTGCATCTATGAAGGGAGAGGATCCCAGCATCTCTGGGGGGCTTTCTACGGGAATGTCCAAGCGGGACAAGCGCAGCTCCGTTGCCGATAGAAGCGCTCTCTGGAACTCGCAGATGCAAGCCTTGTATAAGAACGTGGAGGGATCGCAAAAGTTTCTCCCCAACTCCTCTGGCCGCCACGTGGTTCAGAACGCCGGTCCGTGGATCGAGCTGGACAACGCGACGTACAAGTCACGTCGGGCAATGCAGATCTTCCTGCTCAATGACCATCTCCTCATAGCCTCGCGGAAGAAACGCAAGATGGATGCAGGCAAACAGGATGTGCGGGGCCCCATGATGAAACTGGTTGCAGACCGCTGCTGGCCGCTGTTGGATATCGAGCTCGTGGACATGTCTAGCACTGGCGAGCCTTCTAATGGTGGCCGCAATAAGCTGGCGGATGCCATCATGGTTCGAGGTGTTGGTCAAGAATCTTTCATTTATCGGACGGAGAAGGCGGCCGACCCCGAGAAGAAGTCCTTGCTCCTCAATGTGCGCAAGGCAATTGAGGAATTGCGCAAGGGGCTTCGGTCAGAGATGGAGGCCCACAACAAGGCCAGAGAAACCATCAACTATTTTGCTTCCCGGGACCCAGGACTACTCCAAAAGACGGAGTTGCTGGAGACGTTGTCAGACATCAAAGACATGCTCATCGAAGTGGACGGCAAGCAGCAAAACCTTCGCTGGGTAGAGAGCCAGATGGATGAGCTTGACATTGACGTCGCACTCCAGCGATTCGAACCTGCAGTGGCTCGAGTGGAGAAGCTTAAGGGGCTTGCCCGAAGCTTGAAGCACAATATAGTTGCGCAAGATTTCATCAACTTCAAGGCTGAGGAGCGCTGTGCGAAGCTCGCCGGCATGATTGTCAGAGGGCTGGAGATGACCCATAATGATCAGGGCAAGACACGCCGCAACGTCAGCTGGCTGACGAGACTGGGCTACGAGGACAGAGCCAGAGCTGCCTATCTGACCAGCAGGAGCGACACCATTCACAAGCGATCAAGGTCAGTCAAACACGAGTATAGGGAGAGGCATGACATGCGCTAACACAGTATTCGTTTCTAGGCAGTGCATTTTCCAGGGTGACCTTCACCTGTATATCTGGGAGCTGTCGTTTGTCTACTTCACCATCATCCACAACACGGTGCAGTGCTTCCAGTCATGCTTTCCGCCGCCAATGATGAGCGCCTGTGTCAAGTGGGCCAAGGAGGAGGTTGAGACGTTTAATGTGATTCTGGCCAGGCAGCTCAGCAGCACGGAGCCTGGTGGTCCCGTGTGGACGCAATGCATGGAGAGGGCAAAGGAGCACGCAAAGAAGCTGTCGGAGGTTGGGCTGGACTTTATGAACTTGGTCGGGCGAGGATTGGAAGGGGCAGGTAGTGTTAATGAGGGTGAGCTGGAGACGCTGAAGCCAGTTGGGCTGGGGCTTGCTTGAAGAATGATGACGTGAAGAGGGTGGGATAGGATAGCAGGGCTTCAAGGACTAGCACCTGAGGTACAAGTATCAATGACTTATGATGGTATTTTTCTTCACGTGTACAGGCGCATTTGGCAGATGAGACTACTGTTTCTATTTACCATGTATTGCTCTGGTATGTGCTTCCATCTGCCGTCAATCAACGTGCTGGATTTGGGTTTGGATACGTTGGTGGCGAACCCAAGCAGGGTATGCAGTAAAATGAGCCAACCAGCGATGCTCGGACCGCTAAAGGATGCACGCCTAGTGATTGAAGAGGGGAAAAAAGACGACCTGATGCAATTATCCTGCCAGGAAGAATGAAGAGGGAAAAGGAAGAGCAACGCTGAAAAATAGCGAGGAACCGTTTTGAGCTCTGGTGATTGCTTGCTATTGTCTCTCCTCTCTGTTTTGTTGTTCTTGTTGTTGTTGTTGCTCATTTTTTACGTGACGCAGCAGAGTGAGTGAGTGAGCAGCTCCGCAGCTGGCTGGCAGTGCCCGCCCATTCCCCCGCGCTGAGATTAAGCGAGGCATCGAGCCAGCAGTCCAGTGCTCCAAGAGGCTTCAGCGGGCTGAGCGGGCTGAGCGGGCAGGGAGCCCAAGGCTGAAGCCCGCTGAACCTGAACCTGGATCCCCCCCAACCCAACCAAACCATTCCGTTAGCTGCTAGCATCAACACCTCGCATCTCATCTCCCTCGTGCCCACTCCCACCAACACCACATTTCCACACCTAGCTGCCGCAAATCGCCATCAACATCGCCATCGCCATCACCATCACCATCGCCATCCACGTCCACGTCCACGTCCTTGTCCTTGTCCGTCTCCGCGCAATCATCTCGTACTCCACCGCCGGCTCACCTTTCACTCCCTAGGCTGCTCCTCTCTTGCTGTCGACGCCCCTGACCGACCTGACTTGACGGCTTTGTGCCTCGCCTTGCCCCACCGCTCGCGACTCAGGCCTTACCGTAACGTCATCCTCACACCTTTCTTCCCCTTGACGATTGCCTCGCCCCCCCCGCCTCGCCCCCCCGAACCATGGACACCAACATGGAGGATGTCGCCAGAGCACCTACCGACGCGTCCCCCGTCATGAACCTCGAGCCCACCACCATCCCCACCCTCGACGGCTGGATCGAGGGCTTGATGGGCTGCAAGCAGCTGGCCGAGGCTGACGTCCAGAGACTCTGCGACAAGGTGAGCCCGACCCACGGATAGCGACTCGTCCGCCTCTTTCCCACTGTTCGACGGTTCCCTCGGACACGCTCGTGCTGGTGATGGACTGGATGTTCTCGGCTCCAGCACTGCCTCCATAGTGCGATAACCCTGCGTAGTGCGGCATGCTGACCGAGTCCGATACAGGCGAGAGAAGTTTTGCAGGAGGAGTCAAACGTGCAGCCAGTGGTATGTTCCTGCATGAGCCATACGGCCACCACGGCTTGAGCTGACCTGACCCTGCCAGAAATGCCCCGTCACCGTCTGTGGTGACATCCACGGCCAGTTCCACGACCTCATGGAGCTGTTCAAGATTGGCGGACCCAACCCCGACACCAACTACCTCTTCATGGGTACGCCATCGTCCCAATACCCTTCCATCCCTCTGATCATGGCGAAACTGACCCGCGCAAAGGCGACTACGTCGATAGAGGTTACTATTCGGTCGAGACCGTCACCCTCCTCGTCGCCCTTAAGATCCGATACCCCCAACGCATTACCATCCTTCGAGGTAACCACGAGTCCCGCCAGATTACTCAAGTCTACGGCTTCTACGACGAGTGCCTTCGAAAGTACGGCAACGCCAACGTGTGGAAGTACTTCACCGACCTTTTCGATTATCTTCCCTTGACCGCCTTGATCGACAACCAGATTTTCTGCCTCCACGGCGGTCTTTCTCCTAGCATCGACACGTTGGACAACATCCGAGCTCTGGACCGGATCCAGGAGGTTCCTCACGAGGGTCCCATGTGCGATCTTTTGTGGTCAGACCCCGACGACCGATGCGGTTGGGGCATATCCCCCCGAGGTGCGGGCTACACCTTTGGCCAGGACATTTCAGAAGCTTTCAACCACAACAACGGCCTGACGTTGATTGCACGAGCCCATCAGCTCGTAATGGAGGGTTATAACTGGTCTCAGGATCGCAACGTCGTCACCATCTTCTCGGGTATGATATACTGGTTCACGGCCATCTGGACTTGACTAATGCAAATCGCAGCACCCAACTACTGCTACCGATGTGGTAACCAGGCCGCCATCATGGAGATTGACGAGCACCTCAAATACACATTGTAAGACATTCGACGCCTTGGGATCTATGCGGAATCAATGCTAACTTCTGAAGCCTCCAATTCGACCCTTGCCCGAGAGCAGGCGAGCCGATGGTGTCAAGGCGTAAGTCTCCTTTCACCTTCTGACTACCCGTCTGGACCTGATTTACTAACTAGCTACAGGTACCCCCGACTACTTCCTCTAACCTTGCTCCGAATCACACTCCCACCGAGTTCGAGCCGTCCGGCCCGTGTCGCAAACACAGTGCATATTGGGGAGTTACGGCAGAGCCTTGGCGGCTTGGTCTTGTACGGTTAATGTGCATACTCGCGTGTCATGGTCCATCCGCATGGCGAGTTGTGATGGGGGATGAGGACACGTTGAGAACATCGTCTTGAGGACGCTTCAGCAGCGTGGCCCATCCCGTGACTACCTAGATACACTTTCCAGTCCGCATAGCAAGAGGAGAAGAAGGAGGAATACGAAGAGAATACCGCACAATGATTGTCTTGAAAGGTTCCACATGAATCCGTGATTGCTGACCGGTGCTGTAGCTGTCAGCCTATTGATGTTGGGTTACGAGGATGGTGAGTTTAATATTGCATTAATGTGACATTATGTAGGTCCAACGGTCGTGAGAGTATGTATATACAAAAAAAAAACCCGAAAGTCATATATTGCTCGCTGCGTTATTCGATCGCCAGGGACAAGTGATGTTGGCTGAAATGGTTTCTCGTGAGAGAAAGCCAAGGCTCGCCAGCCACAACAGACGGGAGCCTCCCTTGGTATCATGTTCCCCTTGTGTTACCCCCATAGCGTTTGACAGTTGGCAGTCGTGTAAGACGACTGGACACGGCATATGCTACGCGCCCCTTTTTTTTACCACAAACCACAAACCACATCATACCGTCTCGCGGGCGACCTCTGATCTTAGACTTGTATCCCACGCGTGGGCCTGGAGCTCCTGCTGGGCGGCCGAACGGGGTCGCTCGTCGTCGCCGAGAATGTCCTTTTCCACCTGGACGCGCTCGTCGCTGTTGCCGTAGCGGGCCTTTTCGGCGCGTCCCGAGTAGTCGCCGGGCGCCTTGCTGCCGTTGGGGATGTGGAAGAGGCGGTCGAAGCGGATGAGGGAGTAGGTGTAGAGGACGATGATCTCGATGACGTAGTTGAAGCAGTAGAAGCAGGCCTTGCTGTGGTACCAGCCCGGGTTGGCGAGGGGCCGGACGGCGTAGAGGGCGCCGACGCGGAAGCCGGCGCCGAGGGTGAGGAGGAGCGAGGTGAAGACGACGAGGCGCAGCTTTGTGCGCATGCGGCCCTGGCCAAACTTGTCAATGGGGGCCTTGCGGGGGACGAGGACGGCGCCGAGGGCGATGGGGGTGGGCAGGAAGGCGAGGAGGGCCGTGTAGGTGCTGGAGACGAGCTGGACGACGCGGAGCTTGTTGCGGACGCCCGTGTCGAGCGTGTAAAAGGTGTAGATGACGGCGACGATGACCATGGCGAGGTTGGCGCCGACGCTAAAGTAGAGGAAGCGGAAGACGAGCTTGGCCGGGCGGCTCCAGCCAATGTGTGGGTGGTGGGCGCGCAGAAGGCGCTGGGCGAAGATGAGGTTGACGATGAAGAGCAGGACGACGCCGGCGTTGACAAAGATCTGGGCGGCAATGGCAACGCGCAGGTTGCGCGGACGGCACGCCCACACGATGCGCATGACGTTGGCCACGATGCGCGCCATGCTGAAGCCAAAGAGCAGGCCCGACAGGACAAACTTGTGCCCGCGCCGCTTGTTGACCTGGAAGACGGTCATGTTGAAGACGGCGCTGGCGATGAAGAAGACGAGCAGCACGGCGCTGATGGGAATGTCGACTGATGGCGTGGGCGAGCCGCCGAGGCCGGCCGTCGTGGGCATATAGGGAGGGCCCTGTGGTGCTTTGTTAGTTTTCTTCTTCAAATGCTCGCTGAATGGGTAGGGATGGATTTGGCTTGCATTCTGAGTGGGTGGTCCTGCACTACCTGGGCCGGGCTGTGGTATAGACATGGTGACGAAGCTGGCTGGATGTGTGGCGATGATATCTCGTGGTGTTGAGCGTCTAAGCGACCAATTTGCTTGTCTGCGCTCGACTTGTTTGGTGGTTTATCAACGGGGTCTATCAAACAGCAAACAGCTTTGTATTCATCCGATTAAATTGAACAGCTGGCGCCTGCTGTGATTATATACAAGTCCATGCCCGCGAGCTACCAGCGCCGCCGTCTCATTCAACATGAAGCGACGAGATGCGCGGTCTCGACTCTAGGATATCCCAAAGGGGAAACCGCCTTGCCTGTTTCGGTCGCGCGCCCATCGGCGGTCGGGGCTTGGAGTCGGCGCGAGCGCCTTCGATGAGCCGGCGAAAGGGCCAAGCGGCTGAGGCAGCATGTTTTTGCGTCGCTGGATTGGCCAGGATTCCAACGTGTCTGCCCGCTGCCCGTTGCTCGCGCGCGCTGTCGGCCAAACTTTGTCGAGACTGTCGGGGACTCGCTGGCGCTGGTGGCCGCCAAGGAATGCTTAGTCGTGGTTCGCAACTCGTCGTGCTCCGTGCTCCGACTGTTCTCGCGGCATTCAGTTGTTCAAGGTCGGGGCTGGGCGTCTTGCTCCAGCCTTGTTGGAGGTGGATTACACACTCTTATCGTCCTTGAATCCAGTCCAACATAGATGATGGTGTTGCTTGCAAATACATAGCAACCAGCCATGGGCCACAACTGGCCCCAACAACCAATGCAATTGGCATCTTCTCGGCCGTCCAGGAAGGGATGCCTGGAACAGGCTCTCATCAAGATGAATACCACATTCTTGCCCTCGTTCTGATCACGACACGGTAGAGGATACCAACGTTTTTTGAGAGCAGAGAGTCCCCCATGTCGTTGCTCGACCTTGCAATCTCGAATGCAGTACCCCATGATATCGCAACACGACTCCACACCCCGAGTTGGTTGAGAGCCAGGAGGGGTCCCTGTCAGCCCTCGTTTTTGTAGCCCCGCGCGTCTGCATCCCTAACGCGGTATGGATGCACTCCGGGAGGATCTAGGTTCATCCGTCTCGGATCGGATTTGCTCGTTGTGAACAGACAATGGCTGGTCGTGGCCCTAAGAGAGGCAATTCGACTCGTGTCTTGATCATGAACCAGACCGATGAAAAGGGGGGTTTGCCACTTCTTTTTCTTCTGCATCCTTGACGATGTCTACAGCAGAGCGATTATTGACACCTCACCTGCTATCACTTGTGCCTGACAGTCTTAACAAGGAAAGAGTTTACACTCTCATGTCCCTTGCTCTCGATGAAACACGCTTTCGATCAGGGGTCCCTGGGCGCTCGGCGGCGCAAGTTATCCGCAGAAAGGAGATTGCGACCTTCGCGGTGGGCTCGGCCGGCTTCTGCACTCACTTGGACTCGCAAGACTCGGTATTCAGGCTGGACAGTGCTCACCCAGCTGCAGATTCTCGAGTCAAGGGATCGATTGGGGGTGGATTTGCTCGAGTACTACGATTTATATCCAGTATTATCGGATCCGGGGTGGCTGGCAAGGGCTGGTCACTGCGGTTTCAGGAACAGTCGGGTATCGGATTCCAGAATAGGTACCTACTAGTTACTCGATGGACGAAATTTACGGCAGACGGACCAAAGAGAGCCCAATCAGTTATTTCCCTCGGGTGGCCGATCCTGATGGACAGCCAGAGGCAGGGATACGTAGACCTACGGGAGGTACGAATGGTGATACTACGGACTCTGCCATGCACGTCTTGACAAGTCTGGATTCGAAGCGTCAATGGCATCATGGCTGACTCTGCCGAGCTCAGATGTCTCTCTCTGCAAGGCGGTGCCGCCACCAATAGCCTTACAGCACGGCCAGATTACGAGGGCCCAGAAGGGTAGAGCTGGAACACTGTCTCAGCCTCTGGTCTCTGATCTGACTTTTATAGCGGGCCGTGGTACAGAGTGAATCTTGGCCCGACGGGGAAAGCAAGGGGAGAAGAGTGGTGTGACTGGTGCTTTGCACAGGGAGCTGTGGTGGCATGTATCTGGGGATCGTCAATTCATTGTGGACTCGACATGATGAGAATAGTGCTGGAGTTGATGACAGCGGCAAGCATAACGTCGGGCAAATTCCTTGGGAGTGTTGGAGTCTTGTCATTAGCGACGAGAGAGGATACGAGTCGTCACTCGTCAGCTGGCAAATGAGTTGGACGGCAAGATGATGGCGTCTGCGCCAAAGGCTAGTTGTGCTAGAGCCTAGAGGGCAGCAGAAGAAAGCAGCAAAGCAAAGCAGGCGGGACTTGGGTTTGGGTTTCCGCGCTGGCTACTCCGTACATATGTACTGATGCAGTGACCCAGATGAGATGCATACGGATGCAAGGCAAGGCAACGCAGGGCAACGCAGGGCAACGCAAGGCAGTGATGCCAAGGGCGATCAAGTCTCGGACGCTCTGTTTGGGCCTGACTCTGAAGCACGTGGAGGAAGAGGGAGATAGATGCTGGAGGGTGTCGTCAGTCTTGGCCGGCACCGCGGTCAGTGGCTGCAGCTATAATGCTTCATGCTCCTCATAAAGCAGAGTTCAAGCCTTGTTGGTGATGAGCAAGGGGCGCATGGATAGCCCTGGATGGTACCCGCACATGGTCCATAATCCCGGTTCCGCAAAATTAAGAGTCCCCCCGCGCCGTTGCTAGCGGGTGCTTCCAGACGCGCCTGATTGGCGACTGCAGCATGGCGCCGAGAAGCTCTGGTGCTCTAGGCCCGGCAGAGTCTAGGGTTCCGAGCAACCTTGCATTTCTTCCATTTCCATCTCATGGTGATAACATAACTCAAGGTACTCCGTACCCAAGGTAGGTAGGTAGGAAAACGTTGGCGTTGCAACTTGCGTGCAAACGAAACAATCAATTGCACTCTTTTCTCTGGTGTTGGTACCGAGTAGACGGCTCCAGTCAGTGGGCGAGGCGCTATTGTCTAGGCCCTCGGCGCTCTCTCTGTACGCCATCAGATATCCCCCGGCTCTAGGTCTCTTTCTCCTCCTCCTTCTCCATCTTCCTCCCCCCTCACTCACGACTTGAATCCTCTCGTGCCACCTCGGCTCTTCTCGCCCTTGGCTTCAGACACGCCTTCTGCTCTCCGCGGCTCTGCTTGTCTGCGTCAACCCAAGACAGCCTTGGCCTCGTGTCATCTTATCGTGCCGTCCGTGTCCAGCCAAACCAAACCAATCCCACCCCCGGCTTCTCCCACTCCACTCCGCTTCTCTTCCATCCGCCGCCTGACCAGGTTGTTACTCCGTCCTACCTTGCGCACAGCCTCTGCTCTGCTCTGCTCGTACCAGCAGTTTTGTACCCCTGCAGTCTTGGTCCCCAGCAAGTCAACAGTCAGTTCATTCGACGTCCCTCGCTAGGTTAGACTGTTACCTTCTGGCCGGGACTCGATTCTCATTCTCCCTCACCTCCTCTTCACCTAACCTCGTCTCCTCTCGCCTCGCCTTTGTTTCTTCCTTAATCCCGGGCCTCGCTTCCCGGCTTCTTCTCTCCCGCCCGCCCGCCTCCTCTCTTCTGCACCTGTTTCGGCCAACTCTCAATCGGCCTTCGCCCGCTGTTTCCCAACTGGCGCGACCAAGCCGATAGGACAGGACAGGCACGACGGGACGGCCTTACCTTCTCTCGATAACGTCCATCGACACTCCGTCGTTACCACAGTCTCTCTCTCCAACAATCTGCGCATTACCTGCCTAAATCCTAAATCCTAATCCAACACAAACTTCTGCCACTCGCTCGACCGATCCCTCGCCAATCTTCCACCCCCAACGCTCTCGCAACTCCAACAAACCACAGCCTCAACTCGCTGCAACTTCATTGCCTCACAAGAGCCGTTTTTTGGTTACGACTATCACTCGCCTAGCATCTCTCCGCCGACAATCCCATTCTCTTATTCACACCAGCCAATCCGACTACCGACGACAACCCGGACTGCAGGGAACCCATCAACACCTGGTACCAACCAAACGGCCATGATCGTATAATTCCTCCATTAATTCAAATTCCCTCTCAATCTCAATCTCGGTCTCGATTTGCGTCTTCGGCCGCGCTTATTCGGTACACCACTCCAGCGCCGTCCACATCGTCTCAAATGGCTGCGCATCGCCCCTCGGCCTCCAAGGGCCACGCCCAGCAAACACGACGGGCTTCTCTCACCATGAAGAGCCTAGCCTTGGCCCTCTTTTCGTCTTCGCAAATCTTGGTGTCGGCCCAGAACTCGGACAGCTGCATATCTCTGAGAGGATCGATAGCTTGCCCGTCCTTTCAGTCTGCGTCCATCTCAACCGACCGTGCCTTGGTCGACTTTTTGTAAGCATTACTCGCAGACATCCTCGCTCAAGTTCTTGAGCTGACAGTGCCTTTAGCCCATTCCTGCAGTACGTTTCCGACACGTCGTCTTTTGATCGCCAGTTGGCCAGCTACGTCAGAACTGATTATGCACAATTCAAGTATGTTGGCGGTTCCGCCTATCCTCCCGTCTCTTTCTTTGCGCTGACAACTTGCTAGATTTCAATCGACATTTGGATGTGGCGGCATCGATCTCAAGAACACGAGTAACTTGTACGCTCGCTTCACTACGACTGTGTTGTGCAATTCCATCATCCAAAACTCAATAGCCCCTTGTGGCCTTTCCGAGGACGACTCTCGACCCCTCTGCGCAGACAGTTGCGCCGACTTTGCCCAGAGCGAGAATTATCTTACTGCAGACGGAGATCTTTGCTCTAGCCCAAACTCAAATCTCGCCGATCTTATCAGATCCGACTTCGTTACCTGTTCCCTGCCAGAGGGTGCCCTCTCAGACTCGACTTGCATCTCCGGCATTGATAATGAGCCACAGAACTGCGGTTACGGTAACAGCACCACAGGCCTTTGCTCCTACTGTGCCTCTGGCGGCATCAACTCCACCGACACCTGCTGCTACAATGCCAAGGCGGAGGAAGTCTGCAGGGATGTTACGCTGCCTTCGATTACCGCCACCATGACCTTTGATACACCTACTGCTTCCAACGCACCATCAGGTACAGGATCCTCCGATGAAGATGACAACGACAACGGCGGAGGATTGAGTGGAGGAGCCATTGCCGGTATTGTGATTGGTTCCCTGGCAGGCGTTGCTGCTCTGGCCTTGCTCATCTTTCTCTGCCTAAAAATGAAGCGGAGAAGACCAGGTAGCCCCAAGGGTAGCATCTTCAACCAGCCCACTCCGGCAAGAACTGGACCCTCGATGACCCAGGCCAGCAACGTCGCCAGTAACATGGTCCCTAACCCTGCCCCCAAAGGCTACGAGGTCCTCCCTGGGGGCCGAATCGCTCGCATGTCTGCTTTGGAGGGCCACTCCACCCATTCACCCTCCCACCACCGCGACAGCTCCTCGATTGCGGGCACCGGCTACGTTCCTAGCCGAAGGAGAGGTGCTGAAAATTCCTCATCCGACGAGTACAGCGAAACACCAGACCGTGAGAGACGTGTCGGCGTCTTTCGACCACCGCCCACCACCAACAGAAGGCATGGATCTCTTTCCAGTGGCTCAGCTCTCGGCAGCTCTGATCCGCAATCCCCCACAAGCGGCGGAGATTTCTCCTCGCCCCAAGGAGTGGCGAGCCAGCAGTCCGAGCAACTTCCTTTCTTCAAGGATTACTACTCCCAGGACGACATTCATCCCTCCCAGCGAGTGGCTGTTCTGTGGGCTTATCAGCCTCGCGCGGGCGATGAGTTTGCCCTGGAACGTGGTGATATGCTCAAGGTGGTAGGCATCTGGGATGATGGTTGGGCAACGGGTATTCTGCTTGACGAGCGAGCCGAGGAGTGGGAAGCACGACGACAAGCACAGCGGGACAGTGGCGTATCCAACACGTCGGGTCGTCGCGATAGTTCACCAGCTGCAGAGGGCGAGATCAAAGCCTTCCCCTTGGTTTGTGTATGCCTTCCTGAGCACTGGAAAAAGACGATTGAAGGTGATGGATCTACCGACTCCGACTTATGATCCTGAGCAAATTCTTCCGTGGCCACAAACATTCTCGAGCAAAGCCGCCACGCACTCGCAAGTGAAACTAGACGGCCCGGTTTTGAACACGGCCCAGTTCTCAGCACACACTTGTTGCGTATCGAGCACGAGGTTGTTCCATTGTCGACACACTCGGCTTGACTCGGCAAGCACTCGAACCCCGATCGCGCATCCAAACACGACTTGGGTTGTGTTTTTACGATGTACTTAATGTCCTTATATCGCTCTTGCACTGCCTTTGCTGTCTCCACGCGACGACCAAAATCATTTCTTGCACAGACTTTGCACCACCCTTCAGGGGCAGAGAGTCCGCGGTCCCTAACAACAGAGGATACGGTTCTGCCCGAGATTGGAGGAAAGCGTCTTTGAGCAGCTTGACGACCATCTACGATGTCCTCCCCCTTTTATTTCATGTGTTTATTTTATTATACCCGGTGTAATCCACCTCAGGATGTTTGGTGCTTTGGAGGCTGGGGAGGGCGGCCCGCTGGTCCTGCTTCATGTGACTTGACAGGCAATGGATGGAAGTCTTTGCCCAAGCCTGGCGTGTGATGCAGGTAGTGGACTGGTGGGTGGAAGGTTGGGGACTGGAAGCATCTTGATTATCGTGTTGGCTTTTTGGTGTTGCAGATGGATGGTATCAGCTTAAAGGGCCGTCTCGGCCAGAGATATATAAGTAGCTCGAATATCAGAAAGGGTTGATTATTGCAGCAATAGGAAAGGAGCTCATTATGCATAAATGTACGCTTGGTAACGGGGTCGGAAGCAGAGTAACTTGGCCACCGCTTTCCAATGAGCATGGATGGTTGAGACTTTGAGTGCCCCACCGCGGGGTGCAGATTGCGAGCTTCAACTTGAACTTGACATTGACACTAACATTGAAAACCAGCTCTTTGACCAGACCTCGACCACCATAATTGAAAGTCTTGCGCTCCAATCACCCATCGCCATGGCCGACGTCAAAACGAATGCAGAGGCATTGGTGCCACGGTTCAAGCTTGACCGCATCCTCAACCAGGGTAAGCACCTAGTCCCACGACCATCTTGTCCCCCAGCTAGGTAGCTGACGACGGTTTGCCCACCGCGGAATAGACCAGGCGGGACGTCGCACCGCCGTTTACGGGTCCATCGACGACCAGCCGGCGCTCCTCGTCGTCGAGCGGGCGCCCTTTTCCGCCAAGCCCGACTACTTTGCCAACCTCCCCGCGGCGCTGGCGCGCCTGCGCAACCTGGGCGCCAACGACGTCTATCACTGGTACATGGCGCGGAGCGACGGGACCGCTGGATCACGGGAGGCGGGCACCGACGGCGACGACGACGACGACGACTTCTATGCTGATCTCAAGATCAACCTCATCTACCCGTGCACCGAGACGCACGTCAAAAAGTACAGCCGGCAGGGCATGCGGTTCGTGACGGAGACGCCCGCCATCTACAGGGACAAGGTGCGGCCGTACATGCTCAGCAAGAGGGAGCAGGGACGCCTGAACTGGGTCTTCAACATTATCGAGGGTAAGAAGGAGGTCGAGGACGTTATATACAGGACCAAACTGGGCGAGGCCGGCGACGAGGGCTTCCTCCTGCTGCCCGACCTCAACTGGGACCGCAAGACGCTCGACGCGCTGCACCTGCTGGCCCTCGTGGAGCGTCGCGACATCTGGTCCCTGCGGGATCTGCGCAGGAAGCACATTCCCTGGCTGCAGCACATGCGCGCCAAGCTCATCGCCGCCACCGTGAAGACGTATCCTTCCATCGAGGCAGACCAGCTCAAGCTGTACGTGCACTACCAGCCGACGTACTACCACTTCCACATTCACATTGTGCACGTGGCCCTCGAGGCGGGCGGCACGCAGGCGACGGGCAAGGCGATCGGGCTAGAAAGCATCGTAGAGACACTGGAGGCGATGGCGGGTGACGAAGAGGCGGGCATGGACGGATTGTCGATGAGTTACACGTTGGGAGAGGCGAGCGAACTGTGGACCGACGTGTTTGAGCCGCTCAAGACCGCCGGTACAGCTTCTCTACAGCAATGACGAGGTCGTTGACGCCGGCGCCGCTGGGGCAGTCGGACCACTCGCCACCATCGCGGACGCAGTAGGTTTCGTCGTTGAGACGGATGGTGCAGCTTGTGGTGACATGGAGCTACCGGAAACATCAGTATTAGCAAGCGACATGTTTTACTACACCATTCTTGCATCGTCGTGTACGCACCTCTGCAGTCCTCTGAACGCTCTTGCGGAGGAGGCTCATGCCATAGGCGCCGTTGTCCCTGGTCGCGCACTCGTTGAGCTTCTCGAAATCGATGGCGTGCTCGAGGGCGCAGTCCTCGACAAGGGCCCGATTGGGGATTTGTTCGTAATCACGGGTCATGCACATGATGAAGCCGAGGCTAATCTTGGGGTCGGGGTAAAGCTCGCGGGCACAGAGCTCAATAATGTTTCCCATGCATTCCGAGGAGCCGTGCATGCACTCGACGCCGTCGTTTGCAGTTGTTCTATCAGAGAGGGTCAACAGTCGGCAAACTGGCCATGTACTCGTATTGGGCGGATGGGGATTCCATACTTTCCGATATAGTTGAGCTTGAAGTCGACCTTGTCGTAGATGCGCTGCATCGCAGGAAGAATCAAGAGACGGAGGGCATCCTGAACAGGAATGAGTATTTGATGTACCAAATAGAAAGCTATGCCAGCGACGATCCTTACCCGAGTATCAGGGCACTTGCTAATGATGTGAGCCTCAAGAGGGACTAGAGCCGTGGCCGAGGCATCAGGGCTATCGCGGGAGCTGCCGAAGGAGCCATTTAGGACAGATGCGACATCTGGGCATGACAGCGAGGGCAGAGAAAGTGGCTGCCAAAGCCAGAAGACGTAGAGGAGGGAGACGACGAGGAACGATGTCACGATGGGACGATTGCGACGAAGGGACCGGGCCGGGGAGATGGGGAGCGGACGCTGTTTGTCGTTCATGGCGGGCATATTTCAAGCCCGACAAGGATGGAAGTTGGGTACAAGATGGGATCCGACAGACGGAAATGTTGTTGTTGCGATTAGAGATGAAGTTACTGGAGAGTCAAGAAGTGAGATGTCATGGAGCAGGGGAAGCTGAAGCCGATGGTGACGGGCTGATCTGCTGGAGCTCTGCAGGGGTTGTGATTGGTTCGTGGCTTATTAGGCTTGCTGGGTCCCGTGCACGGGCAGTGGACAGGGCCCACCCGCTGTTGACAGCGAATACAGTGGCTTTTTGCAGTGGCCAAGTGGAGGCTCAAAGAAGCTTCAGGCCCCGTCTCCAGCGCATCTTTAGGCTTCAGTGCGGCGTCGGAGCGTTGCAGGTGGCCCGAACGGTCCCATTCACAACTACGTAGCCGGGCCCGCTCTTGCTATGGCTGACAGAGTCCAAGAGTCGTCCATGGTCCATGGATAAAGCGGCGCCTCCACTCAGCTGAAGAATGTGAGCAGACAAGAGGGGGGCTGTGACAATGGCTGAACCAGTCGGAGCATTACCTAGACAGCATTGAATCAGGTGAGTGCTGGAGTGCGAGAGTGCGTGAGTAAGTGTGGCTGAGTTAATACTGACGGGAGTGCCTGCCTCTAAGTAAGAGGGGAGGAGTCACTTGTTATGAAACTTGTTTGCAGCCAGTTACACCAGACACAAGATCGTCCTCCTGTCATTCCCAACAACATCAATCAGCCAAAGCGCCCACTTGCGCAGATCTGTACGAGAGGATCCCAGCCTCGCTTCTATATTTCAATACCGGCCACTCAATGACTTGCTGGCTCACGCTCCAAGCGTCGCGAGTCCACCTAGGGTAGCAACCACATCACCACGAATAGCAGCACTGTCCAACTCAGTCCCTCCTCGATTATTCGAGGACGAGAGGCGGCCGCGGATGTATCCTCCATCAACCTCTCTCAACGACTTCCTGGTCCCCTTACGACTTGGCCTCGACACCATCCACGCCTTGTCTCAGCGGTTCCTCGAGACGTTTGAGCATTTGGCCGCCGAGTCAGAAGACCAATTCTTACCCACGCCTATATCCGAGTTCATTCTGCGACCAGAGGGCCCAAGGAGCCGGGGACAGTGAGTGCCAGCCTCTGTTTAGCTACCTTTGATGGATCTATGTTTCTGACCGACGTCTTACTATAAGCCACCTTGCAATAGACATGTAAGTATATGGAAGCCAACACTCGATGCTCTGGTTATTCTATTAACACGATATTGTGTAGCGGGGGTACCAACCTCAGAGTCGGCTTTGTTGAGCTTCACGATGGACAAGACGCTGATGTTACAGCCGTTCCCGACCGGAATGGCACAGTTGACCAATCACGAGTAGCACGAGTCTTGGAAAAGTCATGGCCCATTGACGATCATCTCAAAAACGAAAATGCCGATAGCCTCTTCCTCTGGATCGGACAATGCATTGCCGAAGTTGTTCGGGGAGCTCACCAAACAGCGCCCCTAAACCGCGACGAGGTCATTCCGTTAGGTGTTACCTTCAGCTTCCCCATGGTGCAGCACTCGCTTTCACAAGCAACCCTCATGTCAATGGGAAAAGGCTTTGCTATATCATCAAATGTAGATTTGGGGTCCCTGCTACTAGAGGGCTACACTCGCGCCGGAGCCCGGGTTGGTGAGCTGCCGCCGATCCGGGTCTTAGCCATTGCAAATGACTCCGTTTCGACACTGGTATCATTCATCTTTCAGCATCACGAATCGCCCATTCGCAGAGCTGCCATGGGCCTCATCCTGGGAACTGGTTGCAACGCCACCATACCGCTAAGATTGAGCCAGCTGCACCCGAGCAAGCACCCATCGCTCGTGGACATGGGCTCTCGGACAACAAAAGCAAACGGGCAAGGACGAAAGATTGAAAACCAGGACGACGACGTTCGGCTCGCAGTCAATACAGAGTGGAGTATAAACGGATCTGCACCACCGCTACGGGAGCTCAAGCTACTAAGCCGGTGGGATGATGTATTGGATTCGCAAAACGAAACGCCAGGCTTCCAACCCCTCGAGTACATGACGGCCGGGCGATATTTAGGCGAGCTGGGCCGCATCATGCTGCTAGACTACATGACGAGCATCCTAGGCATATCTGCCGAGGCGCTGCCAGTCAAGTTGCAGCAGCGGCACGGACTGACGACAACGTTTTTGAGTCACTTCCGGCCGCTGGACCCTTCGATGCTGGTCGCCCATCTTCAGGCTGAGTTCCCGGAGCCCACCTGGCCAACCACATCATTTGCATGGACCGAAGAGCTAGCCATGGCGCTCTACCATATTGCAAAGGCCATCGAGGTTCGTGCGGCCGGCATCATTGCAGCGGCCACGGTAGCACTGCTAGTTTTAGCGGGAGAGCTTCCTCCGGAGGCAGACGGCGCACTGACAGAGCGCGAGTTGGGCGTCGGCTACACGGGCGGCTGCATTGTGCACTTCCAGGATTACCTCGAGGATTGCCAGCAGTTCCTCGACCAGCTTCTGGTGAGGCGCTATGGAGATCGGGCAAAGGGGCGGACAAGAGTGGTTCTGAGCCCGTGCCACGATGGAGGCATCACAGGGGCTGGTATTCTTGTGGCCGCGGCGGCAACGGCAAAGTCGGTACCATCCTTGACGCCGCCTGGTGGCCGAGACACAGTGCTTTTACCATGACGAATGCATGCAGCAGCCTCATGCAAGACACGCTTCCCACGATATAACTCATCACATCGATGTTCTGGCGCTTTGCGCGGTTGCGTGTGCGGACTCGAGGCGCGGGAGGATCGTATTCCGCACCAAGCGGACCAAACGGGTGGTGAGAATAAACACTGAGACATATATTGAGACAGATAATAAATATAGTCTCAGTCCAATTCTAACATCTAAGCTTGTCAGCTTTCGACATGATCTACCCAGGTTTTATACTCGATATCAGGGCTAGCCGCTTCCCAATGCCAAGTACGCCAAAGTCAGATCCCGATAATCCCATCTCTGAGAAGCTCGGCGATCGATACCATGTTGGAAAGCTCTCATGATGTGGAATGCACATTGGTGCCAAGACGGGGAATGATGTGAATCGACTCAAGTATAGCTATCACTCGATGCTCCACATCTCGGCGTGGCCATGGAGTACATAACTTTCTGCAGATATTCTACAGATGTTTGACTATGCATCTTTTCTCGGCTATCAGTCATACGCGATGATGACAGAATACGGAGCGTTAGGTCTGTATAAGAGTCTGAATCTTCATCCCAGCCAACACTTTCGTCATCACAGTCACCACAACTTCCACTTGACCGTCTTGAAGCTATTTGGACTTGTCCAACCGTCACAGACTATCGAACAAAGGCCGAAATCAAACCTTTCTACGTCCTCGGCATGTCTGTCATTTCCAACGCCGCCCCACCTCGACCCTAGAGACCGAGATCCACGCCGCATAGGCCGGGGGGGTTCCCACTGCTTCTACCAAGGGCAAACCGACTCGGGCAAGACTCTGCTAAGTTTAGCCGCCTCGAGAAGAACGAGACCTAGGAGGGTTGGTTCTCTGCCCCGCGTTTGGTCCAAACCGTATCAACATTTACGATATATTCTATAAAGAGGCCGCCGATGCTGGGAGACGCCCCGCGGGGTCATTGCTGTCTCGTATCTCCATATTGTCAGGCTCGATTAGGTTCTGCATTGTAACTCTGACTCGCAGATGGATAGCAACGCCTTCAGCTGACTACCCCGCCCCCGGTGAGGTAGCCGGTGTGGCGTTGACTGCGAGAGATGAAGGAACTCGTCGCGGGGTTCCGAGACAGACAGCAACTCTGCAAATGTAGGTTTCATCTGTATTCTGCACGGAATACAAGGGTGCCAAGAACCGATAGTGACCAGAGGACATGTCTTCAGAGGCCGAGTGCAACCGGCCTGAGGGATTGCGAGGGGGGCTGGGGTTAAACGGCAACGGCAGTACATGCAGCAGATGGCAGGCTTGCAGTGGCTGCATACATTTGGAGTCACACGACGAGGCCAAGACGGTTACATTGTGGCAGCTGCTTGCTGTCTTGGACGACCTGAGTCACCAGCTGCATATGAGACCTTGCCGCATCATTCGCTGCACTATCTATATGCAAGCTTCGACGACGACTTATACCCTCGTTCGATCTACATACCAAGCTTCAAGTGGGCTCGAAGGAGCAAACATGTTCGTCAGCTAGTGCCGGCTGATGCATTAGTGCAACGACTCACCTCCACCAGCATTGTTGCCGACGACAGCTCGGGCTGCTGCCTACATACTTGCCCTTTAGCAAGATGTGTAGGTGAGCAATGCACTGCACAGATCAACTCTGGATGGATTTATTCCCTCACTCTATCTCCCATGTAACTCTGCTCTGGCAGGGGCGTCATGCAAGCCGTCTAGTGGTGATAAGGCCGGATTGCCCCATCCGTCCCATCACGACATCGGCGTGTGGAGTCACCCGCCGGCGGCTTGCCCACTTGGTATTTTTTCCTCTTTAACCAGGGCCCCTGTGCTCTTCCCTCCCATTTACTTCTTATAGTTCCCCGTATTCGACTTCTGCTTCCTTTGAATCTCGAGCTGAAGGGGTTTCTATCTTCTCTTTCTCTCTCCCAGTGAAAAACCAAAGCAATGAATCCCCCGGATTCTCCGTCCGGTCCGGTGCCGGAGCCAATGCCGGTGCCGGCGCCCGTGCCGATTCGACGCCGCAATCGCGAATCAGAACGAGAACCAGAGCTCGACGAGATCGACCCGGCGCCTTTTGAGGAAATCTCCAGATCCTTCACCAGCGCGGCCCCATTCCTCATACCCGAGGCCGCCGAGAGTGCCCTGCTTCGCCCAGACGCTTCCAACCCTAACCCTCGAAAACACTTGAGCGACGACCTCGACGACGATGTCAAGCACCATCACCACCACGCTATCAATGGCCGTCACCACCACCGTGATAGCCATAGTCAACAGCCGTCCTCGGAGCGTTCGCCTCTGTTGAACCGCCCACGAGCAAGCTCAGATGCGTCAGCATCGTCAGCCCTCTCGTCCTCGTCCTCTTCCACTGCCCACGAGTACTTCCTCAACGGCACATCACCCACACGCTTCTGGCTCATCTTCTCCCAAGTCCTCATGTCGTACTTTATATCATGCTTTGACGGCACCATCATGGCATCGTCCCACCCCGTCATCACCTCATACTTCCACTCCTCCAACTCGGCCTCGTGGCTATCGACGGCCTTTCTGCTCACCTCGACCGCCATTCAACCGCTGCTGGGCCGCCTGTCCGATGCCTTGGGCCGCAAGCCGCTCTTTGTCGGCTCCCTCGCCGTCTTCTCCGTCGCCACGACTTGGTGTGCTCTTGCGAGGAGCATTGAGAGCTTCATTCTTGGCCGTGCTGCCTGCGGACTCGGTGCTGGCGGTGTCATGACGCTGGGCAGTATCATTGTCAGCGACCTGGTGCCTATCGAGTAGGTTTCTCCTCTCTCCATCGATCTTCTTCTTCCAGAGTACTCATATTGGTTTCAGGCACCGCGGAAAGTACCAGTCCTATATCAACATCAACTTTGGTGTCGCCTCGGCCCTTGGAGCTGCCGTGGGTGGTGCCATGGCCGACTATCTCGGCTGGCGATGGGAGTTTGGCGTCCAGGTGCCGCCTCTGCTGCTCTGCATGTCCATTGCCATTGTCGCCATGCCCGACGACATCGGCCTCCTCGGCGAGCGAAAGAGCATGTGGGAAGCCCTCAAGGAGTTTGACTCGTTGGGCTCGCTGCTGCTGACCACGTCCATTACCTTTGTCATCCTAGGCCTTGTAAGTTGCCTGCCTACCTATGCATTGTCAATGACAACTGACATCGTTCTCCTTATAGAACCTTGGAGGCAACGTGTTACCCTGTAAATATTATCCTCGTCTTGACCACAAAGCCGTGGGAATCACTAACCTTCAACAGGGTCTCACCCCTTTGTCATTGCCTCGCTCACCATCTTCGCCGTCCTCTTCCCGACCTTCCTTTGGGTCGAGTCCTGGGTGTCCAAGCCCATTCTGCCGCTCTACCTCATCCGCCGAAGCCCCCGCGCCAATCTCATCTTCTCCAACTTCCTCGCCTCCTTCTTGGCCCACTCGATCCTCTTCAACATGTAGGCTTCGCCCTTGAATCCCCAAGACCAGACCACCGAGTCTCATCCATCTTTCCCCCGTGCCCCCTTGTTTGACAGCCGCTTACCGCCGTATAGCCCCTTGTACTTCCAGGCCGTTCTTCTCACCTCCGCCACATCGTCCGGCCTCCGTCTCATCATTCCCACTCTTGCCGCTTCCATGGTCGGTACCTTTGTGGGCTTCGCTGTCACGTATACGCGCCGCCTCAAGTGGCCCGTCATCACCGGCACCATCTGCATCTTCGTCGGCACCGTTGGCCTCTCCCTGCTCCGTCGCGACCTCCCAGACTTTCTTTACCTCCTCATCATGGTGCCCTCGTCCATCGGTCAGGGCTTCCAGTTCCCCGGTACCTTCATGGCCATCCTCGCCGCCTCCGCCCAGGCCGAGCAGGCCGTCGTCACCAGCACCCTCATCGTCTGGCGCAGCCTCGGCATGGTCCTCGGCGTCGCCTCCAGCAGTCTCGTGGTCCAAAACGCCCTTGTCCACTACCTCGATCGCTTTGTCCAAGGTGTCGATCGCGACGATGTCATCCGCCGTGTGCGCGCATCCGTCGAGGAAGTCGTCAAGCTGGACCAGCCCTACCGTGAACAGGTCATTTTGAGCTACGAGGCGGCCCTGAGACTGACCTTTATCTGCTGTGTTGTCATTGCTGCAGTATCCATCGCCATTGTCGTTCCTATTAGGCTGCCCCGTCTTGGAATGCGCAAGCGCTAAACTATGTGACTTGACCTCAAGTATGCCTTAGTGAGCCTTGATCCCATCACGACCCCCAAAAGTATGATAAATATCCAATAATGCGACAAGTATGGCACAGAAGATGTGTGATTTTTTTTTAATAAAAAAAAAAAAAAGAAGATTGGATAACTAGAACCAAGCCTGTAGCTTAGAATCAGGATACCAGATTGTTAGCATTAATGTGATTTACAAAACCTGCCAACACCCACCCCACCAAACCACCTATTCGTTACACAGAAATCTAGTGAACCCCATTCATGCCTTCCGCCATCAAAGAATCCAGCTCCTCTTTGGCCCTTCTATACTCTTCCTGCGCTTCCCTCTCCCGGCGGGTGATGAAGCCGACCTCGTCCCGCAGAGCACCCAGCCGTCGCTCAATGGCCACGTCCTCTGAGATGGCCAACGTCTCAAACCCAGTCAGCGCCACTTGAGCCTTTTCCAGCGCGTCAGCTGCGCCACCCATCTTGTCACGCAGCATCTTTTGTCGTTTCTGGTAGCCGCCGAGGTGGAGGGACAGCTTCTTCTCTAGCTTGGCCCCTTGCTCGGCCGACGCCATGATGGAGTCTTGGAGGGTCTGGACGAGAGTTAGCATGTTGTTCGCTCGCTGTCGTGGCCCATGTCAATGTCAACTTACGTCAAAGGCTGATTTCATGGCTGCCTCTTGCTCCTCTTCGTCATTGTTATAGCAGCCCAGTCCCAACAGCAACGAGCTGCTCGCGCGGCTCTCAAAGGTATCCTGGATCTCTTCGAGGCTAGGCAGCGGTTTCGTCTCCGAGAGGATAAGTAGGCGGGCCTCTGATAGAGAGTCGTCGTCGATTTGAGAAAGAGGCTTGGGGGCGCCTTTGACCTCGCCGCCAGGCATGGGGTACTTTAACGCGTCATTCGCCATCAGGACTGCCGTCTCCTTCGCAATGAGAGACTCGGCCGCATCTCTCAGTTTGCTAGCTTTGCCTAGGAGGTCTGCAAGATCGACAATCGCGGGACGCGGTAGGCTTCGCTGCATCACTTGGGTGCGACGGCGGAACTCGATGGCCTCCTCAGCTTGTCGTCGCTGGCGCTCTCTGCGGTCGCGCTCCTCAGCATCCTCCTCGGTCATCTCCGCAGCCGCAGCCGTTTCCTTGTCCTCATCTGGAATCTCAAACTCCCACTCGGTATCCTTGGGCTTTGGCAAGGAGGCAAGACCGGAACGTAGCTGGCCTCGCACCGCCACATCTCGCATCTTGATATCCCGGGGCGTGGCAGAGACCATGGACATGCCGTCGTCTTGATTCAGAGACATGGTATCTCGGGGAGTTCGCATGGGTGTCTGTCCAGGGCGATGAGGTGTAGCACCCGCTCCATCAGATGCTCTTAGGGGGGTTGCCATTGGATTGGGCGTCGCCATGACCTGCTTTCGGGGGGCAATTCCGTCAAAGCCCGTCGAAGCAGCTCCTTCATAGAGGGGCGTGTTCTCGCCACCAAGCAAGGCAGACTTCGTCTCGTTGAGCGCGCGAATGTTTCGGATCTCGTTGGCAATGTGGTCTTCCTGCTCGGGGGCCTTTGGCGTTCGAATCGGCGCGCTGGTGTTGAGAGTGGAGTACGAGTTTACGAGGCCACGGGTGGCATCGTTCTCGCTCTCCTTGGCTCGGAGGTTGGCGGCTTCACCCATCTTACCCATCTTGACAATCTCCTCCAATTCTCCCTCGCTGACCTGTGGCGACGGGAGGACCAATGAGCGGCGCTTGCTGCTCTGCTCGGCCTCTCGGATCTTCTGAAGCTGTCCAGCCTTTAGAGCAGCCTTCAAGGACTCGGAGCCGCTTTCCTTGTCATTCTTTCTGCGTTTGCGATCGTTGTCCTCCTCTCCCTCACCCTTGCGCTTTGTCGCCAGCTGTTGCTTTCGAGGATCAAAAGCCGCGCGCTGCTGCTCGTTCTTGACCATCTCTTCCGAGGTATCATAGAAACCAGTGAGGGCCTTCTTTTCGAATGGAATATCCGCATTATAATCCATCTCGCCCTTCTTGCGTGTCGTAATCTTAATATTGATACCGGCCGTCTTGAGCTCACGTCGCTTCTGCAACGCAGCCAGACGACGAGACTCTTCCTGTTGGCGTTCTCGCGCCTTGCGCTTGGCTTTTTTACCCTGTGTGTTTGCCAGGCGGGCTCGCGCCTCGCTCAGCATCTCCTTCTCATCTTCGTCCAGATCGATCGTGTCGGGCCGGGCGGGTTTGGTCTCTGGGTCAGGATCGAGTTCGCCAGGTCGTAGTCTCCTCACGTCATCGGCGCTGGGTGCCTGGGTCTCGCCACCTTCGGGGCCAGTAAGGCCAAGAGTAGACGATTCTCGTGATTCGGCTTCGTCGAGGAGCTTCTGATATCGTTCGAGGCACTGGTTTGCGGTTCGGCCGACGATGGGAGCGATTGTGCGCCACTGAGTGGGCATAATCTTTGCGAGGTGGAGCAGCTTCTCATCCTCGTCCTTGCTCCATTCGATCTTCTTGATGCTGGGGTCTAGCCACTCGTTCCATCGAGCCTTGCACTGCTTGGGGGTCTTGCGCGCGAGCAGCGAAGACACGCGAGCCCATTGATTGAGTCCATACTTGGAGACGGAGGCCTTGAGGATTTCATCCTCGATGTTTGTCCAAACTCCTCCCTTGACGACTGGCATCGTGACGGTAGCGACAATGCGCGATGTCGATAGATCTTTGTGGTGATGTCGCCTGGCGTTGAAGTCCAGGTCGCGCTCGAAAAGTAGGCAAGGCGACCAGATTCGAGCAAGCAGGCTAGGGTGGAGCCCCGCTGAGTCAGTGGGTGGTGGAATTTGATTGGTCCCTGCTAGCCGCTCCACGACAAAACCAAAGAAAGGTACCCAGGTACCTTTTGTAACTGTGACTGCCAAGATCACACAGCTGACTCTTTGCCAGCATCAAAAATGCTACCTTTTGTTGGTGGCATGGATGCGAATTGCTCGCCTTTCCATTCTGGATCTGAGTAGGCCTACAGATATGGAGAACTCCACAAGGACACAGGGATTGGACAATGTGCAACAGCCAATGGCCAGTGCTTGCTACGTCCAGGCACCTATTTTAGTCAACCAACCTCCATCCAAGGGGTCAGCCCATTCTTTGCCGTGCCTCCAATCGTCTTCTGCCTCATTGACGATGTTGGTTCAGAAAGGCGCCTTGGCTCGCTCAATCTGTGCTCAGTTGGGCGAGAATGCCCGATCTAATCTTCCAGTAATGTTTATATAATGTGGCTGCAGTACCTAGAGTTTCTGCCATTTTCAGCCTACACCATCATCTCATAACTGACTTTTCCGTCTTGAAACCCTCAAAGATGGTCCAGCATGTCTATCTCTCTCTTGCCCTTGCAGGCCAGACTATCGCCGACGACTCCGTGGACCTTCTCGGAGTCTCCCCAATCTGGCCCCCTCTGGATGGCCCTGTTATCCCCCGTCGCGACACTTTCGATGACTGCTTTTACTCGGTGGTTTCAAAATATAGTCCACCACAGCCCACTGATGCCGACCTCGCCGAATGGGCCTTGTCGACTGAAGCCCCTGCTTCTATAACCAGGTGCCAGTTTACCGTACCGGCGTCGCTTTCTGTCGGGTTTATGGACCAGATGACCGTGTTGTCCCGGTATTACGAAACCATTGAATCTGTTCTCTCTGTACTTCCTACCAGGTGCGCTCTCGACATCTTCACTTAATAGATGTAGATGCAAGCTGTAATAGATTAGGTACACAAGAGTATTGTCTCCATCTGTGAGCCTTTGAACCTTTTCGAGGAGGCAATATGTGATTGCATGTACTTTGATTGGCCCGTTCTTGATGCCCACCCGCACCGGCGTTGTCCAACCTCCGACCTCCGTCCTCCGTCCTCCGACTTGTCAGCAGCGAGAATCCAAAGGACAAGGGCCCAAAAGAATGGTCTAGACCTCGATGCGGCACAGTCTAAGTTAGTTACTCCGTATCCGAATCCCATGCTCCTTGCTTTCCAAACCTCTTATCTTGCATGCGTCATCTGTTTTGCGGGCGAGCATGGGTTGTGACTTGCTTGCTGTTGCAGATTCCTATCTTGAAAGGCCGACAGCGACAAAAGGCCCGCCAGCTCAATCGGACACTTTGGGTCTGGATTGCGCAATGTCCGTTCTGCCTGTCTACAGCACACACGTAGTCGCCAGTCGGCAGGGATGTTTGCTTTGCTTTGCTTTGCTATGCTTTGCTGGCGGCGCAAACAGTTGGCCATCACGTCTTTCGAGTATCCTACGTCATGATTGGAAATGGTCCTGGCGGTTTCAACCCAAAGTCCCCAGCTCAGCTCAGCTCAGCTCAGCTCAGCTCTGGGCCCCGAGCTCCGGGGTCCCGGGCCTTGGCCGCCATGCTCGGAACGGGCAAGCTCCAGCATTAGCCAGCGGAGGAATCATAGCGATAGGAGCTGGGATCAAACTCCGCCTTAACCTCCGCCAGTGTGGTTATCATAGATTATCTTAAGATTCCCATTATTAATCCACCTCTGCTCTCTGCTCCGTTGCCAACTCGTCCCTCTTTGTTTCTTTTCCTCCCTCCCTCGCTATCCCTCCTGAGACATCACCTCAGGTCGTCATTTGCTCCTCACTCGGCCGCTCGCTTCCTCTTCCTTACGCCACCTATCATGCAGTAACCGCCGAATCGACAAACGTCAGGCTGTATAGGCCAACGACTACTTTCGCCCTGCAACTGCGACATCAACATCAACATCAACATCAACATCAACATCTCTCTGCCATCCTACAACACACGCTTTTCCCTTTGCCTTTACCAAACTTCCATTTCCATCCATTCCGCCGGCCGAAGCACCATCTCGCCGTAGCTGCAACACAATGGCCCGCCACGCAGCTACCAACGGCGACGCGCCATCCCTCTCACGACCAAAATACCATGACGACCCCGCCGACGACACGACTGAGTCGACTCGGTTACTAGGTGTTCGTGCGCACGAGGAACAAGATGGAGCCGGAGGCAGCAAGCCTTCAGAATGGGAGGGCTTTGAGGAATTCAAGGGTCTGCCGTGGTGGCGCACCCCTTCCGTACGCTCCGCCGATTCCCAAAACACCATGAAACCATGCTCGACCTTCTGACCTCTGGTGCAGGTCTACTGGCTCCTGGGCCCTTATGCCATCTTCACTTTGGCCTTTGGCGGTATCATGGTACCCAAGCTGAGCTTGTAAGGCGCCCGCCCGTGTTGCGCTTCTTGGAGCGTGCAGCCACCTTTGTTTGCTGACTCTGAGTGCTTCTCCCAGGATCATTGCGCTCGTCTGCAGCAGCTACTTTGCCGACAAGTCTGCTGCGAACCCGGGCGCCTTCTTCGAGCCTGTTCTTCTGGGAGCCGAGAATCCGCAGTGCGATATCCCCGAGGTCCAAAGACGCGCCGCCACATTCATGCTGGTCATGAGCTTCCTGACAGGCATCTTGAGCGCCATTGTCGCTCCAAAGCTCGGCCACCTGTCTGACCGATACGGCCGAACCCGCCTGATGGCGCTGGCTTCATGCGGTGGCCTTCTCGCCGAGATCATCACCATTCTGGCCGCCAAGTTTCCCCACGTCATCAGCTATCGATGGATCCTTTTGGGTAGCATTTTCGACGGCATGACGGGCTCCTTTACTGCCGGAAACATCATGAGTCAATCCTATACCAGCGATTGCACTCCTCCGTCAAAGCGCGCCGTGTCCATGGGCTACGTGTACGCGTGCATCTTTACCGGGCTGGCGTTTGGCCCTCTCCTGGCTGGATACTTTGTCAAGTGGACTGGAAGCTTGCTGTCCATGTTCTACGTCGCCTTGGGGTGCCATCTTGTCTTCATCTTGTTTGTCGGCCTCGTCGTTCCCGAGTCGTTGCCCAAGAGGAAGCAGATGGCCGCTCGCGAGAAGTGGGCCAAGGAGAAGGAGATGGAGGCTCGCAGCGGCAGACCTTGGCTTACTGCCATCAAGTCGCTCAACCCCTTCACCTCACTCAGAGTGCTATCCCCCCGGGGACCTGGTACATCGCCAGCACTGCGGCGCAATCTCATTGCGCTTGCCATCAACGACACCATCATCCTCGGGGCCTCCATGTCCGCCGGTGCCGTCATCATCTTGTACAGTAGGTACATCTTCCACTGGGGCAATTTCGAGGCCTCCAAGTTCGTGTCTGCCCTATCCATGGTCCGCGTCGTGGTACTCATGGGCATCTTCCCCGTAATCAACTACTTTGGCCGCACTCGCCCGGCTGCCCGTCGGCATCGCGAGTCTGGCATTATCGTGCCAGAGACGAATGCCGGAGCAGACAATCTTGACATTTGGGTTCTTCGCATCTCACTAGTCTCGGACATTCTGGGCGTCGTTGGCTACACCCTCGCGCGCTCGCAGGGCCTCTTCGTCGCCAGTGGAATGGTCACGGCCCTGGGAGGACTAGGCAGCGCCACCACCCAGGCCATGGTCTCCAAGCACGTCCCGTCGGAGCGAGTTGGCCAGATGCTCGGTGCCATCGGCATGCTCCAGGCGTTGTCGCGCGTGTTCGGTCCCGTCTTG
Organism: Pseudonectria buxi; assembly: GCA_003693545.1. Taxonomy (NCBI): domain Eukaryota; kingdom Fungi; phylum Ascomycota; class Sordariomycetes; order Hypocreales; family Nectriaceae; genus Pseudonectria; species Pseudonectria buxi. The sequence continues at coordinate 207,267 of QUZG01000036.1, forward strand.
TTCAATGGGCTCTACGCTGTGACCGTGGGCTCCTTTCCTCAAGCCATTTTTGTGCTGCTGGCCTGCACGTTTGGCGTAGCTTTGGTCACGACTCTATTCATCAAGCCGCATGGTAAGCTGCCCTCGGTTGATTCCCCACTCGAAACGACGCTGACTGGTTTGATAGTGCACTGGAACGAAGATGCACAGGGCGAGACTGAGCCGCTCAACCATGAGCGCCAGTCTTTCGAGTCGTCGGATGAGAGGCTACCCATTGACGAGAACCAAGTTCTGATGCAGTGAATAATGGAATATTCTCGCGTCCAACAAACATGAAGGTGCTCACAAATCTATTGGCTCGGCAGCATCGTGGTTATGATTCAAGTATGTTATTTGCGATTAAAAAGGCAAACAAAGTAAACACGGCCATGGAGTGAATTGGTTATTGTTCCAGTCTGCTTCCAGACAGGTTACTTGCAAGCCCAGACTGTCCTAGATCATCTGCAACGTATCACCACCTCGCCATGTGGACGAAGCATGTACCCTATTACTCGTCACCCTCGTCTTCATCCTCATCATTTTCCGACTTTGTCACCACTTCCTCCACTGCTTCATGGACGCGTCGTGCCGCTTCCCTAGCCTCGTTGTCGTTCATGCGCAAAGGCGTGTCAAATCCATGCTCGGCAATCCAGCTCTCCACCACGTTCATATCGGCTACATCGAAATGGGTTGCCAATGCGACCAGCATCGATTTTCGCATGTAGTTCCCTGGAGTCGGGAAAGGTCGCTGTTCGTAGTACTGGGCCCAAGTATCTTTCCACCCTCTCCTACCCATATCTTTGATCCTAATCAGTGCCATGACAAAGTGGAAATACAGAAAGCGGGAGACCGGGCGCTTGTCGCCAAGAAACTGGAGCTCCTTTCCGTCCAGAGACTTTCCAGTACAGCCCTCGACACCACTCCTGTATAGGGAATTCTTGATATCGGATGAGATGACATCAACCTGCCACCGCCGGATAGGAGTTTCGCTGCGGTCAACAGGGACGACGACAATCTGATATTCATCAAACCAGCCCTTGACTGTGTTCGATAAAAGCAGCGCATTCCCTGCTTTTTCAAGCGATTCGCTTTGGGTGCCAAAAAGAATCTCAGACAGATTGTCCATGTCGAGAAAGAAAGGGACAATGTGCGCTGCCTTAATCTCTTTATGGATATACCAATCTCCGCTGATATGACACCAAAAGGCTTCGTGTTCTTGTCCATGGTACTGTTGTCCGTCTCCTAAATAGTAGTCGATGGCGTCCTGCCGCCAATGTGATGGCCGCTTTCGCTTCTTGTCAACGCCGTCCGACTTCTTGTAGAGAGCCAAGAGGCATTCCCCAAGTCCAAAATTGGCGGGCTGCATGAGTTTCACAGCTCCAGGGTCCTCGGCGTTTTGTTTCTTTCGGGATTGACGCCATAGTTCATCTCCAGCGGCAATACAACGCTTGTTCAGGTTCCGAAATCGGGTTTCGGCATCCTTTGCCTGTAGCGTCCCAGCATCTTGTTCTTGCCGAATCATCTCTCGTTCAAGAAGAATCTCGTCTTGGGCAAGTCTTGCTATATCGACTCTTAGCGATATCTTGTCGTACTCGAGGTCTACTCTTTTCGCTGAGCTTTCTTCTGGCTCTTCGGCAAGTTTCTTGCACAGCGTGTCATAAAACGCCTTCCTGGCGATGGAAGTCTTTCGAATTTGCCGATGTTTCTCCTTTGTCGCTTCCAGCGACGAAGTCCGGACAGGTATCACTGGGCCTGCTGTCTTTCTAGCCGACGATGGGACTGGGGGTGGTGATGGCGACATTTTTCGAATGTTTTGGGGACTGTCTGGGTGAGAAAAAGCAGGGTCTGGCAGGAAGGGGGAAAAAAGGCAAAATTTGGGTAAAAGAAGAATTGGATTGTCAATTGTGAACAATGAAGAGAAAGAAAAGAAAAGGGCAGTCTTTTATAAAAATCCGAAACCTACTGTATCTCTGAGTATAAAGTGAATCACGTCTAAGGGCCAAGTGAATCACGTCTGAAGGCAATAGTGAGTCACTGTCTGTTATTTGGGTTCGGAAGAGCATATATGTAGGCGCTTCTCAGTTCTGCATGTACAGCATGTTACAAAGTAAAGGACCATTTCGCTCAACTCTCTGTCTTGACCTGCGGCGCCGGCTTTCGGAGGAGGGGCGTTTTAACTTCTTTGTAGGCGGCTTTTTCCCCACCGTGACTGCGCTGAAGGCGTGTTATGTGAGAAAATATCCAGAGCACGACCAGTTTCGCCCAATCTAGACTCTACAACCTCGTCAACCGTCGTCTGCAGCCTTTCCAACACTACCTAGCCACCGCTCATCAACCCTCGTGACAATGGCCTCGCAGCTGTCCCCCTACAAGCAGGAGTTCCTGCAGGCCTCCATTGACGGCCAGATCCTCAAGTTTGGCAGCTTCGAGCTCAAGTCCAAGAGGATATCCCCCTACTTCTTCAACGCCGGCCTCTTCCACACTGCCCGGCTTGCCAGCGCCATCGCAACCGCATTTGCCAAGGCCATCATCGAGGAGCAGGAAAAGGGCGCGCTCAAGTTTGACATTGTCTTCGGCCCGGCTTACAAGGGCATCCCCCTCGCCTCGGCCATCACCATCAAGCTCGGCGAGCTGGCCCCCGAGAACCTCGACCGCATCTCGTACTCTTTTGACCGCAAAGAGGCAAAGGACCACGGCGAGGGCGGCAACATTGTCGGTGCGCCGCTCAAGGGCAAGCGCATCCTAATCGTGGACGATGTCGTTACTGCCGGCACAGCCAAGAGGGAAGCCATCGAGAAGATCCAGAAGGAGGGCGGCATTGTGGCAGGCATCGCCGTTGCTGTGGACCGCATGGAGAAGCTCCCTGCGGCCGATGAGTCGAAGCCTGGCCCCAGCGCCATTGGCGAGCTGCGCAAAGAGTATGGAATTCCCATCTTTGCGATCCTGACGTTGGACGACATCATCGAGGGTATGAAGACGTTTGCTTCAGAGGACGAAATCAAGCAGACTGAGGAGTACCGGCAAAAGTACAAGGCCACTGACTAGGTGGAAAGCTCAAGGGCGGAAGAGCAAGGATAGGGAGGACTCTTGACGCTCTTCACCACTTTACCATGGCAGACGAAGCTTATGACGACCTGGGGAACCATGCCAAAGGTTACCTGGTGAACTGAATATCAATGAGGTGCTTGCCAAGATGCAGCGCAGTGGTTGCACCAGAAAGAGAGCCTCAGTCAAAGACACTCTCACAGCCATCAGGAACGTCTCCTCTAGCGTAGGCATTGTACAAATCCACGGAATTTTAGACAGCCTTACCCACCAGGTATCTACCTAGGTATGTAGGTACCTACGAGAAGCAATCTCGGGCATATTGAGGGTAGGTATTTCGCCCAGACTCAATAGTACTGACTGATCCGCGATTCACCACTCATCTCAAGCGGGGTCGTTATTGGCGGGGTGGAAAAGTGGAAAAGGGACCAGGTACCATCTCGGGCAGTTCCTGTGGGGAGTGACATGATAAACTTTTTTTCTTGCCCATGCGGCACTGTCGCTTATCGATAACACCGGCCCGCCACGACTCCACCCACTTCTCAGGAAAAAAAAATATTGACCGCCCAACCCAACTTGCCATCGTGATAACCGACCCTTTTGTCCCCCTTCATCACCACGAATCGCCGCCAGATCGCCCATCATGAAGACGACCTGGAAGGACATCCCCCCCGTCCCGACTCAGCAGGAGTTCCTGGACATTGTGCTGAGCCGCACTCAGCGCAAGCTGCCCACGCAGATTCGCGCTGGTTTCCAAATCAGCCGTATCCGAGGTATGTTGGGACCCTCAATCAAGACGAGCAAGCCTGTTGCGACCTGACCCTTGGCTAACCCACGCTCGCCAGCCTTCTACACCCGAAAGGTCAAGTTCACGCAGGAGACCTTCTCTGAGAAGTTCGGCGCCATCCTGGAGAGCTTCCCGCGCCTGCAGGATATCCACCCCTTCCACAAGGATTTGCTCAACACCCTCTACGATGCCGACCATTTCCGAATCGCCCTTGGTCAGCTGTCGACGGCCAAGCATCTGATTGAGACCATCTCGCGCGACTACGTCCGTCTGCTCAAGTATGGCCAGTCACTCTTCCAGTGCAAGCAGCTGAAGCGCGCCGCCCTTGGTCGCATGGCCACCATTGTCAAGCGCCTCAAGGACCCTCTCATGTACCTGGACCAGGTCCGCCAGCATCTCGGTCGTCTGCCCTCCATCGACCCCAACACGCGCACGCTGGTCATTTGCGGATACCCCAATGTCGGCAAGTCCAGCTTCCTCAAGAGCGTCACCCGCGCCGATGTCGACGTCCAGCCTTACGCCTTCACCACCAAGAGTCTGTTCGTCGGTCACTTCGACTACAAATACTTGCGATTCCAGGCCATCGATACCCCTGGTATCCTCGACCACCCGCTTGAGGAGATGAACACCATTGAGATGCAGAGGTTCGTGCAGACATTCTGGCTCTGGCCTCGGGATCAACGTACTAACATGCTCTTTTTAGTATCACTGCCATTGCTCACTTGCGATCCGCCATCTTGTACTTTATGGATTTGTCTGAGCAGTGCGGCTACACTGTGACTGCCCAGCTGCAGCTCTTCAAGAGCATCAAGCCCCTCTTTTCCAACAAGCTCGTCTTCATCGTCATCAACAAGATTGATGTTACCCGACCGGAGGATCTTGAGCCTGAGCTGCAGACTGAGCTCCAGGGACTGCTCAAGTCTGGTGAGGTGGAGTTGCTTCAGCTGTCCTGCACCACCCAGGAGGGTGTGCAAGAGGTCAAGAACGCGGCTTGCGAGCGTCTGATTGCGGACCGAGTCAACCAGAAGCTCAAGGCTGGCACATCCACCAGCGGAGCCATCGGTGGTCGGTTGGCCGACGTCATGTCTCGTATCCACGTCGCGCAGCCCATGGGTGGCCAGACTCTCGAGACGTTTGTTCCCGAGGCCATCAAGAACAGGAAGAAGTACGACAAGGACGACCCTGAGCGTCGCCGACTTGCCAAGGACACCCAGGAGGAGCAGGGTGGAGCTGGTGTCTACAACGTGGATATGCGTGCCGATTACATGCTAGACAACCCCGAGTGGAAGTGGGACAAGATCCCCGAGATCTTTGACGGCAAGAACGTCTACGACTTCATTGATCCTGAGATCGAGGCCAAGCTGGCTGCTCTCGAGGAGGAGGAGGACAAGCTTGAGCAGGAGGGCTTCTACGACTCTGACGAGGGTATTGAGGATGACGAGGAGGCCGAGGTGATGCGCAAGGCCGAGCTCATCCGCGAGAAGCAGCAGCTCATCCGCAACGAGGCCCGCATGAAGAAGCGCCTCAAGAACCAGGCCATTATCCCCCGCAAGCTGGCCAAGAAGCCCCTCTCCGAGTTCGAGGACGCCCTCGACTCCCTCGGTGTGGACACCACCGAGCTCACGGAGCGCGCCCGTTCCAAGTCCAAGCCCCGTGGCCGCTCCATGTCTCGCAGCCGCCTGGGCACCGACGACCCGGATGCCATGGAGGTCGACGGCGGCCGCACCAGAGGCGACCGCATGCGCTCGCTGAGCCGCGCCCCGAGCACCAACCGTCGCGAGGACGGTGTCACGAGCGAGGACACGCGCACCAAGGCCGAGCGCATAGCCAAGCTGAACCAGAAGAGGATGAACCGCATGGCCCGACAGGGTGAGGCCGACAGACATACCACCGCTTCCAAGATCAAGCATCTCGTAAGTTTTCTCTCCATCCCCAGCCTTCCCCCCTGGCCCTCTCCCCCTCTCCAAATAACGTATGCTAATATGTCGACCCCCACAGTTGTCCGGAAAGCGTGGCATGGGCAAGACGAGCAGCCGATAAGACCTGGCGGTCAGTCTTGGGCCCGTCTACCCACCAGCGTGTCTTTCTCGTTTTCGCATCTGCGGTTTCTTGGGAGTTGGGGCGTATGGATGGATTGCTGTTGCGCAACTACGTTCTGGATCGATGCGCTTTGCTCGGCCCGTCTACGGCGTGGCACGACACGGAGCAGAGGCTACTCTGGGCTCACCACAGGGATCAGTAGACTGGCGCCTATCCACGAATTCTCTGGCATCAAGAGGTGGATTGGGTGCCATGCGTTTTTGTCCTTATGATTGATTACGAACATTTCAGTACCTACAGTAGAGAGTGAGAGAATGAAAACAACATATGGACCAATGACGGCGTTTCCATGGGATAACACGGCCTTGTATCACCCAGAGGAGACTTGTGCATGTGCGTAACAAATTGCTATTTGAATCGAGGAGAATACGTGCGAAGTGGCTATTCTGTTGCCAATCCAATCCCGTTCGCGGTTATATATCAAGAGGTATATTTTTATCACTTGAGCCGCCATCTACACAGGAGCAAACCGCGTTCCCTGGGTCCCACCGTATACGTCAAGGCCTGTCAACAGGCGGGCGCGTGGAACAGAGTGCGAGAAAACAGTAGGTTTGCAAACTCGGCTCGTTACTTTACACCATGCCCACTCTCTGCGCCATCCGCTCAGTGGTCCTCGGTGACCTGGAGGCCCTCCCTCAGGCCCTCAACAACGAGCTCTTCGCCAGCGCAGCGGCGGTAGATGTCCTTGACATCGTCTGTGGTGGTCTCAAAGTGGCTAGTAGCATCGTAGCTCTTGGAGATGAAGATGTTGTCCTTGGATCCATTCTCAACGGGCTCGGAAATGGGAATGGGGGGACCCTGAAGAAATCGTTGGTCAGCTGTTACCGCTCAAGGGTTTAGAACAAGACATACCATGAACTGCTCCTCAATCTTGCCGAGGCGGTCCAGACCAGGCTGGAGCTCCAGGTGGTGGTTGGCCGTGGTCTCGGCAATGGTCGAGACGATGGCAATCCAGTAGCCCTTGGGGCAGACGTTGTGGGCCGATGAGACGCAGGCGATGTAGATATCTGGATGGGTACATCAGCAACTGAAGCAGTGGAAGGAGTGCGGAATAAATCACGTACCGTTCTTGCGGCCGACCTGAGACTGAGGAATGATGAGCTGAGCAGAATCGGCATCGTTGGTGCCAGCCAGAGGGTGCTTCAGAATGCAAATGGCACGGACGACGTGGCCAACAACCTTTGTCTTGTTGGAGAAGTAGGAAGGATCACCAAGAATCATCTTGGCCTTGGTCTCAAACTTCATCTCCTCGACACCCGTCATGGTGGCCTTGATTCCAACAGCCTTGTCGCCCTCGTACTGAATCTCATCGATGTTGGTGTTGAGCATATAGGTACCGCCGTAGATGGCGGACAGGCGGGCGAAGCCCTGAGGCAGCTCGCCGAGGCCGTAGAGCGGGTAGATGTAAGGGGACTTGCCGTAGCGGGCGACCGAGTTGCCGTAGAGGCGGATGCGCGCAATGGCCTCGGGAGCCTGGCCAGGGTTGGTAATGTAGTCGTCGGTGAGGTAGAGAGCCATGGCGTGGCCGATGAAGTCCTTGGTGGAGGTCTCGAGACCAAACTTGTCGTAGACATCCTTCATGGTGCACTTGTTCATGTCGAGACCTAGATGGTGCGTGCCATGTTAGCTACCGGGCTCGGTTGATTGCCTGGAGGGAGAACCAACCCTTGTGGGTAGCAGGGTCCTTGGGGTCGAAAGTGCCAACCCACTCGATGAAGGACTTCATGCGGCGCTTCTCAAAGATGCCCATCAGGGGAGACTTGAGAGCCTCGCCGGCATCCGAGGGAACCTTGGCGACGGTTGCCTTGGGGGCAGAGCCCTGCTGGACATAGCTGCCAGCGACTTGCTTGAACTCGAGGTATCGGGTGACGTCGGTGGAGACGAGGATGTTGGTCAGCTCGCCCGAGGACATGAGGAACTTGGGGACGAGGTCGATGTTCCAGTCGTTGAGGCGGCCGTACTGCTTCCAGGGCTCGTCGCCCTCGCGGTAGTTGCCATACTTCTTGAAGAGCTGCCGAGGAACGTGTTAGACATGGCAAGGGTCGGGGCGGGAGTGTAGGTAGGCTGGTGGGGTTGTGGGCTCCCATACCGTCTCAAGGTTAACTGAAGCAGCCTCTCTGTGGAGGAGGAAGATGGAGGTCAGCTGTCTTGGTCCTAGATGCCGGATGACATGGAGAAATGGACGAACCCGCCATAGTGGTCGTTGCGGTCAATGTGAAGGACCTTCTTGCCCTTGACACTTAGGACACTGCAAGACAATCAGCCAGGGAATCAACATGAGACAAAACGCGAGGCGTGGGCATACCCAGACAGGATGCACTCGGTCAAACCTGTAGATGGCGGTCAAGTCAGCAAAAAAAGACAGGAGCTTGCTTCCATGTCTGGCCCCACGCAAGCAATGGCAGCTAGCCAAGTGCGGGGGGAGGGGAAGACTGGCGGATGAGGGTGAGGACGAGGACGAGGACGAACCGGTGCCCAAGACGACGACATCGTACTCGGGGGCAATCTCATCCATGATGGCAGTATGTGGTGATGATGCAGCTGTGGATGCTGGTGCTGTGCAGGAGGAGGACGAGGAGGAGGAGGAAGAAGAGAAAGAGAGGTCGTTGCGCGAGCTCGTGGGGGATGGAGGAGTTGAAGTGGCGGGGCTCGGTTCAAGGAGGGGGGCGGATCACGGTCAACCATGGACATTGGACAACTAGACAACCACTCTCAGGCTCTCAGCCAAAACGAGGTGGAGACGGCTATTAGTTGAGGTTAGTGGTCCATCCCGCTATTGCACTCCCGCTTTTAATCTTTTTTTAATTCACCTCGCTCTGGATGGACCGGGATATCATGAAATTAGATCAAAGAGGTAATGATGGCAGTAAGATGATGCCGCGCTGAGTGGCTGCCCAGGTTGGTACTGTACCTACTCTGGTCTTTGATGGCTCCTGTTGTTCCCGCCTGTACCGCCTGTACCGCCTGTAGACACCTGGCCAGCACTCGCCAGCGTCTACCATGTCCACAAGGAGTCGTCTCTGGAGCAGCGTTTGGGCTGCATCATCATGAAACGTGCTTTGCCTTTTCCCTTGATACACAAAAACCCTGCCCAAGGTCTGATCAACGTCCATCCCTTTTCCAAAGCTACCTTGTCCTTGGCCCCTGATCCCATTAATGACAAGTGGGCTGGATCTGAATAGGGGACGCGTCTACGTGGCGCTTGTCATGACAACACCATGACACCTCGAGGCGGGTACCTACAGACAAAAGGAGCCATCTCGTCTTCTCGGACCCCTAGCGCACGCGACACCAAGAAGGTCCATCATATGGATGTATCTAGAGCTGTGTATCTGTGCCTATTCATATAGAGAATAGGGGTCAAATATGCACGGCCAGCTCTTTGCACAGCTGGTCTAGTTCCACACTCTCACATCTGCGCATACCTTGTTCCTCGTCCTGATATCTTACATTGCTTCTATATGTACACTACGATACACTGCCCTGGTACGTGTGTAGGGCCTAGAATCACAATATCTGCGGGCCGCGATCCCTTCACCTGCGCCTTGTATGCTCTGTCCTAGATTTCACGTCCACATTAGCCCCCCTCTACCTAGTCGCCTCCTTCTCCGCCTTGGTCACCTGCTCGCCCGCAACGACGGGGTCAGCAGACGCATTGGTGTCCTGTGACCAGCCTTCTCCAGCCTCGTACTCGTCTTCGTAGGCCGACGGCGTGTAGACCTGGCCCTCGCCTCCCTGCAGGTTGATCTCCGGGTCCGACATGGCGACATCGACGGCGTCCTGCCAGGTGTAGAGCCGCTCCGTCAGGGTGTGCTTGATGGCGCGCATCGTCTTCATCACCTGTAAAAGGGGGGGGAACTCTTGTTAGCTATCTGGAATGGGACGTGCTCGGTGAATAAACCATACCTCTTCGTCCCGGATGTCAAGCTCTCGCTCGCCGAAACCCAGCTTGGACCGGGCAAGCTCCATCTTGGACGTGGAAAGCATGTTGCGCTCGCGGCAGCAAACCCACCACAGCGAATGCAGGTCCTCCCATGACTTCTTTCGCAACTCCTCCACCGTCCAGGCCCGCCCGTGCTCCTCCGTCTCCTTTGGCGTCGCCAGCAGCTTGCCGGGCGCCGGGAAGAATCCCCAGAGGCCGTGGTCCTTGTCGACCTTGATCTTGGGCTTGATGTCGCGCGGCTTCGGCAGCGGGATGCCCGACATGGACAGCGGCTCGCGGGGACCCGATCGGTACAGGCTACTGATGCCTCTGGTCTTGTTGTTGTCCTTGGTCTTGCTGACTTCCTTTTCCTTGATCTTGCTGACCTCCTTGTCCTTGTTCTTGCGCTTGCATTGGGGTGTCGTTGCGGAGAATTGAGCGACTCGGGTCGTGTTTACCGAGACCTGAGGGATGAAGGACGACCGAGGAGAGGCGCACGCCTTGAGTAGGCGGCCGGCCGCTGGCCGTAGTGCAGTTGATCCCGCCATTGACAAGAAGCGCCCGGGATTGAGAGTTGATAGAGCGATTCAGCATCTATCGTACCTTGACTGGACGCCAGGGCACAGCAAAATTTGGGACCATCTCAGCATTGGTGTTTTGGCCAATCAAAGGTCGCATTGGCACGGTCACGGCTTTACTATGCGCCGACTACCTTTTGTCACGTGACTGGGTTTCCTCTCTCACCGAGCACTCACCGAACGCTCACCGAGGCGGCAGTTGAATGGATCCCGTTCTCCACGAGGCACAGAGGGGAGCGGCGCCCACCATCAACGCCCAGAGGTGGAACCCATACTTATTATCTCCGTAGTTCTCGATGGAGGCGCGCCAACAGCACGGATGGTCACCTTGTATAAAGTACCGAATCGGGAGCGAACGATGCGGGGGAGCAAGGTGCAGTCCCATTCCACCCTGCCCCATCATTGCCAACTTCTAGAACCTGTCAATGCTCTGGCTAGAAGACCACAAACATCCGTAGCGGGCCCATCGTTACGCTGGGTCGATGGACGAAGGGTTTCGTCCCCAATTCTAACCGCATCTTGGCCATCAATCACTTTTCTCCGCACGTACGGATCAATGCGGTCCTGCGGGGAGGGCATCTTTATCCACTACCTTGGGGAACAATGGGTTTCACAGAACTACCACTGCAGGCAACGAACATATCCAGCCGCCGATACACTTGTACCACGTCTCTCGCGCATGGACTACTACACATTACTCGTAAACATGTGTACTCACTGCGCCTGAATATCCCACTTGCGATATCGAGCCAGGCTGTACAGTACAGGGTAACACAGGTGGTTTTGGACTACAGCTTCATTCGTGCGCCATCCAAGAGAGCTTGTTCAAGACGCGGCTATCACGTGTGCGATCGTTCCTGTGTTGGCTCCAGCCTCCTTCGATGCCATCATGGCTCTTGGCGACCAGGTTCCTCGGATCAGTCGGATCAGTCGGATGATGCACTGCTCGATTGCAAACATCGCATCCGTCAATCGACCCATGCCGTAGGAGGAAGAAGGGTTGAGGCCAGTCAGCCTCTGCATCACAGGCATTCGCATCGCAGCTGGGTAGGTAGGTACATACCTACTATTACATACAGCCAACACCATGTATCACTCACTACCCTATCCCGAGATTATTATCTCGCATCCCTAAACAAGCCATGCCGAGGCATCTGGTTCCTTGACCAGGATTTGAGATGGACCACACCCATATCCCTAGCCCCTACACGACGATGTCTAGATACCTAACTACCTACTTAGGTAGTACCACGTGCAAGGACATCAACTCCGAACTCGTTTGGTCATCAGCGAGACATTACGCCTACATCCAACCATTATTGACCAGAGCATAACTATCCTAAACACTGGTGAGCCTGGTCTGGGTCATGAGGCTCACTGCCCAGGTTGGAACTCACAAGTCCTCGAGTAAGGAATGAATGAGGGACACATTAGAGTGCCCTCAAGGTTACCGGAACAAAAACAACGAGAGAAATAAGCTCTACGCGTCTCGCCTTACCCCCTTTGGGACTTCACCACGTATCACCGTAATTGTCGTCATGACTAGTGTCAAACAACATCATCGAACATACCTCACCTACCATATGCCATAGAGACGCATATGACAAGATCCCTGCAACTGGTCGTCGTATTTGGGACGACGTACCGTGTACCTATGGCATCTGCCTGGGCACCCACCCCCCACCAGGGAGAAGGATCGTCCGGCTCTGTGGTTGTATTGCGCGTTTCCCACCCTGTACGTAGCATCAGATACTGTGTAGCACTATCATCGGCTGCATCCCTTCCCTCCCCTTCCCTTCCGTGCCTTCCATCTCTTCCGGTACGGCCTTCCTGTAGCAGATTTAGATGGAGCACATTAGCCGACACCACGTGGTACTTCCGTGCCCGTCGTCAGAACCGTCTGCTTGTGGATACCACTTGGTGAAACAGACAGCTCAAGTCCAGCCCAAGACGGCGCTTAATCGGCAGGGTCCCACCCTAGAAGCCCAGCGTTCAGGATTGTGACGTATGCATAGTGTGTCCATGGGCCTACATATCTCGGGAGGCTGGCGCTGGGGAGGGACCATTGCCCCGTTACGGAGTAGCCTTGCCGCCGTCGACATGATCATGACTCTGGCGTCACAGTCTGCGCGCGCCGAGTATTTGCTATACATTCCGAATGTCCCGCATCGTCCACCACCCATCAACGTGCATCTCGTTATTTGCTAGAGTCGGTGGCTCAACACTAGCCTGGCCCAGCGGACAAATGATGTGGTAGAACGAGTAGGCGTCTGGCCAGAACCGAGGGCGGAACAAGTATGACTCGTGTGGGCGTATTCGATACTTGTAGCACTGTACATGGCAGGCCAGGCACGTATCGTGTACTTGGTGAATACTAGCGAGGTGGTGCGGTGTACGGTGCGGTGTGTGTGCGGTGAGGACTGTCATGTCAGGGCGACAGAAAGCCAGCCCGTTGACGTGGTCCCGCTCGCGGCTTGTTTTGTGGAAAGCGGGATGGACCCAGGAGAAGCTTGGTCGATGAGGCCCTCAAAGCTCCCGTGGCCGCCATCAACGGCAGTTTCTTCCAGCTCTCCACTTCGAGTCCCGCTTCTCTGAACGATTGCCGAACATGCCTCCAAAAAGGTGTGTACAGTTCCTGTGTGAGTGTGTGTGTGAGTGCGTGTGTGAGTGCGAGTGTGTGTGGGTGGGTGGATGGATGGATGGCCAAGCCACTACTCCAGATGCAGGTTGGATGTAACAGCGCCATGCAAACCAACACATCTGTCGTCGACACGACCTCTCATTGAGGATGCACTACCTCCCAAAACGCGCGAAAAGGTTGAGAAACAGTACTCGATCAGCACCAGCAAACGTACGACATAAAGCCCGAAGAGCCGACATGTTTGCCCAGCCACAGTAAATCCGAGACGGAATGCCCAATAGAGTAGTTCCGAGAATAGCCGCCAAGGATTTGCCAGAGCGTGTGGCATTTCCGTGATTTCACACTCATCAGCTGATATCACTGCGAGCATCATCCCTCCCTGTCTAGGCTGGTAGCTGCAATCTGGCAAATGGCGACAGTCGTGGCCCGTTGCCGGCGGCATGGGAGCCAGCCATATCCCGGCAATGGTTCCCAATCCGTCCAACCCAGTCGTGGCGCTCTCATTTGCCAGGGCACAAGTAGTCGCGCCGCGGTTGTTTGACTTGTATTGGAGTGGCTGAACAGACCAAGCTCTAGGACGACTGACATGAGTTGAGAGAATGAGGGGAAGGTAGGCAGGGGCGAGGGGCTGTATATCGAGTCGGTGAAGTCTCGGGAAAAAGCAGCCTTGCGCGGAACACTCGAGATACCCCAGGCCACGATGTGACGATGGCGAACCCCCCTGGACTGTTAACGTGTCCGTGAAGAGTTGTCGAGGGCAGTGCAGAGTTTTGGCGCGCATTGTAACCACGCCCTGCCGTCAAATGCCCGAGCGAGCGTTGATGCGATTGATAAGGCCGCCCATTCTACTCCGTACCTAGACCTAATTAATGCCATACCTAGGAGTAATGGGGCGTTCCTTCTTCTAGACCTAGCATTCTGTCTTACTGCGAATGGAAAGGCAGGTACGCTCCGTGGGTTTTCGGTAGAGTCCCACAAACCACAATCCAGGCCCCGGGAAAGACCAGAGGCGCCGCCACACAAACTGCTCGAGAGTGGGGGATCTGGCAGTGCCGCCGTGGACGGAGCTGGCAAGGCCATCTGGCTGTTCGCACAGCACATTAGGTACCTACTGAGCTGCGAGACTGCGGGTCAAGGTACTCTGCCAAGACGAATGCACGTAGGAATTGCAGGGATTAGCTGTTGGTCTTGTCCTCCGAGAATGACGCTTGTCTCGGTGGTTCCGCCGGGTTTGAATAGAGAGCGCAAAGTCATCTGCCTACTCGGCCATCGTCCGACGGACGTAGAGTAAGGGGAAGGGAAAAAGCCGCTCTCGGGGTAACGTGGGCCATGCTTCCCAGCAGCCTCGGCCGTGGTCCCGGGAATGACCATTGCTGATGGCGAGGAGCGACCGAGGTTGAAATCGATTGACAGGTACCGATGGAGCACAGCGTCAGCGGCTCAAAAAACAAAAGACATCCCGTCTCCAACCACTATGTGCGCCTTTCCCGGGAGACTCCACCCCAGGCTTCTGGAGCCCTCATCGAAGCCTTCCCTTCCCTCGTCAGCTTTCTCCAACAGCTGCAACGGCGGGAGGGTGAGGGGTGGGCTGTGCTCCACCAAGATCTGTCTTTGGTGGGCACAACCACGGGTGTTTCTGGAGCCACTGGAGCGACCCCGTCATGGTCCCTTGAACTCGAGCAGTCGAGGCAATCTGGGCAAGGCGGCCAAAACGACCGATGCGGGAGGCAATCAAGGCGTTTCCCCGGCCACGCGTGCGTTTCAGGACCAACTTGATGCGGACTACTACCGCGACGCAGGATCTTGTTAGACAATGCGCGCTCTGGGCGAGGCTGCTAAAGATATAGTTGAGCAAGTACCGCGTGCTTCGCGTATGCCGAGACTGGCCAAGTACTCACGACATTGTGGCCGTCAGTAACCACCAGAGTAGGTACGGAGTACCTAAGTACGGATACTACCTACCTAAGCAGCTAGTTGGAGAGTAATGTTACTCTGATTTGTGTTTGATCCCTTGGAACCTTGCTTTTCCTCCCAAGTCTCTTTTGCCCTCATGTGCTGGGCTTTCCTTTTCCATTAGCAAATGCTCAGCCGCTCGCCCTGTCGAAGCGAGCGCAAACCAAGGAAACGTATCCGTGCGTACTTTTGTTCTTCTTGGTCAGGGTCCCAGCTAGCCTCTACCACACGGTTATGACTGGATTTGGTTAGAAAATTGGCCAGGTGAGGCGGCAGTCCAGGGGCATGCGAAGAACTCGCTTGACTCGTGGATCCTGCACATCATCTTCGGATCCCGGCAAGCTTGAGTCACGAGTCTCGCGCGAAATCCAACAGTCCAGCGCTGTCAGTATTATCACGTATCAGTAAATCGTTGTAAGCTACGTACCAAGAGCTTCGGTACATACGAGGTACGGATCAATTGTCGGTGCTTTTTACGTATGCCTTACTACCACAAGTCGCGCTTCGACTTATCGTTGGTCGTGTCGAACTTACTCGCTGCCAGCCCAATCGTGACGCCAAGAGCCAAGGGCTGAGCTTGAATACCCAAGTAGCACAGAAGCACGCTCCTTTTGTTTTGACGAGCCGCCGAGACCAACATGGAAGAGATTTGTCGTGGGATGATTGTACAATAGCAGGTCTCAGACCTGATGGTGCCTGTCCAACCAGCGCGGTAAGCTCTAGGTCTAGTATTCCAGTCAAGCAGGCAAGCAAGCAGCCGCGGGTTTGGTGGTTGGTCACGAGCGGAGTCTATTTGACGAAGCATCCCTGGGTCGATTGGCTTTGTTCGACATGGACAGGAAAGTTGGACACTGACGAACTCTGGCAGGATGCTTCACGAACACGCATTCGTGTTGTTTCATTGTTTGAATCAAGTCCATGGCCAGATCCTGATGGGTGCTGTGTAGTCTTCAGGCTTGGCCGAACAATAGCGCGTACACTAGCCCGTCAATGAGTTCACGAGACGGAGTGAGAAGGAAAAATCTGGAATAAAAAGGCCTGCAGCCGCCGCGGTCGTTGAAAGACCCCGGCGGAAGCCCGGCCTCCCAGTTGGTCGTAGTATGAGGTAACGCGGTGAAGGTACCTTTGGTTTGGCTTGAAGCACCATGATCGAGGTGAGTGCGAGGGTGTGGACGAAGGAGGAGGTGGGTGCGCGGCTAGGGACATGCAGCGGGTCCGGCAACGACACCGGGAATCAATTGGGGGCGACGCGTTGTGACTGGTGGGAGCTCCGAAGAGAACAGAGCGATGGTGTTGAGTTCCCTCGGCGGTCCGGTGTTCAAGCTCGCCGCTGTGCGTTGAGCATCCTGGATCTTGCCCACTCTCCGTGCATTAACAGTGCCCTGTATCTGGCCAGGCGTGCTGGGATCACGAGATGAGGATGTCAAATGCCGTCCAGATCCCTGACCCATGTGTGGTATTGGCTATTTAGTGGCCGAAATGCAACAGTCAATGCTGACTAAGTCTGATTGTGCCGAACAAGATACGGCCAAGTGATCGAAACCAGTCTTGTTAATGTGAAATAAAGACGAGCGGTAAGCAAAGGTCCGCGTACCCGGTTACGGAGCACATGGAGCTGCGAACCCACGCATCAGTAGCATAATCTGCTGAACTGGTTTCTTGGGCTAAGATCAAGGTTGGCCAGTTGGCTCAGGTCTAGATGCCATTCCGCGGAGCTTTGGCGAACGGACGGACATGTACTGTATACTCGGACGACGCCAACCACCCCCTGGGAGGGCGGTGTTGGGCGGCGATATCGCTGCTGATACCGATACCGATATCGATACCGCGTACCTGCCATGATTATCGGATGTGCACCAAGGTCTCTTTGAACAGAGGCGCTCCCGTCGGATGCAGTCACGTCAGAACACATTGCACTGCATCCCTTTTGGGCGGGCTAGCCGGTCGTCCGGGTCTGTCTAGAAGCATTACTAAGATGGGAGGCAGACAACGAGAAGCATGCGCTACTGCGCTGCGTGGGAAGGAAAAAAGCTAAGCAAGGTTTTACAGGCGTCACTGCTGGCTACTTGCCACGAGTAAGGGCGCTGCAAAGGGCGATACGTAGGATGGAAGGTACCTTAGCTGGCCTTGGCGAGGGACAAGGCAGTAGCGCATGTACCTCGGATTCGCAGGGTGGGGGTACGGCGAGAGTACCAGGGAGTTGCCTCAGCACGGCTGCTTCCGGGTTGTGACCATGAGGTAGCCTTGATTGCTGAGAATGAGCAATTCGAACGGCTTAGAGCGGCAATGGCGACGACGCTAGGGTTGAAATCAGTTAAGCCAGCGAATATGCCGTAGACCCGATTAGACATACACGAGGGGGGCGAGAAGCGGCAACAGGCGAGGAAAAAACATGTAGGAGAGAAGACTCAGGACAAAAAAATAAAAAATGAAAAAAGATACATACTGCAAACAGCTGGCGACCAGCCGCCCAAGGGGATATTCCCTGTCGGGCAAGTCACTGGTACTTCCGTGTTTACTCCGACAGACGTTCTCTCCCACTTCGCAGGCCTGGCGCGTGTTCTCTCCTTCTCGCTCTTTCACTTGCCTTCTTGTCTAAATTTTCCCATCCCTCCCGAAATCTCTCAACTCTCCTTCTTCATCTCCCGCTGCCCCAATCTCGTCCTCGCCGTCACCGCTGCGGTCTGCTACTTTGAGCCATCCCTCTGCCGCCAGTGCCTGGATTTTGCGCGTCTGGCGCCCCAGTCAAACACGAAAGTCTTTGGTCCAGTTTTTCACCCCTCTGCTGCTCCAGATCCCAGCCCCAGCTATCCTCGTTGTGGTTCCCTGTGGGCCCACCCGACCTTTGGAGCATCAACAGTCTCCCAACGGTTCCGCTGCGCGCGACGGCTCACATATTCCTCCTTCTGCTGCCATTGCCGGCGCGTCGATTGCCTGTTAGCACTGCACAGTACATAGCACTGTACAAATCCCTTCTACTCACGGACCGACCTGCCTTGCCTGTGCCGGCGCTATTATCCCTCTCCTCTCCTTTCTTCTCCTCTTCTCTGCCGCTATAGAAATCCGCACGCCCTCCGCGCTTCCGCCACACGCCCTCTTGCTCCCTCTCTTCTCCCACGCGCGCTCTCCACTCACCCATCACCGCACCGCGACCGCAGCCCACCTTTCCGGCCTCGCCCTGACAGCTGCCCGCCCGAAGAAAAAAAAATAAAAAAGCTTCCAGACCCAGTGCTCCACTCTGCACCCTTCCCCAAACACCACCTCGAGAGGAGCCTCATCCACCTTCTAGGAACTCTGCTCGTTTGCGGAGCTCTCGATACGCGTCGCTTGTACCGTGTCACGTCGTCGCTCTTGTCGACCTCAACCATCTTTTGCACCTTCGACTGCTGGGCACGCCTCGCCGAATTCTTACGACGTTCTTGACTCCTGCGTCGCAGAATTGCAAGACCACCTCTCCAAGTACGTGTCTGAAGAGAGGAGCATGGACGGGTCCCAGTATCCCTCCAATGGTATAAACGCGACTTCATCTGGTCCAACATATCCTTCACCCACCGCAATCTCTCCTCACCAGCTTCAATCCGGCTCGCCTCTTCCTCAGACTCTACCGCCTCTGCAGCCCCCAACCTCGGCCATGCAGCCCCTCTACGGTAGCCACCCGCACACGCCGCGGACACCGGGGACTCCCAACACCCCGGGTTCCGGCAACAACTTGCCCAGCTACCAGCAGACCTCGCAGCCTGGCGGACGTGGTGGTATCTACTCTATGGCTCAGAACCCTTACCCGCCTCCTCATGGCTACGGCACCTCGGCCGCCATGATGCCGCAGGCCACCACCGCGGCTTCGCACCAGCACCCGCAGCCCATTGCTCCCGCTCCCGCTGGCGGCCGTGGACCTCCCGTTCTGCGCCCGATGCCTCCCGGTGGCATCATGTCACAGCCCGGCGTTTCATCTCCCTACGGACCGAGCTCGATGATGCAGCCCACCTCGGTTCTCCAGGAGGGCGATCAACCCACCCATGTTGTGGGCTCTCAGGGACGCCGCGGCATCTTGCCCAGCGCTCCTGGCCGACCTGCGGCTCCCGCCGCCGGTACAGCAGGTACCAAGAACACCGTCATCCCGGTCAAGGACGCCGATGGAAAGTTTCCGTGCCCTCACTGTACCAAGACCTACTTGCACGCGAAGCACCTCAAGCGCCACCTTCTCAGACGTGAGTTGGAACGAATCTCTAAGCTAACCCACCGATGGCTGACATATTCTTGACAGATACTGGTGACCGCCCTTACATGTGTGTGCTTTGCCGCGATACGTTTTCTCGAAGTGACATCTTGAAGCGCCACTTCCAAAAGTGCTCTATCCGCCGTGGAAACCCCACCGGAGCGAGCCACCTGTCCCACCCCCAGGCTCACGTTAGAAAGAACCAGGCTCAGAAGGCTGCTGGTATGGGTCAGGACGGTGATCTGAACCACCTCAACGGGCTGAGCAACCTTCCTGGTGACAACATGGTCCACCCCTTCGGCATGGTTCCCGTTTCCGACGGCATGAACAACATGGCCGGAGACCAGAGCCAACTTTCGAGGTCTAGCTCCATGGGCCGACTGGACAATGGTAATAACGCGGACAGGCGCAACATGGGTCCTGTAATGGGTGCCTCGCAACCGTATGGCGCGGACGTCTCGAACGGGATGAATGGCCAGCAGATGCCTACCTACAGCATGCCCCCGGGCCAGAACGGAATGCCCATGTATGGCGGTTCAAACCCAAATCAACAATCTGGCCTTGATTGGTCTCAGATGTTCCAGGCTGGTGCGCATCAAACCTACATCAACAACTCATTCAATCCTAATCTTGGACAGACGCAGATCGGAACCAAAACCGCGCCTAATACAGGTCCCGGGACGACAGGCGACAATTGCAGCGATTCTCTTACCATATCGAACTGGGGCTTCCCATCTAATCTCCAAAATCCATACATTCAACTCTCCAACCAAATCCTCAACTTTTTCTATCCTCCTAATCAGGCCATTGACCCCCAAAGCGCGGGTATGAACCTCTACTTTACGCCAGACAACATTAAAGACTTTCTGGATTGCTATACCCATTTTCACATCCACATGCCTCTCCTCCATGTCACGACATTAAAAATCATGGAGGCCTACACCGGACTTCTTGCCGCCATGTGCTGCATCGGTGCCTGTTACTCGGAGCGCGTCACGCCGTCGACTGTACGTGAGATCATGGACTTCTTGTGCGTTGCTCTTGAACGCGATTGCAAGATGATGTCGGCTGCAGAGCTTCATGAACCTCAGGTTGCATCCCAACGCGACATTGAGGAGCTTGAAGCTGTGTTGCTGATGTGCATTCTCTTGATCTGGAACGGTACACCCAAGCAGCGCGATCGGGCACGCGAGCTCTATCCTCGCCTGGCCAGAAACACTCGGAAGATGAATCTGTTCCAGCGATCGCCTGACCCTTGCCATGCCTCATACTACGGTAAAGGTGTTGTCAAGGATCTGAAGCCCGAAACGTTTGATTGGAGGGGCTGGATCGACCAGGAGCGACGTAGCCGGCTGATGTTTGGCGTTTTCCTCCTCGACTGTGCAATGGGGCTGTATCACAACATGCGGTCGTGTTTCAACGTCTTTGAGATTCGCCAGCCTCTGCCATGCGATGACGCAGCATGGGATGCGGATAATGCCGAAGACTGCATGTTAGCTCTTGGCTTGCATGGACCCGATGCTGCAAGAGAAAGGAACCAATACGGCACGCGAAGGACACATCAGCCAGAGCTGAGCTGGGCAGTTAGGGCACTTTTGAGCCCGGAGCACAAGATACGACCTGGCAGCACCAATTTATTCGGAAAGTTTGTTGTGATTCACGCCCTCTTGGCTCTCATTCGAAGAATCCAGGTTGGCACGGATAACCCACATGACACAAACTACGATCGTCCCCCGAGTGGCGATTGGGTACAGGTACACCAGACTCCCGTGTGGCCGGCAGACCTTGAAAACCGGAACTGTCTCTTCCGCGCACTGGACGAATTCAAGACGATGTGGGATCAGGACATGGCCTCGCAGTTTCCACAGACCAGCTCGGTGTCTAACCCTCGTCGTCATGGATTTTCAAGAGATGGTATTCATTATTATTGGCTGGCAAAGTATATGCTCGAACACACTCAACCTTCCGACCTTCGAAAGGCTTCTGATGAGCGGTTTGTGCAAGTCATGCAGCTTTTGAAGTCGTTACGGACCTGGGTAATGTCAGAGTCTTCTTCCAGAGGAGAAGAGTTGGGATCTATTGGAGAGATTGATGAACAGTATGGTGCCATGGATTTGACACTCGATATGGCAAAGCTCTTTAAGCCCCTCCCCGAGGTGGTGGAGGATGCTGCAACTGCGTCTGTCAAAACGGAGATTGACACGGGCAGACAACAATGATACGAAACTAAAAAGAAAGAAAGATGGAGGAGGCGGAGGTTGCATTCGGAGGCGTTGCATTTTGATATTTTTTCCTCATTGTCTCGCACTTGCTGGTCTAGGGGGAATCAGCGTGCCGCTGTGGGATGTTTGATTTCCCCGTTCCACACAACCAAGGTCGGCATTGTCGGGTTCCCTTTTGACTTGCATTTTTGTTGAGGATAGACGGGGGTGGATGGAGTTGTATGCCTGCATTACTAGACTTTGTTCAAGATAGAGAGGGAGGTCTACCGATTACGTGGTCTTCTGGTGGATCATCACGACTTCATGGCTTGGGCTGGTTAATGATTATTTATTGCAATCGCACGCTCTCGACGCGCTGTCCGGGTTCGAGATGAGATTGGACCTCGATGGACGCCGAACGGGGCGACTGGACTGTATAAAGTGTATTCGCGCGTCATGTCGGGAGACTTTGAGCAAAATAGACTGAATTCGCTTGCACAGAATAATGACAACAGCCATGCCGTGAATAGCTACCTATCTAGTGAGTAGACGCAATGCCCGTGTGTTTTAGAGCAAGTGCCATGGTAAAGTATGGTTCAGGCCATAGATTTGTCCAGGCCCAACAAAGACGATATTGGGGCTTCTTATCGCTCCTGGTCTCTCTCGACGGTGATGATCTTGGGCGTGTATTTGCTGAGCTCTGCCTTGTCCTCCTCGGTTGGGGTGTAGCCAAACTTCTGCTCGGCGCGGTCGGAGAGATAGAGCCCGGCTGTGCCCCAGGCGAGAATGCCGAGTCCGACACCAATACGGGTCTTGGGAGCCAGGTTCTTGTAGGCCCTGTGGCGGGATGTGAGCAATGGCGCCTAGGCCGGAGAGGACGGAGTCGGGACATACTTGAGCATGGTGGATGAGAGAGAGAGAGTGTGTATTGGGATGTGGCTGAGGGCGCGGTTGGCAAGGTGTTACATGACCTGCAATCCTTGGGGAGAATGAGAATGAGAATGGCCACTGCTGGATGAGCTACGGGGTGCTGTGGACTCACCGGAAGATCTGCGATGCGATTGTGTCTGATGGAATAGGTTGGTGAGGATGATGTCGAGAGGCGATTTTTTCCCTTGCCAAAGTTGCGGCGCGATTACTAGTTGCACGGGGGTGTCACGTTAGGCAAATCCCCCAAGCCATGGAAGCAACAACATGTCCATGAGTTGGTTGCCGGACATACTTACAATCCCCCATGTTGTCCTTCAAGTGTAGATGCGCCACGCTGCGTGTAATGTGAGATTGCCTTGCGGGCTATTTGCAGCTCGTCAAGCTGCTGGGTCGATGAAGCCTTCATGTGCTGTTGCTGAGAGTTGGTGGGCGGACCTGTGCTCAACACCATGGAAGCAATAATAGACTCGACAATGGGGCGACTCGAAGGGCTGGGGAGGTTACCTAGCTGCCATGTTTTCCCGCACGTTGTACGAGATGGATGGTTGTCTTGATGATTTTGCAGGTATGTAGGGCTACGTGGGCGAGGAGCCGGGCTGCTTTCGAGGATGGGCTCATCCAAGTCGTTTCAAGGATATATGCGATTCTGAAATAAGAGAGAGGGTGTAAGGTCATACTTGGCTTGGTGCCAGGACTGTTACTAGAGCCCCGCAGAGATCGTATCAAGGACTGTCCCGGATAGACATTAGATGCCCTGGTTGTTGAGGAATCAACTACCAAGTAGAGTTGATCGGTCATATAGTGGTAAGGATACTAGAATCCTGAATTGAATGGAAAGTTTCAATACATCTCTCTTTCTCATGCGGGGACTGCTGGTATAGTATCATGGATTGATGACGGGCAGGATTCTCGCTTGGTGCTAGTTGGTATTTCGTTCCTAGCATGCTCCGAAGATGTAAGCCAGACAGAGATTCCATCACAACGCCAAGCCGGAGACTCGTCGACTCGGCATCGGTTTTGGATTTGCAGATATTTACCTGCTTGTTACCCCCCTGCGTACGAATGCCCAAGTCGATATCCTAGATTGCCAACGTCGGAGCTTATTGAGGGTTGACGTATTGGGGACAAGCCCGCAATACAAGTCCGAGGCGGGAAAGCTGTATGGAATCACATCCATGTATACATTGTGCAATCTGGCGGGTTAAGAAGTTGCAGCTGCTAGACCTCGCATCGCAACCAGTGTAACTCGGCGTAGACAGCAACACCTTTGGCCTTACAAATCCACGCTGGAAGAGCGACGTTGCTTGGGTTTTCCTTGACTGGCAGTGGCAAGTGTATCACAAGTCTGTACTCTACACGTATCCCAACACCTAGGATACTAGCGGTTGGCAACATCATGGAGACATCTTTTCGGTAGGAAGACGTATACGCTGGCATTTGAGTTGGCTCGTGACGCGAATAAAGGAAGACACCACTGGCTCAAAGTTTAGGAGGTGGTATATGTAGATGCGGCTGGCAAACATGTTGGGACACCAGCGAAGCTACCGATAAATTGTACGCACTTGATAAAAGTCAACATTGTCCACGGAAGACGCATGCCGCATCATTCCAAAGCCACAGCGCAGCAAGGCCGGTATCGACTTGACGACGGAGAGATGTAGTCATGGAGAGAGTAAACAAAAGAAACTCTGGCGAAGCTCAATAGTCTCCTTGTGCAAAAAGCAAACGAGGGCTGGCCCAGCTGTCTGGCTCGATCCGCCAGCACGGTTTCTCAGCCTCGAGCATCGGGTTTCGCAAAGCCCGCACCGCGTGTGAACGTGCGACTGCGCGCGAGGTCGAGCCGCATGGGACAACAAGAAGCAAACAATGACGAGATGTCCGCACGCGCAGCAAGACAAGTAGTTGTTTACGCCATCGGAAAGGGCACGTCTTCTTGGGGACGCAGCGCCGAGAGAGGTGAGACAGAAGGGGAAATGAGCGTTGCCGGCGCGGGATGGAAGGCAAATTGCAAAGTACCTTGGTGAGGGGGGCGGCCAACACGCGCGCGGGAGGTGAGCTGGCGCATTTCTTTTGCTCGGGGTTGCGGAATCTCGGCTGGTTATTGGTGTTGTGTCCTCATTCGCTGGGCTTTCTTTTTGTTTCGCCTTTGTCTTTGGATGCGCCTACGGAAGACTTGGCCGGTATGCATAATGGCCAGAGTCGAGTCTTGGGAAACACTCTTGTTTCTTCGTTTGCGCACCGTCTTGTCTCCCGCAGAAGAGCTTAGCATCTTTTCTTTTGCTGTTGATCAAGGCCAAAAGGTAGGCAGGGCCAGGCTTTCATCCGAACAGCTCGAGAGGCTCGAGAGGCCTTGCGCATTGTCCCAGCCAACGCCGTCTCGACTCGTGGGCCGTGACGCCATGCAAGCCCGGAATTGCTTCTCTCGTAGTCTCTCTGCTCTCGGCCAAGTCACGTTACGCATAGGACAATGCGGCTACTAGCAACGTCGGGCCGTTGCGAGGACCAGGGCTCGGCCTATCCGATCTTGATACGCAAACGTCAAAGCTATCCGGTGTTGGAGTGAGACCGGGGCCACTGCCCGTAGGCATCATAGTTGCTCTCTACCGAGGTACAAATGCTTGGCTGAATACTGAGCTGCCTACGTAGGTGTTCTCATCATGGACTTGAGCGTTGGTCCACGGTAAGCGCGACAATCCGTCTCAGTTGCGGGGCGATGAACCCCGTGAGGCTTGCTCTGGAGAGACGATGTTGGAGCATCCATTGCTTCAAGAAACAGACAGACGGGCTAGCAGGAGGTGGGGGTTTCGATGCGCAACAAAGTTCCGAGTCTGGAGATCTGCGTAAGGGGGGAGCTGTACGTACATAGCAATACAGTGGATGGGGTCGAAAAGCGATGCACGAGGCAATACGAGTTGGGTACTAAGTTGGTATTATGACAATGTGGTAAAAGGACATGGTTGAGATGATATTAATGCTCCACCCCAACCCGGATGGACAGAAATAGACAGAAATAGACAAAAATAGAGAGAGAGAGAGAGAGAGAGAGAGAGAGAGACTGGGCGCAAGGGCTGCACCGCGAACTGCTGAGGTTGCGAAAGAATTCCTTGCTTGGACTGGTATGGTATTGATCCATGGCTGGTAATTAATCACTTGGTAGAAGCAGGAAGGAAAGGGACAACAGAAATGTCTGGGGTCTCTCTCCCACTTGTCATATCGAGGCACCTAATAATAGTCCCTTTGAATGGAGAATGCAGAGAATGAGGCTGCTCGGATGCAATTGGGACAAGACGTAAGAGTATTGTCGAGTAGAAATGGGCAGACAAGAGAGAAAGTGGTGATAATAATTAATGCCTGGCAAATCAATCAATGGCTGCTCCAGTTCATGTAAGTGAGTGAGTGCGTGCCTGCATGCATGTACAGACACGGCCGGGCGATCAGGTACAGGTACTTGATGGTTTGGGGCCCACCGCACCAGCATCATTTCCGATGCAGGAGTTGTTATGCTGGAGCCACCCGTTTTATGAGTGTGTCGGCGTCAGAGAGTGTTCGGGGAAATGGACGAAATTGGTTTAATGGCAATAGCTGCGGCTCTATATGATGACAATGGCTGAGAAATGACGGCGAGGGCAAGCAGAGGCAAGCAGAGGCAAGCAAAGGCAGGAGAAGCAAGCATCGCATCGCATCGCATCTTGCGCATCCCAAGGCTGCTAGCGTGCAGAATGCAACTCTGTGGCCACGCCAATTCGTCCCCCCCCCCCCGTCCGCATGCATGATTTGCGTGGGTTGGCGGAAGGATTTGCGGGAGCCGTGGTACAGTAGCGGCCTGGCTTGGATCTGACCAAGGGAACTCGGGCAAATCACACAAATCACAGTCGAAGCGAGCGACGTGGGCTGGGGTGGCCCCCCCTGCGGCTGCAGCGTGTAACCACGTTCCTGGTGCCCATGGGCCATGGGCCCTCGATATGCTCCATGATGCGCTCCATTTCCAGAGGACCCTTGAGGTTGGCTCATCAATCTGCGACGACTGGGCCGTTGTCCGTCGTTGCGCATGCTTCCGGGCAGCAATGATGCTACTGTACGCGAGTCCGGAGTAGTGACTACCTATTAGATAGTTACCTATGCTATGCTATGTAAGTAAGTAAATAGACTGGATTCAGGGACCAGACCCGACTGGAATGGGTGCAATTGGTCTCACCTGTGCTCGCCACAAGGGAGCCGGCTGCTCGGGCTGCTCGGGCTGCTGACTGATTGACTGACTGGCCTCGCTGCGTGGCTCAAACCACATCGCGCAGCCAGTCGCCGCCTCACGCAACGCAAGACTCCACCCTCTGCTGCTTGGCCGTCTGGTTGGGCGCTTCATGCACGCCCGCAAGCTGTGATCTCTGAGAGTGCGGCATCGTGCAAGAAAGCGGGGAGCGCAAATCCAACGGCGCCGAGGACGAACGGGGGTTGGGGCCACCGGGCGCCTCTGTCACCACTAGTACTCCGGCACCCTCTCAACGGGCTTGGTGCGGGCAAGCCTCATTGATAGTTTTTTTTTTTACAGAGCGAGTCGCGAGTCGCGAGTCTTTTGCATCTGCATCTGCATCTGCATGCCCTGTTGTTGCATTGGTTTACTCCTGCAAGTACAGACGTAGGTTCGCGTAAGAACAGGCAAAAAACCTGCCGGGGCCTCTCTAGCGCTGGCTAGCCCGTGGCAAGCGGACCCAAGGCAGAGAGAACAAGGCTGCGAAGGAAAAGAAGACGAGTCAGGCTCGTCTAGCACGTTGGAGTTTTCACGGGTTCGACGTCAATGGGCTTGGGCGACGCCATCCCATCCCATCCGGATCCAGGCACCGTGACTGGCGCGGCGGCATTCCAGAGCGATTGGATGGCATGTTCTGGGCCGCACGCTGCGGCGCCCCCTCCACGGAGCATGGAGCAATAAAAAAGGAAACTAGAAGAAAACAAAGAGGCACTCGAGCTCCGTCTGCCGGTACCTCGCGACGACTATTGCACTGTGGCTCTTGACTACGCCCAAGTATCAACTATTCCGCAGGCTGTATGACAGAGGTCGCTGCATGGCATCGCCCATTTACCATGCCGCAGGCAGTATAGTTGCACATGATGAGGCTTGGTGGGGGCGGCAGAGGAAACCACAAGATTGATTGTTTGTTGTCTCTCGGGGCGTCTCACTCACTCCCGGCCAAAGGTTCAGCTTTCAGCGCGTGCAGCTCCGTCTGTACTCGGCTGGGAGGCGCTCTGTGAGGGCAGACGTAGGTAGTTGCGCGCGCGTGTGTGTGTGTGTGTGTACTCGGACCGCAAAGGGAGATGGCGATATGCCATGCAGACACGGGAATAGAATTGAGATATGAGACTCTCGGGATACTGTCTTTCACGTCACCCGCCCTTTGCATGTTGGGGGGGTCTCTTTTCTTCTGCCTCGTCTCGTGTACTCGATCCCTCTCTGTGCTTCTTTGCCTCTGTGCCCTTTTGCCTTTCTTTCTGCTGCTCCCTCGCATCTTTTCCTCTGCGATTGCAGCCTCCGTCGTCTCGCCTGAGGTCGTCTCGTGCCGGTTCGAGTACGCGAGATGGCTGCTATTACGTCAGGTATGCCGCCCGCCCACTTACACCTGATACTTGTCTGTTTGCAACCGGCCCCAACGCAGGCGAGCGAGCGAACGAGCGAACGAGCGAGCCTTGAATAGGAACAGCAGTAATGCAATGCAATGCACTGCGCTGCACGTACCGCCCTGTTCGCTGGCTGAATGCTGAATCCCGTCATCCGAGGCCCTATCGCTAATCACAACATCCAGGCGCAGTGGGACGCAGGCCGAAACCTGGGGCGGCGGCTGCTGGCAGCAGGCATACGCAGCAGCAACGACAAGAAGCGCAAGCCCGCCTCGACCGATACAGAACCATCAAGCCCCAAACCGGCGATGCTGACGGCGAGGGGAGCAACAACAACAGCAACATCATCACGAGAACGGAATTGTTCCAGGACCTCGATGGCGGCGCCCCCGTCCGAGTCGCGGGTCTAGCGACAACGGTAGGCAACTCTAATTATACACATGCCTCTCCGATGGCCACAAGGTCGATCCTACGGAAGCGGGTGCAAAGACAAGTACTACTGCTGGTACTGTAGGTATAGTACAGTACAGTACCCATGCTGCAGTTGATACTGCTTCCATGGCACTCCTGCTTGCGGCCTTGTTCTCCATCTGCATCTCCATGCTCCATGCGCACACGTCACCTGCCCCAGCGCTGACAGATTGGCTAACGGTTGTAATCCACTAGCATCCTCTGCATCAAACCCCTGCCCTTGGATGTGTGCAAGTCCAAGTCCAAGTCCAAGCCCAAGCCCAGGTCCAAGCCAAAGTTCAAGTCCAAGCCAAAGCCAGAGCCAGAGCCGGAGCCAGGAGCAGAGCCCAGGCCCCGGCCCCGGCCCAGCCTAACAGTTCCAGCGGTCCCCGAAGCCCCAGCAGTCCCAGCAGTACCACCATCGGTACCACCATCAGTACCGGTACCTGTACCAGCACCAGCACCAGCACCGTCAGTACCGCTAAAACCGCTGCCACTGCCACTGCCACTGCCACTGCCGCTGCTACTATCCGTCCCCCCCGGCGCATCTTGGACTCTCCCTCTTCCGTCGCCAGTTCCCTCTCCTCCTTCAACACCTTCAATACCTTCAACTCCGTCTCCAACTCGGCCAACTCGTCGTCGTCGTCGCTCGCCTCTCTCGCCCTCCCCTTGCCGCCCGATCTATCCGCCCTCACCACCCCCCGTGCCTCGACAGCCGCCGCCTTCACAGCATCCCCCAGTCGCCGCAGTAACAACACCACTCACTCTTCCCTGACGAGCGTCACCACCACTCCTGCGACCGGCCCTGCAAAGAAGAGGCCGCTGCTGCTATCGGCGGCATCATCGCCGCCTGGTACCTGCTTCACAACCACCGCCTCCGCTGCGACCAACACACGCAGCTTTTCCACCGTCGCCTCTCCCGCTCGTCGCCTTGTCCCCTCACTCCCGCTCCTCTCTGTCGTGCCCCCGCCTGGCGACGCCGGCCGCGACGGAGAGGCTAGTCGGTCCGTCATGCAGCGAGTCTCGGGCTTTCTGCCCTCGTGGGACAAGAGGACCTCGTCCGGGGGCCGCTCAGGCTTCTTCAGCTGGTCCTCGAATCGCTCAAGCGCCAGCAACTTGTCCAAGCTCAATACGTCCAATCGAAATAGCCGAGTCCAGCGCGAGTCCTTCTGGCCTGCCACCCTCGACCTAGAATGCGAAAAGGCCGCTCGAATTCTCAAGTCCTTCTCCAGTGAGAACCCCCCTCCTTTGGTGCCCTCGGCTGTTTTCCATCTAGCGTGTATGATACTGATCCCTTGTTTCAGCTGATGGCTACCTTGCGCCATTGGAAGATGAAGATGCCCAACAGGCCACCGTCGAACCCCAGACACCTATTCAAATAACCAAAAAGATACCCCGCCGCATCATACAGAATGCTGCTGCCATCGCCATCTTCACATGTATGCGGAGCGGCCTGTGGATGACGGGCTCAGGAGGCTCAGGCATCCTGATCGCCAGGAAATCCGACGGAACCTGGTCGCCGCCGTCTGGTATCATGCTACACACACCTACCCTCAGCTTCGTCATCGGCGTCGACATTTATGATTGTGTTCTCGTCATCAACAATCTCGCTGCCCTCGAGTCCATAACCAAGTCGCGCGTCACTCTTGGCGAAGACGTTGGATTGACCAATGGCCCCTTGGTTTCCCTCGAATCGGACGAGTCTCACATCCGATGGAATGATTTGGGCAACACTGTTCTGACTTATATGAAGTCCCGAGGTAAATCACAGGCCGTCAACCTCCATGGGTGTATTCTGGCCGAGCGCGGAAACGAAAACGAACGCTTCTACTCTAGCCCGGTAACCCAGATGGACATTCTTGGCGGCAACATTGCTCGTCATGTCGAAGAGACAAAGCCTCTTTTCGAGGTCATCAAGCTGGCCGAAGGAAGATCAGACTATGAGATCGCTGCTATCGACAAGATTGCCTTCGACCTTGCTCCTGGCGACACGGTGATTGCCACCCCCGAGACGTCAACACCCGCCTCTCCCCGCGGTGCTTTCGGCCTTTCAAATCCCGATGATCCTGATCCATTTGGCGTCTTGGCTCTGGAGATGGCTGGCTTGGAGATCCGAGAGGCTGGTTCCCGGCTGCGGCCTGGAAGCAGTCAGTTCGACTTGAACCATGTCCCAACCAGCCCGGCGTTCTCTAGGTTCAACAGACAGAGTGTTGAAACCTATGCGTCAAGGAGCAACCGCGGCAGCTTCATGTCTTCTCGGACCATGAAGAGCCAAATGACAGACATGGGTACACAGACTGATGTCGGAACTACACCCGAGACATCTCCCAGCCCTGGCCAGAGTGAGGACGGCCAAGGCCGGGCCTCCCCGACACAAATGCCCGATCTCAGAGAGGAAGAGGAGGAAGTGGACTACACAAAGGTTGATATGACTCCCCTGAGGCACATTAGCGGAAGCCACACACTTGCCAGTGCCACCAGCCACAGTGGTACCCCCGCCGTCGAACACGAAGAGCTTCAGGTCGACCATGCGACATCGACGGATGATGCCGACAAAGCCTCGAGCCATTACGAAGACGAGGATGTCAAGGCCGACCGTAGCCTCGACAAGGCACAGGAGGACCCAAATGACGATGTAGAGGAAGAGGAAGAAGATGATGACGACGACGACGACGACGAGCCTGTCGTATTCGAAGTAGCTGCGGTGCAACCAGCAAGAACACAGGCTGTCGCCTCGCGTGTGATTCACGCAAAAGGAAGTGTGGTCACCATTCCCAAGAGAATCCCCCCTCCCCTTCCAACTAGAAGCCCCGCCAGGACGTCTCGGTCGAGTAAGACTGAGATTGGGGATGTCTCTATGCTACGGAGCCCACTCCGAAAAACGTTTAGTGAGACTGATCTACGATCGGAAGAGGAGCACCAGAACGAGGATCAGGCCGCCAATGGATCGACGCTCATGGCGAAGAGGTCTGAGGAACTCGGGCTCTACAGATCCAGCTCTGACCGAGGCGTGGCCGAAAAGCCAAGGCTGGAAACCTCCAACCCCGAGGCTGCAAAGTCAAAGATGCCAGAGCAGGCGCCCGCGCCGGTAGAGGAGACCAACAACGAGATGCTGGCTGAGCAAGTCAAGACTGAAGAAATCAAGACACAGACTGAGCTTGACAGACCTGCATCCTTGTTGAGCGTGCCGCAGACAGATCATCTGGACAACTCTGATGAGGTGTCGAGAAAGCATACTTCGTCCATCTATACGGGCGCCACGGAGGACCGCTGGAGCTTTGACGGGTCGTCCCTCACCACGCCGACCTCTGACCGACCTTACTCCGTTGTCGACGACAACGGAGATGAGGAGACTCCTCGCAAGCAGCACCGCGAGGCCGAAGACGATGAAACCAAGGAACATCGCCAGGCTGCCGAAAAGATTCGGTCGAAGGAGTCGGCACCCAGCACGATTGCAGTCGCCTAAAAGGGTGTTGTACACGATATTATATTACGGTTATGTGAAAGGGACACATGGAGACGGTTAGAACTTCAGCATGGGTACCGGAGTTTGGCGCCAAGGTACCTAGCCACTGCGGATCTGGAGAGAAGGCCATTTGCCCATTCTTGTCAATACTTTGGTGGCGTTATATACGACGACGGAGTTGTTTATTTGGGCACTGCGGGTTACCATTACCTAGCACTCGGCGTTTGGTCAGGACATATTTTCCCTTGATAACATGCATTTTTGGGGCCATTGAGAGGGCTTGCCTCTTGCGAGCCTCGAGGAAGAGGACCATTTATATTTACATTCGGCTGTATGATGGGACGGAGCAAGACCAGATGTGTACTGGGCCAATGGGGCTGTCGGGATGGAACAGATGGTCTATCTGTACGGGGCGTTAATGAACAAATTCCGATTCCCTTGTTAGTGCTTTTTACGAAAAGAGAGCCGTTGCCATCATCTCGCCTTCAATGTCGTTGGATAGGTAGATGCCAAGCTGGCAGCCCGTGATTGTGCTGTAGATATGTGCTCAGGTAGTGAGTTGTTAGTGACCAAGTGGTCAACAGCTGGCTGCCACTGCTGATGGCTTCTGCCGTAGTCAAGGGCGATTTCTGCACTTCTTCCGGTCTTCCTACACTTTTGCATGCACCTATTTCCAACCTCTGTCACGCCACACGACACGACACAAGGCGATATGACACCTGTTGGCCGAGATGCCCCTAGAGGCATTCTTACCAAGACTCCCAGCAACGAGACAGAGGGAACGCGCATGAAAAGTCACGTGACCGAGCCACAGCACGCTGATCCCGCACCAGCCACGGTCGAAGAGGAAGTCGACACAGCCACATGTGTCGCGCTGTGTTCGACGCCACGGTACCGTCTCCGGGCGCGCAAAGATTCCCACGCCTCGCCGTTCAACACCAACGATCCCATCGCGACGCAACAAGTGCGACCTCACTCCGGAAGCAACGCCCTCACCTCACCAGCCAAGCAGCAACGCAAGAGCGCAAGCGCCAGACGTCTCTTCACCATGGCGAGTTCGGCGGGCAAATGGCGCGAGGAGCAGATCCTCATCATCTGCCCTGGCAGCCGAACGACCATGGCCCAGCTTGGTTGCAACGAACTGACGCCGCCAACGCACCGCATCCCGACGCGTATGTTTAGGGACGAGGGCCTGTGGGCCCCCTACCACAGGACCAAGCGCGTCAAGGTGGTCAACGGCGTCGAGGAGGACGAGTGGGTAGAGGATGTTGATGAGGACGAGGGCGCCGTGTACCCCATCCAAGGTAAGCAAGCGCCATTGTGACGGACTCGGGGCACCTGGCACGCTTCGGATGCACCCTGGTAGCTGACTCTTCCATCTGCAGGTGGTCGCATCGTCAACATGGACGCCCTGCTAGCTTTCCTCGACCACGTCCACGGCCTTTTGACCACTACCTACCACAACACACCCATCATGCTCATGGCCTCGCCGCAATGGACCCGCCCCGACTGCGAGACCATTGCGCGCTACGTTTTTGAAAACACCCGGACCCCTTCGCTATGCATCATCCACAGTGGTGTCGCGACGCAGTACGGCCTCAAGTGGCCCAACTTGACAGTGGTGGACATTGGCTACGAAAAGGTGGACGTGACGGCCATCCACGACGGCCGCGTCGTGAGCCACATGGATCTGGGCGCCGCCGGCCAGGAGAGGGAAATCAGCGGAGGCGAAGTCTTCACCAGGAGCCTGCTAAAGCTACTGAGCGACAAGGGCTTCAACCACGACATGGCGGAGCAGCTGAAGAAGAGCGCCGTGTGCGAGGTGTTGCCATATGCCGCAAACGCCGATGGCCTCATGGAGCTTCCTGTCGAGAACGCTGTAGCAGCGCCCCCGACCGTGGCTGATGTGGTTGCGACGGCCGATGCGACGAAAACGGCCGACGTGGCTGACGAGACTGAAGGACCCAATGGAATCCCGGAGGAGGACGGCGTACTGGACGTGGCAAGCATCGTTACGAGCGGTCAGACCAAGGAGTTCCTCGCCAAGAAGGAAAAGGAGAAGATCAAGGCCGCCAAGAAGGCAAAGGGCGAGAAGGAGGCCGAAGCCAACGCCAACAGGACTGCGCGCCTGCCCAACTCGAAGCGCACACACAACATCTTTTCCTTTGAGGAGATTGTCCAGGAAGACGTCGTGCAGGCCAAGGAGGGCGCAGAGAAGAATGCCGATACTAATGGTGCGATGGAGATTCTGCCAAAGGAGAGCGAATCCAATGGGGCAGATACTGTCGGCACAGATGCTCCCAAGCCTGTGGATGGCCAAGGTGACTCCACTGCTGCTCAGCCAGAGGCGAATCCCGAGGACAAGCCCGAGGACAAGCCCGAGGACAAGCCCCAAGAGAAGCCAGAAGCCACTATTGCGGAAGAGCAGCCCGCCGAGGTTGCGACGACGGCAACAGCCACTGGCAACGAGACAATGGACCGGCGGCCAAAGCGCGTCCGTCGGGATATCGAGGTTGGGCTAGAGCGCTTCAAGTTTGCCGAACGCGCACAGATTGATCGCATCGTCTACGCCATCTACCGCACGATCCAGGCCATTGACGACATGTACATGCGCCCTGCCTGCTGGGACAACCTCGTCTTTGTCGGCAACGGTGCGCGGCTCCGTGGTCTGCGGGAGAACATTATCCAGACGCTCAACGCCCGCCATCTCGTGTCGCCCTCGACGGCCACCATGTTCACCTCTGAGCTGCCGTCCAACCTCGGCACGCCCACCGGCACCGGCGCCCAGACGCCCACGGGCTCCTTCAGCGGCGCGCCGAACCAGCTTTCCTCGAGCGGCGTGAACCCGCTGCTGCAGGCCGCCACCACGGCAAGCCTCGCCAACGCCAACACGGCCGCCGCCACGCCCCAGGCCGGCTCCGAGGCCGGCGGTCCCGTCCACGGCCACCACTTCCACAGCCAGACGCCCACGAGCATCAGGGTGGCCACCCTGCCGACCTACTTGAGCGAGTGGTCCAAGAATGGCTTCGAGGAGGCCATGTTCCTCGGTGCCCAGGTGGCGGCACGCATCGCCTTTTGCATCCACAGCAACATGGACGCCCAGAGCATCGAGGCACAGAGGCTCATGAGCCTCAGCAGAGTCGACTACAAGTACGTTTTCCACATGCCACCCTTCCCTTTCCCTTTCCCCAAACATACGCCACACTACACAGTCTGCTAACCAGTCTTTAGCGAGCTTGGTCCCAAGGGCATTCGCACGCACTCCATGCTCGGCTAGACCCCTTGCTTCTATCGCTGCGACACCTCTGCGTAGCGCAGTGGTAGTCATCTCTGACTTTGGTTTTGTGGTTTTCCTTTTTTTCTTTCTTTTTTTTTAATCGGCTTGAGACGACTCGGAGTTTTCGGGCAGCGCGGGCAAATGGAACAAAAAGAAGTGCTTGAAAGTGCGGGATGGAGGGGTTTTGAGAGCCGGGGTATTGTTGAAAGGGGTTTCAAAGCTCTCCGGATGTTGCGGCGGAGCGCATCAGACGACGCATTCATGTTTCTTGTACCCTGGTCAAAGAGAATGGCAAGAGGGCTGCGTGCGGCGAGCGTAATGTAGATAGTTGCCATGTATGATATCCCTTGACCTTTGCGAGGTCGTCTTCGACGGGATATATCAATAACGAAAGCATCTTCCTATACCCACTCATATGCAGCCCATGTTGAAACACGGCTGATCCAACATCACTAGCCGTAGAATTTATCCAAACTGGCCGTGGTTGATTCTACTGCTCGAGAGTTCTTGGCAAAGCCGAGTGGACTCGGTAGTTATCTACACCAACGAACGGAGTCACTGATAGAAGCATAGACCGATGTATGTCTTGATGGCAAGATTTTAGCTTAACCCCCAACTCCTGGTAGTCGCCTATCTAGAATCTTTGGTCTTTGCTCTCCTCGCTCTGCCTTGGAGATATGCCGCCTCTTGTTGTCCCGGATTAACCTTGGAAAGCCGCAAGTTGTGCCTCGCTGGCGAGCGTTTTGCAACTTGTGGAAATGGCCAGAGAGTCGATCAGTCTGACGCATTTCGAGTTGCCGCCTCCTGAGCAGCCTTGTGCCAGTCAACCTTGAGCAGATAGATGTACTCGATCAATGAGACGCTACATACCGTGTGGTTAGCACTCATCATTGGACTTTGTCGGTTGAACGAATTGACTTACATGATTAAGCCCACAGTAACACCAGCCCACAGGCCATGCAGTTTCCAGTCGAGTACAAATGCCATGACAATGGAGCATGGCAGAGAAATCACATAGTAAGCGATGAGGTTGGCGGGCCCACCAATGGACTGCTTGCCGATGCCACGAAGGAGTCCATGTGCACCGCCTGCTATACCATCAAACACCTGCAGCACCGCAACAACAGGCATGACGGAGCCGACGATGGCAATGACTCCCTTGTCGCTAGTAAACAGGAGGGGGAGCTGGTATCGGAAGATGACGAAGATGAGAAGGTTAAAGATACCAATCAAACACGTAGCGACAAAGGCCTGATGAAGTCTGTTAGCATAGAAACTGGTGAAAAGGCTTGAGTTGGGCCAGTCGAGTTCAACGTACCACCAACGCTGCCATTTTGGCGGGTTGAACCAAACCAGCGCCAATGAGATTGGCAACTCGAGTGGAAGCAGCAATAGACACGGGGAAAGGGATCTGGTACGTGATGCTACTCAGAGTCACGACGACGCTCTGGGCTGCCAGATACTCGGGGCCAAAGCGGCTGGACATCAACGTCAGCAAGTCAAAGGCCAGCCACTCAGCCTCCACCATGACCATTCCAGGCAGCGCCAGTCGAATCATTGTTCCCCAGTTGCTCAGGGCCTTTCTGCTGAAGCCACCCCAACATTGGGACCCATCAACAAAACGAACATAGAGAAAGAGTAGAATGGGGAGAAGGTTCTCAGTGATGACCACCGCAGTAGGAGCACCAATGAAACCCCAATTGAGTTTCCACACGAACAACCAACTGAGGAACACATTCAGGGGCGCTACAATGAAGAGAACATAGGTTGTTGCGTGGAAGAGGCCCTGCGCTTGAGTAAAGCGCTTGCCACCTTCAAAGAGAACAAGACCCGGGATGCTGAAAATCATTACCCGAAGATACATGCCGGCCAGACGTGCCGATTCAGGGTCAGGGAGAATGTACCAGAGGATATCTCCGGAGAAGTAGAAGAATACGGCAACGGGGCAAGAGAGGCAGAATAAGAAGCAAGTCATGCGCTGGAGTTGGAGACCAACGAGATGCTTATGGCCTGAACCGTAAGCTTGGGCACAAAGCGTGTCTAAACTGGTTGCCAGGCCTTGGAAGGGAGCAATGCAGACAATGGCATTTGTCATATTGGCCACTAGAGTCATGGTCAGTATCGAGTCCCAAAGCATTCCGTGAGAGTTGGTAAAATGATGACTTACACGAAACAGCTCCGAGTTCCATCTTGCCGATGCGACCGACAGCAAAGATACTCGTCACGTTGATAGAGTATTGGAGCAGGAAAGTGACAATGAGCGGCGCAGAGTAGGCGGCCATGGTCTTGGCCTCGCGCTGCCACGTCGTCTGGAGCCGATGATCGGCCACGGCCTGCTCCCATGCCTCATCGAGATCGCCTCCCGTAACAGAGGTGGAACGGCTGCTGCTCGAGTCCAAAAGTGGCGACGTCTCGGTTGGAGGTTGGGCCACGATGTCGGGGCTCTCCTCATCCTCAACAGGTCGCGCTACCTTTGTGCTGAACAAACGGCGGTACAGGCGGGAGATGAAGGATCGTGAGTGGTGTGAATGCTTGGGAGGTAGAACATGATTGTCCCGTAGCAAGCTGCGTTCGGCAATGCGGGATTGCTTTCTTTCCTGGGGGGCCATGCCTGGATCATCAACCGTCTGAGGGTTGAAAACAGGCCGGGACGCTCCATATGCGATACCGCTCGCCCGGCGAAACATAATTGGCCCTGCGCCATTCTCAGACTCGAATGCACCGTCAACAGCCGTGTCGGTGACATCGTCATCCGAGCACTCTGCAATATCTCGTGCAATGGCCCGCTCTGCAAGCGGGGAGTTGGATTGCCATGAGGACCCCAACATTGACCGGGCACCGTCCATTGTTGCGCCACGCTGCCAGCTCTGGCCGCTGGTAGGAAAGATATTAGGGAGAGGAAGGAAGTTTGCAACTCAAGTCAAGTTGCCGTAGAGTTATGGTCCCTGGTTTTGAGGGTTTGAAAAAACGAGGTTGGCAGAGGGGAGCTAATTTTTTTTGGCGCTGGTGCTACCGCGACTTATAACTTGGGTAGTTCAAGACCCGGTCGGTGTGACCGGGAAGCAGCAAAATGGTTGGTAGTACACAAGTCCAGACCGGGAACGATGAACCGGGGAAACCCCTCATCTGTGTGGCAATAGATTAGTATGTATGTACATGATACTCCGTACGCATTCTGCAGATGAATTGACATCGTACGGTATCCCAGCTGCCCAGGACGCGGGTTTACTGCTGCAGCCCATCCGTCCATCCAAAGCCCAGAAGCAATCATGAGTGGCTGGCACAGGTGGGGTTCGTAGGAGACTCTAGTCGTTATCTGAGTCAACTCAGTTCTTAAACTTGTCTAAAGAGGTTAGTTACACGCGGCAAGCCCAATTCTGCTCATTGCCGACACCAACGACGGCGGTGGTGGATCCATCCTTTCGCAGAGCATTGCGGGGGTGGGCTCAGGGATCATGCCGAGGGGCAAATCCTGCGTTCTTGGACGTGCCGCAATAGGCTACTGTAGCCGCGAGCAATCGTGTATATCCGGCGACCTTCCTAAACTCACTCGTGTCTCCAGACCCTTCCCATCCTGTCTGGTTCAGTGTGGTCCAATGCTGCAACCCAGGGATCTTCATCGTTGCCGTATCGCTGTAGCGGCATGCTATAAGGGATCCGCAGTCCAATTACGGGCCGTGCTTCGGTTCCGTCCGCCTCTTGCATGGCCCGTGGCTTGTCAACTTTGAACGAGCCAACCATGACTGCCTTCTTTTCCAGAATCTCTGGCCAGACAAGAACTCCAATCTCATATGATGCCACCCACATATCCCCGTTCGGTTTCTTGGCTTCTCCCCAGGCCTGTTTTGACAGGTTGGCGGATGTCAAAAGAGCCCAATCGATGGATGTCTTGCCATATCGAATATACGTCTTGATATGTGCCGCCGCTCGGTTTCTACCACCGTCTCTGGCCGATGCATCCTTGGGCAAATCTTCAAATAGTCAGCAGAAAGATCGACTCGCCTTGGAACGTGAAAACCTCACCGGCTCCTTTAGGTGAGTCATTCGCCCAGTGATGGAAGAGTGGACGAATATACTCGAGCTGTTTCTTTTGCTGCGCAGTCTCCGTCTTTGTGTGAATTGAGTCACCCGATGCATAGCCATTCAAGGATTGACGAATCTCATCAGCCGTAGGGAAAACCACTTTGAATAATGGACCTTGAGACCCTGAGCCCCTGCTTTGGGACAAAGCGTCAAACATGATGTTCTGTAACCAGTTCTCAGTCGGCCCTAGGGTTGCAATGGACGAAACCTGTACCACAACCTCGGACTTTTCGAACGGCTCACAAGGGACACTCTTGAGACACTTTTTTAGTGCGGCCCACCCCCACAATGTTTGTGAGTTGTTGTGTACACTATGGTTTCCCGGAATGCTAGCTACCAAGGCTGCTTTGATTCCGGAAAAGTCGAAGTGTACAAGCGCATCGGTCAGAGGTTTTGTGCGATTTCGGTAGGCCCCAAGGTAGCTCAACATGTCGATCTTGAACCGTTCGCCGCTTCCAACCGCAAAATCATCTGGAGACGATGTGAAAGGCTTAGCATTTGGGGACTTTGGAAGCCGTGGAGACATCCAAACCCCATTTGTCATGTTGGTCCAGTCTTTGGGGATCATATTCGCAGTGTGGATAATGATCTGAGCGGTATCATCATGGCGAAGTAGAATCATCATTTTAGAATGGTGGGTCCCAAACTTAGCAGGCATGTATGCAGTGTGCAGCTGAACATTTTCGAAGTCGGAGGCAGCTTGCTATTACTCCGAGTTAGTCACATTTGGGAAAGCTCTCTAGACTGAGTACCTTTGCAAGGCCAAAGGAATTGGCTTGTTCTTTGGCCAACTTACCTGGAGCGCGAGTCGCCTCAGGTCGTCTTCCTTCCAGAAACCGTGAATTACATGAACTTTGACAAGATGCCTCGTGTCAGGGTCGAAAGCATCCATGAGAAAATGGATGTCATGCAGGAAGTTGAACTCCCAGCACTCAGCGATGAGTGGATCTCCAAGAATATCCTTCAAAGTGACCGCATCCCTGTTATCTTGGTTGGGAAGATCTCTGATCCATGTCAACTTCCAAGGCGAGTTGATGAGGCGTGGAACCTCGCGCTTTGTTGCTGGAGGGCTGACTGGCCGAAGCAGAGACTCGGGGTTGGTCGAGTCCGCACCCGTCCTTTGACGCTTACTTGGGCGCTCCATCTGGCAAAGGGACAGTTGGTCAAGGGGAAAAGCTCTGATCAGGTACCTGCTGATGGTGGTTGTTGTTGTGAAACAAAGCACACCTACTCACTCACTGCAATGTGGGTCGTTTCGTGAGGGTGTGTTGCAGGTGAGTCTGATACGCGAGCAAGGTACGAACGATATGGACCTGGGTGGCTTGTGGTTGGGTTAGGTAATCCAGCCGTCAGCCGTTCGTTCCTTCCGTTGCCTGTGTTGGCAAAGTTCGGGTTGAACAGGCACAGACTCGCCATGTGACTGACAAATATCCGTTGTTTCAGGGCCTCTGACATTTGTTGTAAGCCGTGCCAGCTGCCACTTCAGGCCAGGCAGGCCAGGCAGGGTTGAAGTTGCTGCTGACAGGCAGACCCCGCCTTGGCGCCTTCCCTACGTGCCTGCAGCGCATTCGCGGTGGGCCACGGTGGTGGACCTTTCAAAGGAAGGAGCTGGCTCTATTATCTTGGCGCCTTGGCGCCTGAGTCAGCCAATCAATGACGGGCCTGCCCGAATGGGACAGGCTAGGATTGTGGCTGAGTGGCCAAGCGGCAAGCACCGGTGATGTGGCGCTTACGGTCGACCTATTCAGAACTTTGGGACGATTTGGCTTCTCCTGATCGCAATCTCCTGCAGGCTTTCTATTCTTTGGACTTGGAGTCTGCCAGGCTGCTACGTGCGAGATACCAAGTAAAGCAGGCCTAGATCACTGATTCTGTATTCGACTAGCCAGCGCGACCCGGTCTGCCTTCCTACTCGCTTGTCCGCCCCCTCGTCGCATTGCGGAAAGGCGACGACGACGACAACGACTCCCGCCACATCGCCATCGCCATATTCGCTTACCACGTATCGAGCCCGCTCTATGCCTGTATTGTCGCGGCTCGGCCTCTTCTGATAGATATCTGTCAACCGCCCTTACCAGCAATCTACCTGTATATCCGCTTCATTGTCAGCGCCGATCCGAGATCCATTGCGACAGACGATCAAAGGAACTCCGCTCCCCTGGCCCAAGATGCAGCTCTCTTATCTGGCCATTCTTGCTGGCGCAGCTGCCTTTGTACATGCGGCAGACGCACCGGCAGCCGCACCGGCAGAGAACGAACTCAAGGAAGTTCCACGCGAAAAGACCTACTTCAATGGTGTTCAAGTCCCGCCATACCTGGAGCTAACCCCCGCCAACTGGGAGGCCGAGGTCAACAAGACCCAGTATTTGGTGGTCAAGCACTATAGGTACTGAGAGCATGCCCAGTCGACGTTGCACAAGATGCTAATCGGGATACCTAGTCCTTACTGTGGCCACTGCACAGCTTTTGCTCCCACGTTCCAGACCATATACGAGTACTATTACACATCGAAACCCCCTACCGAACATGACGAGGAAATGAGTTTCACAGACTACTACGGCATGCGCTTTGCTTCCATCAATTGCGTGGCTTATTACGATCTTTGTCAGACGAACGGTGTTCAGACATACCCAACGACAGCCGTACTAAACAACGGTTCGGTAATTGACAGCGTGAAGGGTAACAGAAACATGTCCATGGTAAGCACGTTAATTGAGAAAGCTCTCGATGAAGCGAAGCCAGGCTCTCGGTCGAAGAAGCTTGTACTACCTGAGCCTGGCGATAAAAAGTCACCTGAAGCTGGGTTGGCCAAGAACGATGCGTCGTCTGGTGCGGATGATGCTTCCAAGAAGTCCACCAAGGACCATGCAGAGAAGCCGGTCGGTAAAACGTCCGAGAAGTACCTCGATGACATTACAGAGACGACCGAGCAAGCTGGCACTGAAGCCAAGACTGATAAGAAATCATCAAAGCCGGAGCAGAAGGAACTGGCAGACAAGCCATCCCAGCAGAAGAGCAGTAGCAGTTGGAAACTACCATCTGTTGGTGACTTACTCAAGGAGAAGGCGTCCGAAAAGTCGACATCAAAGGCGAACCCAGA
Source organism: Pseudonectria buxi (assembly GCA_003693545.1). NCBI lineage: Eukaryota > Fungi > Ascomycota > Sordariomycetes > Hypocreales > Nectriaceae > Pseudonectria > Pseudonectria buxi. The sequence goes on from QUZG01000036.1 coordinate 249,644, forward strand.
CGGCTCCACCGTACCCTTGACGACAGAGAACTTCCAGGAACTCGTTACTGCTTCCCAAGATCCTTGGTTCATCAAGTTTTACGCCCCGTGGTGCCATCATTGCCAAGCTTTGGCCCCGACATGGGAACAACTAGGCAAGAACATGAAGGGAAAGCTTAACATTGGTGCGGTCAACTGTGACAAGGAGACTCGCCTTTGCAAGGACCTCCATGTCAACTCGTATCCTACTCTTCTCTTCTACAAGGGAGATGCAAGAACCGAATACCGTGGCCTCCGGGGACTCGGTGATCTTGACGAATATGCCAAGAAAGCCCTTGAGCTTTCGAACGGCGTTCCCTATGTGGATGCGGCATCGTTCGAGGCAATGGAGAAGAAGGAGGACGTCATTTTCGTCTACTTTTATGACCACGCCACCACCTCTGAAGACTTCCAGGCGCTGGAGAGGCTTCCCCTGAATCTCATCGGGCATGCCAAGCTGGTCAAGACAGACGACCCCAAACTTTACGAAAGATTCAAGATCACTACGCTACCTAGGTTTTTGGTTTCTAGAGAAGGCCGCCCAACCTATTACACGCCATTGACGCCGAATGAGATGAGAAATGTTGACGGAATGTTAAACTGGATGAAATCTGTCTGGCTTCCGCTTGTCCCGGAGATGACAGCCACAAACGCTCGTCAGATTATGGATAACAGGATCGTGGCTCTTGCTGTTCTTGACCGCAACGACCAGGTCAACTTCCAAAGTGCTATTCACGAGATGAAGACCGCAGCAAACGAGTGGATGGACAGACAGATCCAGGAGTTCCAGCTCGAGAGGAAGAGACTTCGTGACGCTAAACAGATGCGAATTGAGGAGGCCCAGGACCGCGACGACCATCGTGCACTCCGATCTGCCAAGGCCATCCGTGTTGACATGGACTCTGCCGCTCGAAAGGAAGTCGGCTTTGCTTGGGTTGATGGCGTCTTTTGGCACCGATGGATTCAGGGCACCTATGGAGTTGATGCTAAGGCTGGCGAACGAATCATTATCAATGAGGAGGACGTGAGTTTCACTTCCTGCTAGGACAAGCCTACCTACAGAGCACCGCGAGCTAACAACATAAACAGAAGAAACGATACTGGGACAGCACGGAGACTGGCAACTACATTCTTGTCAGTCGCACTTCTATCTTGGAAACGCTGAATAAGATTGTATACGGTCCCCAGGTCATCAAACCCAAGTACACCATCTCAGCCTTTTGGAAGTTCTTTTTCGACATTTCAATGGCCTTTGTTGAGCACACCTATACTGCAGTTGGATTCCTTCTCTGCGCCGCTGTCATTGGCTTTTCCATGTTCCGGAGTCGCCTTCGTCGGAGCCGTCGCGGGCACTCTCATGTAGAGGAATCCTTGCCCCTGAAGGATGGACTGCTAGGGCAGAACGGATATGCCAAAGCGGATTGAGACACAGATACAGCGAGTTTTCCCTGTAGCATCTCAGATAATGAGGAGGGAGGAGGAGGGAAAGTCAGCTCTCATGATTAGTCTACCTCACCTCTTGAATGAATGGTGGAAGAGATTGTCGTGAGCGACATATGGGGGGTGGGCTTCTTGGAAATTGGATTCTCAAAGTGTACTTGTTTTAGCTCATGCTTTTTGAACATCTTCTGATCATGCACACGTCAGCGGATACGGAGTTATGGGGTTGTTGGACCGAGTATTTGTCCGAATAATGCTACATGTTGTAAATGGGGTGCTTGTTCACGACGTTGGTCGCATTTCTCACTGCTTCTGGGTCTATGGTGCTGAAGTCTTTTGAGATTATTGGGAGCTACTAAACTCATCCCATAAAAGCACATTGTGCCTCGCCTTACGCCAACTGTGCTGTTATTGTCGTGTTCAAATCAGCTCTGGAAAGACCGCGACTCTTTGAGCTAGGTAAGCATCTAGGATAATTGAGTATCCAGGTAGGGTGACTAGGTACCTAGGCAGACGGTGCTTAGATACCAAATGATAGAAACCCAGTCACGGTAAACTCAGTGCAACAAACATGTCAAAGTCTAGCAGGCTATATTCTGCCTTGCTTCGTAACCTGCTCCTCCATATCCAAAGGGCTAGGTGTATATAACGTCAGTAAGGCCGTTGAGCGCCAGGCCTTCTTTGGCAATATCGTCCACATCAACGAGGAAATCGAGTGGCATGTCGACAAGGGTTCCGCGGATGCGAGCCAGCCATTCCTTGACCTCCTGGGCACCGCCAGAAAACTCCTCCCGGACAATGTGGCCGTACTCGACGCGGCCCTCGGACTGCTGATCCTCTGCGTCTTTGCCCGGGATGATGAAGTGGCGGGCGAAGAAGTCGTCGTAGTCGGCCCACGTGCGGACGCTGTTGTTGGGCACCGGGTGGAAGGCCCGGCTAAAGACCTTTGTGTTGATGCGGGCGGTGCGGGACCAGAGGCTCTGGAAGCTGTCGTCGAGCGGGTCGAGGACGAGCAGGTCACCTGGCGAGCCCCAGTCATAGTCGTTGGGGCTGCGGTCGACGGGGTGCCAGTTCTTGTCGCGCTGGTCCCATCGCTGGTCGGGCAGGAGGCCAAGATGCTTGCGGAAGATCTGGCGGCGGAGCGAGGCGGCAAAGCGCGAGGCGTTGTAAGGCACGCCGTCCATGGTGGTCTTGACGGGCGTCGGGTCCTCGATAACGACGGCAATCTCCGAGTCGTGATCTCCGAGCTGGGAGCGGTCGTTGAGGTTGGCGGAGCCGCAGATGACGAGGATGTCATCGGCGATGAGCAGCTTGCTGTGGACGTAGAGCTCTTCCGTGACAAAGGCAGCCATCTCGTCGTCGGGCTCGCCCTCCCAAGCCATGTCCAGGACGCTGGGGCTGCCTTCCATGTAGCAAGAGCTAATGGTGTCGAGTGTGTTGTCACCAACATCGGCAGCCTCGCGCTGGTATTTCTCGTACAGCTCCGTCTTTCTCTCGCGGTCCGTTTCTGGGTCTGTGGGGTACCACCCAGCCCCGACACGCTCATCGTGCTCCCGGCTGGCATCAGTATACGATACTCCAGCACGGGACTCGGCGGAAGCCATCGTTTTGGATGTGTTGATACGGTCAAAGTTTCGAAGGTTGTAGAAGCCAATGTACTTGCTCGGGTCGGGAATGTTGGAAGCGCGGAGCTTCTCAATGATACTGTGACCTCCGCGGCTAATGGAGTTGTACTGGAACTCCATAATGGCACGAGTCCCCAAAGCGCCCTCTGACTTCAGATCGCCAGCAAAGGCGGGGACGGCTGGTATGACGACCCAGACCTTAAACTTCTCGCCCTCGTTGAATGCTCGGATGATGCGCTCAACAATGGCAGCGCCTATCATGTTGGTGACTGGGCTCTGGTTGTCGTCCGTTGCGGTGATGAAGAACTAAAACGTTAAGAGCTGGCCTCTTTGGCTGGAGTTGAATCGTGCTTACCTGGTTTTCAATATAGACAAAGTGTTTGGCTGTTTTGATGGCATGCACATAGGCGTTGAAAACCGATTGCTCGGTTTCATGCCCAGAGGACCACTTGCAACAGCTAAGAGATGTCAGTAAAAGCGTATACCCATCCGTGAAAGCTTCAAGTTACCTTCGAACAAGCTGAATACGGGGATCGTTTCTGGTGTCTGCGCCAGGGATAAGGTCCTTGTGATTTGGTATAAGAGAGCTCAATCCAAAAGTCAACCCTCCGGCCAAGCTGCTAGTAATCATATCCACTCCGTGTTTCTTCTCAGACTCGGCTGGAGGTGGTGTGTCGGCAGACAGTTTCTCGTACTTGCCAGGGTTCTTTGCGGCGTACTTCTCCTTGTAAATGAAGTTCCTAAGGTTGTTTTAGAAAGAATTCTACCACGTCGAGTCTCGAGAGGAGTGAATACCATCGGTCAACAAAGTGGTCAATGAGGCTTTGGACAATGGGGCCTTTCATGCTGAGAGCGACATCAGACCAGCCCATTCTCGAGCTCTTGGTTCGGTCAACTTGTATTGTCAGTTTGGATGCATACAGCTTGAGTACCACAGTTTGACCTACGCTTATTCTGGTTCCAATCGGAAACATCTGCAAAGTCAAATACTCGGGCATTGTTGTAGTCTTGACCCGGGAAGATGATATCATCCAAGTTTCCGGGATGAGCATCGGCAATCGGATGGGCTGTATCTCTGGTTAGCTGGGTAAAGAGTCCTGTGCTGTGTGCTGTCACTAACAGTTTGTATCCCATCGTCCGAAACCTGTGAAGCAAGTCTGTTAGCAAGTTCCACTCATTCACTTCTCAACACATGATTACATACACAAGTCCAGGCCTCCCATGAACCCAAGCTTGCGGTCGACAATGAGAAGCTTCTCATGATGGGCCCAATAAAGTACCACATCGTCAACGGCACCGTATACAGCCTTCAGGGCATCCCCCGAGGCCTTGAACAAGTCAAACGTCTCCATGGCCTTGATCGACTTGCCCATCTCCTTTGTGACATCATAGCTGGTGGGGAGATGGTCAGGATGCCTAAACACACCGATATTTGGGTGCAGTGCCTCCAGTGCATGTCGGGTGTGCTACATAAAAAGTTAGCTCATCCAAAGACGGACATCCCGCGTCAAGAAACATTTGGAAACGTTACAGCTGAGTCTAATGTGAGAGCAGCCTCGACCTCTCTGTACACGATGATGTGGACCTTGACACCTCTCTCGGCGGCGGCCTTGAGCATGTGGTCAAGGCGGTACTTTTCATTCTTGGACGGGGGCCGACGAAGGTACAACTCGGGGCTCAACCACCAGTCGAGAATAAAGATGCTCTCCTGGGCCTCTGTTGTGTCGTGTCAGAACATGATATGTCGGTAGTATTGCCATTGATATCGTGCTGACTTACGCTCGAGGGCCTCGGAAACGGCCCAGAAGTAGGAGCAGCCATCAACGAACCACTTGACTTTGCCGGTCGACTCGGGAGCAAAAGAGGCAAAGCGATGCGTGGTTTTAAGCCCTAGTCCAGAGGCGTCGTCCTTGCTGTCTGGTTGGGGGCCGTTGTTCGACTTGAGGTGAGACTCGACAGACTCGCCGATCTGTTTGAAGAAGAAATCCATGATGTTGAAAGGGGAAAGTGAAGAGCGAGAAGAGGATCGTGAGATGCCAACTTTGGCTGGCTACCTACGTTAGGTATACTAGTAGGTGGGTAGGTACAATAGTTAGTTATGTGTCCGTACCTTGCGTAGGATCGTGATTGAGCTGAGGAAATGGCCAATGGCGGGTTCCACAATCAAGAATAGGCCTCACTCTGGAGGCCTGTAACTAGTTACATAGTATGTATCTATGTATCTAGCGAGAAGGCACTGCATCAAGACTTGCATGCTGCGTGATGCATACATACGCGTAGCCCCTCCTGTTATGTCGTTTATTCACTGGCCGGTGATGATGATGGCGCGCACGGGCTGCCCAGGGATCCCCAGTCTGGCTCGGGCTGGCCCAGCCGCAGTGACTGTTGTCAATTGCCGGCATGCAGCAGCCGGAAACACTGGTGAGGCATGGCCAAGTAATTCAGCCTTGAATGTATCCATAGGTACTTGTGAGTTGTCGATCTGACGGCCTGCACTTGGCCCACGACTCAGGCCACTCGTAGCGTTGATCGTCTGCCGATGGGTGCTCTGCCTGCAGTAGTCAAGTGATGGCTCGCTCCAATGCGAGGTAACAAATGCGGTGAATTGTAGTTGGTTATATCCCTAATTAGGTGGCCGAGCCAAGCTCTGTGTAGGGCTGGCATGCTGTTTGTTGATGGTGTTTCTTCATCTGCTCCCGGTAGGATATGCATGCACCTCGGGCCCGGAAGCCAATCTCTAGCAAAGTGTTTTGACTCCAGTCCCCGAGAGACGATGTCCTTTGCACCGTCTCAAACGTTGGTCGTTGAATGCTGGATATGTCTGCTTCATGTGCCATCTGCAACATCGGATCCAAGATGGTGAGTGCGCCATTTGTCCTTGGAGAAGCATGTCCTTTTGAATCTCGTCCATAGCTCATCCGGTTGGAGTCGAGTTGGAGTGCCGGGTAGCGAGAGGAAATGGATGGCTGGCCGTCTTTCAGGGGACCATCCACTAAAGATTTACCCCTGCCGCTTGCTGCTGAAAACCCAAAAAATCTCAGCTGCAGCACCGATATACATTCATAGTATGCTGTGGGATAGGTATGAACCTGGAATCTTCCACGAGCCTGAGCCAAGGAGTCAAACTGCAACGGAAATAGTAGAGAGAATACCTAGCCATATTGTTCAACAACCCGCGAGCCGGTTGGCGACTTGACCAACGCACGCAGCTCCAGCCTCCAAGCGTCCTTGTTGCTCTGTCGTTCTGTTAGTCCCGATTAGATATTCTGCCCCGCTCCAGCTCGTCGTGTATTGTATGAGGGAGTGCCATCTCCATCACCACCACAGTCAACAGGTCAGCTTCTGGCTCATCCATCCTTTGTTCTATCCACCCATCTCACATACTGATGAGCTGACAAGGACTATACATCGTATCCACTGGCTTTTGCAATCATTCATTGCGCGTGCGCAGCCTTTGGAGCGTCAGATCTGTCAGGCCCTGAGAAGCAGTATCCCTTAAATCTCTGCCCGCCCATTTACCTACCATTATATTGGCCCCTGGTCCTAGTCTTTGCAACATGGATGAATCAGGACGAGCCGTCTTGTTCGTGCCAGATCAGCATTCTCACCTTGTGCCATATGTTGCCGCCATCCACGCCTCCTGCATCACCCAAGACCGCGCCATTGCCACCTTTCTCCCGCCTCTATCACACGAGAAGCTCCTTACGTGGTGGAAAGAACGCATCGCCGAAGTAAATGACGGGAAACGGCTCATCTGGATCCTACTCAGCGAATCCGAGCCTGGCTCTCGCCCCAAGGGCACCGAGCTCATGGGCGTTGCCATGTTGTCCATGCCCTACTCCGAGACCGGTCCCTTCCGCGCCAACGTCGAGAAGCTTCTCGTCCACAAAAACTTTAGGGGAAAGGGCGGCGCAAGGAATCTGATAGCCACCCTCGAGGCCGAGGCGATGAAGCGTGGGCGGACAATGCTGGTATGTGATGGTGCCATCCGACCCAGACTCTCGATTTTGATGCCCATGCTGAAACCGAGGCTCGCAACAGCTCCTCGACACCGAGACAGGCAGTCCGGCAGAGGATGTTTTCAAGAGATTTGGCTATGTCGAGGTTGGCAAGATCCCAAAGTACGGGCTGAGCCCCACGGGAGAGCTCAAGGACGGCACATTCTTCTACAAGCAACTATAAGCTATAGCAAGGACTGGTATATGCAAACCAAGGCCAGGGGGGAAACCCAAAGTTGTCGGTGGTCTTCTACGAGCGATTTGGAAGCAATGCAAGTAACCATAGCTCATTCTCATTCTACTAGTAGAGGCCTCCCTAACGCAACGTTAGAGGGCAACTCGAGGTCTGACCGTCTTTCCAAGAGTCTACCTGCTCGTGAACTGCTAGAAAGCCGATTTGCTCTTCACATAGGATACCTACTACCTATTTATCCAGCATCATTTCCTGAAAACCACTCCATCTTTGGTTCTGGAGGAATGGCGACAATGCTTAGTCGTGGAAGCCACACTTTGTAATAATTGGGACAAGATCAACCAATCTGCGAACCAACATTGAAGGCTGGAATAGACGACACAGTCAAGACAACAACCAAGCGAATTGAGAACTCGCTCTCTAACCGTTTCTCTTTGGTATACCTGCAACTAGTAACGTATTACGGGAATGCCCCCTCTTATTCCCTAGGCCGTCGAGGCTCCGCCCACGAAATACTGGTACAAAAACCATGAACGCCGTCAATCATCCTCATTTGTTTCATGTCTTCTACTCATCGTCTCCAAGCTCCTCGACCTGAGGGGCGGCATAGCTTCGTTGTTGGACTGAAGACGTATCGATCTGGGTATCGGTTCCAGTCGTGGTTGCAGTGGCGGGCGAAACTTGGCCGGTGGCCGCGGCCATTGTGGCGTTGGCCGCGCCCGAAGGCGAAGACTTCTTCTTCTTCTTCTGCTTCGTTGTCTGGATTGGCTTTAGTAATTGCGTGCTGATCAAGACTCAGGGGCTAACATACCTCGTGCCAGGCCCATACAGGCTTGAAACTGTCCACAAACGAAACGTCCTCCCACAAGTTGGGGAAGAGCCAGAGACCAGGGGAAGCGACAAAGTAAGTGATGCAGAACAAGATGACGCGGAAGATTGCCATCAAGAAGAAAAGACCCAGGAGCCCAAGCAAGCCCCAGCTCAGATAGTAGACTCCTTGACGCAGCTTCAGAGGCCAAAGAGGGTACAAAACAATGGCGAAGATGGCAACCAGAGCCAGAGCGGCGTAGAGCTGACGCTTAACCTGGCTGCCCTCCCACAACCACGCATAATACATCTCCTCCTTTGCCTCTTGCTGCTGCTCAATCCTGACGTTCCAGAGACCCTTGATATGCTTGGTCTTTTTGCCGTTGGAAGCGCCCTGAGGCTCGATTTTTGAGACTCGAAGGGCGAGCATGCTCAGCGGTAGGAGCTTAAAGGTGTTCTCCAACGAAGCACGATCCGTGATCTGCGGTAGAACGGGGTTCTTCTTGCGGGCTTTCTCGTATGCAGGCGACTGGAGGGCGCGAAGGGCTCTCTTGACTATGGTGACTAGTTAGAACGCGGCCAAGCCTTTACAAGTGGTGAGAAATACCTTTAAACATGTCTCTACGCTCGCCATTCAGGATACAGGTACGTGGCTTAAGATCCTGGCCACGCAGAAACTTGGCCAGCGCAAGTGCCTGGGGACTGGGCGGGCCAGGAGTGATGGGCTGAGATTGGCCCTGAGCCTGCTGGTGCGAGTGCCCATGAGAGTGGCCAGCCTCTTGCGCAGCGCGCATGCGCATCTGCTGTTCGCGAGCCTGCGCCTTGATGTGCTCGATAAACTCGGGCACGGTCATGCCAGCCTTTTCGGCGTCAATGGCCAGCTGGCGTTGCATCGCCTGGATCTGTTCCGGAGTTGGTCGCTGGCCGGGTCCTGGCATCATGTTCGGGCCAGGACCTTCCATCTGTTCTTGCGGCGGCGTCGTCGCCATGATGGTCGTGCTAGAACCAAATACGAAATGATTGTAATGAGAAACCAAGGGATATGTCGCGCTGAAACGATGCGCTGAGCTTTAAATGCGAGAGTGAAGGTTACGAAAGTAAAAGCGAGGGAGAGTGTGGCATCTTCAGTCCCCAAGCTTTTGCCAATCAAGTCATTCCTCAGAGACAACAGAGTGTTCACTTCACGTCGTCAGTTGCTCGTGCACTTGCTGTGCGGATCCTTAATTCTCCGATACCCGCCTATCTTCACGTGACCGCTTACATAGCTCTGGACTGACGTCGCTTTCCGTAGGGGCGCTTGATCACTGTATCGCAACCTCACGCTCTCTAAAATGGGCGACCGTCTAACCCAGCTGCAGGATGCTGTGGATCAGGTATGTGCTCTCTTACTCCAATGTTTCAAATGCATGTTACTCTCTTGCTAAACCAGTTGGACAGCTGGCGCAGCAATTCGTGGCTTGCTTGCACTATGTGCACAGCCGACATGACCTGGAGACATTGGGACCAAATGACAAGATTCGGGACGTGAAGCAAGAACAAATCCAGAAAGAAGGTACGCTTCACGCTTAGTTTTCACTGCGATTTCTCAGAGGCTGAACTGTCTGGCAGTTGACCCCCTTCCTGCGGACGAGTTTCGTGCAGGGATGGTAGAGCTGTCCCAAGACCTCGTTCTCAAGGAGCAGCAAATAGAGGTGCTCATTTCGTCGCTGCCTGGGCTTGACAACAGTGAAGAAGACCAAGAAAGGTATATCAAGGAGCTCGAGGAGGAATTAAAGGTCGCCGAAGCTCAGCGCCAGGATGCGATCAAGGAAAAGGATCAAATCCTAGTCGAGCTGGATACTGTTATTCGCAGTGTACGGCGACCATGAACAAATCGTTTCTTCAACGTGGGTACAAGGCCCAACGGTTTCAAAGTCTAAGTTTACGACTTCACATCACATAGCGAGGAGTTATGGGCTGGGCGGCTTCCGGAGTAACGGCTTCTTCTCTTGCACTAGCAATGACTACTGAAAACAACGTCGAATGCTCTTTGTTTCTTGTCTAGTGTACTCCTTCTTCTACCTAGGTATGGTTACTGTGGGCTGACTCTGCTTTCTCAATTCATCCCAAACTCTCCCTTACACTAGAGCCCATCTCCGGACCATGCTACTTTGATCTTGACTTGAAAAATTGCGGATAGATGTCTCGGAGTTGCAGAATGTCACGTATTTGGTATTGGGATGCCGGGGTCTTCGGACATTCAAGGCCATCCTCGACCAGATGAGCTGCCGTCCAGCCAATTTCCATTGCCTTCTTGCAATTTTGATAGGAATCGTCTGATAGGATTGTTAGACGTTCTGAAGTTGAAGCACAAGAATGCGTCAGGGGAATCATACCGACAAAGAAGCAGTCCTCCACTCGCTCAACCCCGGCCTCGCGCATACCCTTTTTGTACATTTCGGGATTGGGCTTGCAGATGAAAGGACGCTCGGCATAGTTGCAGTAGGTAAGCCCATCGAAAAACTCCTCGATTTCTAGTAGTCGGACTACTCGCTTGCCATGATTTATGTAAGCGTTGGTGAAGAGCCAGGGGGTGACTTTGCTCCTGTCGATGTCTTCAAGGAGTTCTCGGAGCGCCGGGTTTGGCTTGATGACGTCTTCCAGAGGTAGAGCGTCGTCAACTTTGGCATTGTACTCAAGGGCATCGATCTGGTGGTGTCGAACCAGGCCCTCAATGGCCAGACCATAGTTGGTGTAGTATTCCTTGTGCAACTTGACCGCATCATCCCACGAAACCTCAAGATGTGTAGTGAAGTATTTGTCGATCAAGTCCACCATGAGATCATGCACTTTGGAGCCTATTGAAAGAGTCAAAAGCAGCCCAGTTGAGTACTGTCTCTGGATTATTCTCACTTCTTGGATATAAACAGTTGTCAATGTCGCTAGTTTCATGTTAGCCACCGCGGCAGCAATTAAGCTCAATGATGTACCAACAAGAAGAGAACCGGCTTGGCAGCCGCTGTTCCATTTGTACTACCCATCGTTCGGCTTGAAATCGCGCTCGTGGTGTATGAGGCACTTCGAGAAGGGGCCAGAGTGTGCTTTCGGAGTGAGAGGTCAAAGGTATGGGGCAGCAATACACGTGGTCTCTGTCGGTTGATTGAGTGACCAATAATGGAGTGCGCGTTCTTGAATGTGCTAGTGAAGTGCTTTAAAGGCATAGTAAAGCCGAATTTGCCTCGAGTGCTTTTATAGATACGCGAGAGCAGCGCCCTTCAGGAACAGCAACAGCCACTGGGCTCAGAGAGTTGTTGAGCGATCAATGACTCTTACGGTGTGCTGAATAATCCCGCACTGAGATGACGGTAACTTTAGCGGCAAGCAACATATCGTCACTCATAGCATCTGCAGTGTCCCCGAGTATAAGGATGCAAGATACAAAATTCAATAGGAGCAGGGTATGCACCTACGTATCAAACATGTCTCTACTAGCTTTACGGAGTAGTTACACCGTAAGTTGATTCAACTTACAGGGAAAACCCAAGGTGGATCAGCTGTGGCTCGATTATCAAGATGTAGTCTTGTCTTGAGGAGTTTGAAGTGCGTAAAAGGTCCGCAAATACATGGACAAAGCAGGCTCACCGTCTCATTCTCTTTCATCTCTCCCCCAGGGCGTAAAATATGAAGAGTTGGAACCCAGCCTGGAGCCAAGCCTGGAACCCAGGGGCCATGGCGTCTCGCACGGCGTTGATACTGTGGATATCCTGGGCAGCAGGGAGTACCTAGACATTCTGCCATCTACACCGCCTAATTCTTGTCGAAGGCAAACAGAGCTCGAGTCAGTTCTCGCTGGCCCTTGCAACGAATCATTCACCACCACAGACGCGCATCTGTGCATCGTCGACCCACGAAGCCGTCAAAAGGAGCGCGTGCAGTTATTTCTCGTGCGACTACTCCTCCCTTGCTGACCTCATCCCTCGGTGCAGGCCGGAGGTCACAATCCACGTTACTCTTCTGCCAGTGCTCCAAGTGGCGCGAGCGTGTGTTTGCTGCTGATTGTTATGGCCATGACGAAAAGTCGTGCCGCTCAAGCTTATGCTGCTGGCGGGACTACAATTTCAGGCATGTCAATTGACCAGCTTCACGAGGTGGAACACTACCAGAGAATCGTGCGGCTTCAAGAAGCCATTCTCTCGGGAAGCCATCAAGATATCAAACCTCCGCCAACCTTGATCGCGTCTGCGGAGCCGTCGCCCTCTTCAATAGATGCCGCTGCCAATAGCAGCGCGGCCGATCAACGGCTGGATACCTCCCAGTCTTATGCGTCCAATGCTCAGCACCCGAGCTTGCCTACAGGCTCGTCCCAACCGCCTGTTCCTTCCCGCCCGTCGAGTGTGCGCAAGTCATTCCGCTCATGCACCACCGAGATCAATCCTATACTGCTAGAGAAATCTGATGATCTCATCAAGGCCGAGCTGCAGCTGCAAAGACAACGGATCGAGCGCGCTCTCAGAGAGGATGTCGAGGAGCGTCGCGCTTCGACGAAGAATACAGCACAGGGGGAGCCTCTTGCTGACTTCGACCTATCTGATGTGCTTTCTAAAGCCTTGACTCTTGTCCAAGCCACTGCTGCCCCTCTTCCCGTTAAAGAAAACGTAGCTGTTGCTAATTACGACGCTGCAAGTGACTCCTTTGACGAAAACACGTTCTACTCCTCGCGACATGACACCCCCGAGTCAAATTTGACATCCCGCGTGCGCAACGCGTCCGAAGAAGTGCGAAGCGCAGATCTCCTTCAGCCGCAGCAGCTGGCGAGTTTACAAAGCATTTCTTCGGGACACACGCAAGGGCACGACCGTGGTGGCGAGGCTTCACTCGAAGAAACGGATTTGGCCGCGACTCGACCGTACAGGGCCCTTCCCGATACCTCTGTCGATGTCACAAATTACGGTCCAGGCGTCGTGCCTCGCGTAGGACAGCTTCCGGGGTTGTCTACCTACATTGCGGACGCTGTCCCAGGGCAGACACAGAGTTTCAATGTTCGACCGAGCTGGTCTGGTGATGGAAACACGCAACAGGGGAGCAAGCACACCGGAGCCCAGTACACAAATGGTTCAAACGTGGACGTTCATCCCCCATCCCCTCGTGTACGGATGCAGGAACGCCTACCTATGGAACTGCAATCCACGCACGTCTCGTTGGCAGCAGCACCAAGACATTACCAGCCTGTAGAGCCAGTGTCGAATTCATCAACGAGAACGCCTGCACAAGTCGTGGCTCTCAGAAACGAACATAGTACAGGAACGAGCCCAGAGAGTTCGCCGCAGGCTGGTAAAGTAACAGAGAAGAAGAAAGGAAAGAAGAAGAAGAGAAAGGCTGACCGGCAAGTACCGGACCTTGACGCAACCGCATATATCAAGCCAGAGCCAAGATCACCCTCGCCCATGACTGCCCCCGCATATCTCCGACCCAACAAGCGCCAGCGTTACTCCCAACAACAGCTCAATGAGGCTGACTACGAGAACGCGCGATATGAACCTCAGCCAGCCAGTGTCCGGTACGAGGCTTTACCGCAAACTCAAGAACGGGTGCCTTTAGGTTACGAGAGGGCAGGCGTCTATCCCCAACGCGCGGCAAGCACCGCCGTAGTAGGCGGGCCCGTCTATGGGAGAGAATACCTCGAGGAACGGCACATACCAGAGACTCCTTATCTTTTGAGACGACCGTCTGCCGAATCCTTGTCTCGTCGAGCTTTGGCCGAGGAGCACCTGCACCCCGCCAGGACACCGTCTCAGATGCGAGCAAATGAAGACTACCAAGGACACCCGTGGCCTCTACCGAGGACCTATGATGCGCCACCACCTCCGGATGCAAGGCCGGATGGAGAGTCATATATCGCACAACCGCGCCCTCCACCAACTCGCATAGTTGTAGATTCGTATGGTCGTGAGTATATCGAGCCACCACGCCCAACGGTTATTCGCCATTCCGTTGCGCCATCTGTACGTCCCGGAGAACATGATATTCTTTACGAGCGAGCAGCGCCGCGGCCCATGTCTAGACATCCGATGGATGCTTACGATGGAGGCGCACTCTACGGGACCATGTCGCCGTCGTATGCGCCGATGCCGAGGCGTGTCCTCACACAGCCCGAGTTCGTGTCACGGGACTATAGAGACATCCGGCCGCGTGAATATTCGTCACGGCCAATGGCACCCCCTGGGGAATTTGTTGAAGTGATGGTACCACCCGAGAGACGGGCCTTGGAGGATGGCCGGCGGGAGTACCTGGCGCGGGCTGCCAGCGTCCGGCCACCCGAGCCCGTCAGGTACGAAGTGGCTCACGACTACGGGCGGGTGCAAAGCATGCACCCCGACGCAGCGATTCGACAATACGGAGCAAGCGTACACTCGGAGAGCAACCGTGAAACAGCGCAGCCTTATATGCAGGAGTATGGTACACGACAGGCTGAGCCAACGGTGGTGCGAGGAGACTACGGCGTGCGGCCCGGGGAGCGGTATTATGGCCAGGCGGCGCGAGCAGACGAAGATATTGCATTCGTTGAACGTCCACGAGGTGCTGAACAAGAAATCGTGTACGCGGATGACGCGAGGAGGGAGATTTACCGTTGAGGGATGGAGAGGGCAAGAGGAGGATAAAGTAGTATACGGTATTTAATGCATGTCGATATCCACGAAATGTTTCATCGGGTGTCTTGATCTAGACAATGTAGTAAACGTTTGCCGACGAGCTTATTATCTGATCCGCTTGTGACGGGCACACTCGCTGCGAGGGTTCGTCTAGATGAACCGCATGGATAACCAAGATCGACGCAAGTCCGTTTCACGTCTAGCAGACTAGGCCCTTGAGCCCCTTGGTGCGATCTATTGGGTTAGGGCAGTTTGCCAGTTCGTCCCGGCGAGAGCGGCACCCTGCTAAACTAAGGTAGGCCAAGTAGGTGACTTCAGCTTTGAGCTGGTACCAACCTGTACCCTATTGCTATCTCGAGTCTGGGCTGCTGGTTTGTGAGACTGGCCTTGCGTACTGTCTTCCACAAGAACCATTCATCCTAGTTTAACATCTCAACCGCACTGAAGACAATGAGGACTGGGACAGCTTGGGAAATCAATGAGGTCATCATATCCCCCCCCCCCCCCC
>QUZG01000036.1:265026-386043 GCA_003693545.1 Pseudonectria buxi
GTTGCGTTGCGTTGCGTCGCGTTGTTGGGCCCGTATTGCGGCTCATGATCGACCATGGTCAGATCATGCCTCTGCAAGCTGAACCACAGCATTCTGTTCATGGCAAGCAACGCGTATAGGGTGTTGTGAAACTATAGTTGAGTGTCCAATTGTCAATACCTAACCTGATACATGCTAAGAAGGCGTCAAGGTTCCCCGTTGGCTTGAAAGAGGAAAAGGGAATGGAATTGACAGCAAGTCGTGGAGCGGTTGGAGCCAGGCCTGGACCGGTAGGGCGCCGTACAGCGGGCTGCATGGGCCATGATCCCCCGGGGCCGGGGAGAGTAAGCATGTGCGTTGTGGGACTGCGTGCTATTGAAGCTTTAGCCAAGTCGCGCCATGCTTAACCGAGCGTTGTACGGGCGCATTGGATGCTACTACATCAAGTGACTACCTGCCTAGGAACAGTAGAGAGGTAGTTAGGTGCGCTACCAGGGTCGCACGCAGGCGCAAAAAAGGGGCCCGTGGAATTGGGCTGATGCTGCTGTGTGTTTTGGTGTTTTGTCACAGCGACGCCCAAGAGGCCATGATCAGCACTCGACTGCGCGCACAGATGTGCGAAAGCATGCATGACGAGGGTTGGGGTGGAGTTTAGCACTCGGCCCAAGGTGAGGAGTCCATTGTCTGACATGGGTAGACCTGGCCTGACGATCCACCAAGGCCCTCGGGGGGCGCCCACTAACAGCTCTCGAAGACAGCTGGCTTTTCCACTTATCGAAGCATCTCACCTTGGTTGCTTGGTCCCCGTCGTGCTCCAAGAAGCCGCGTAGTCACGCATGTCCCTGGAAGCTGAAAGCCGGATTGCTGCAAGCCCACTGTCTCGGAGAGTGCTGGATTCCCCCATTCATTCCGTCCATCCTCTTCGTCACCGCTACGAGGTACATTGCATAGGGTCTCGTTGAAGACACCTGGTTCATCAATGTGCTTCAACCACCACGATACTGCACTGTTGACTTCCTAGGCTGGCAAGCTGGGTGTCTAGGTCATGCACTAGTACAGAAAAGACAAGGGTAGAATTGAGAGCAACCGGTCGCCCATCTTTCTGTCAGAGAGAATGTGCATGTGCGTCAATTATGTATCCTCACTGAGTACCTCATGTATGAAATGGTCATTTGCACATGCACCTGGCGACACAACACCAGCCTGCCAGGTTGAGTTCTTGTTAGGACCCAAGCCCTGGCTTCCTGCTGTAAATTCAAGTGCCTTATTCAAAGTACCTGCCTGTACCCAAATCCCATGGCCAGGAAGCTGGACAATGCCAAGATGGACCTAGCAAGCCGGTACTCTGTACCCATGAACTGCGTGGTTTGACCCGCTCTTGAGATGTACCGAGTACTTTATGCTGTTTCTTTCGATTCGGCACCTTCACAAAAACTTGGACACCGGCTCAGGTACCTGCAACACTCCTCCTTGGTGGAGGCACTCGCCTGGGATACATACATACGTCAACATCATTCAATATGGCTTCCTGCCCTGTAGAAGAGATTTATAGCTTCGTAAAAAAAAATCCTACCCAAGGCACTTTGGGCCCAGAGGGGGCACAGGCGCCTACGGCCTTGGTCTGGTTCAAAGAATTGTTCATTGAAGCAGCAGGTCAAAGTCTGCAGACTGCGGTTGGTCCCCGAGGTACCTTGCACCTACTTGGTTGTGCTTGTCAGGTACCTCATGTCCAGCGCGTACAGGCGGGATAGGCGGGTGAGGTGCTCCGTACCCGCGACAGTACCTGTAGGTACTTGCTTGGCCTGCTGACTGAGGGAGTTCGAGTTCGCTCTGCGTCGTTTCCCTTTCGCTCTGGCTCCTGCCACTTCGATCCCTCTGCTGCTCCTCCTCCTCCTCTCTCCCTTGTCACACTTCGCCTGGAAAGAGTTCACCACGACCCTTCCTTCTTCCTTTCTCCCCGCCCGTTTTTGTCCCAGCTTCGTCTCGATACCCATTTCCCTTTCTTCTCCCCGTCATTTTCCCCTTCCCCCTTCCCCCTTCCCTAACCCCCCTCCCCACGCTCTCTTTGACTCCCCACCCTCCTAGCACAGTCGTCCGTCACGCTTCATCATCTATCTAGCCGTCTCGCCCTCGACCGCCAGCTGCCACCAACGCGGCCAACGACGATCGCCCTTGCTCCCACCATGAATAAGTTGGCAAACATGCGTCACTGGTCAGAAAGGATGAGCCCCAACTTTGGAATGGGTCGTCCCAACATGCCTATGAATGCCCTAGGTGCTCATCCTAAAAACTCGACCCAACCGGGCCAGCCCATCGCCTCGCCCCAAGCCGCCGATGCCACGATTCACTACTCGTTCAACGTGCCCTTTGCTTCCGACTTGGCCGGCCCCGATACCGAAGACATCCTTCACGCCACGACCGATGCCGTTCTGCGATGGACGCACCCCGAGGACGCGTCGGACGACGTCCAGATCCACGAGCTGCCTATTCATGGTCAGAACCTGGCCACACTCCGGAGGTTGTGCCGGGATTTGTCAAACGGGCCGCTCCCCATCGAGGCACATGTGCTTTCTGCCTCGCCCAAGAACAACAAGGGCTTCCAGGTTACCACGGTCTGCTTGTCAGGCTCTCCAGAGCTGGTCCACAAGAGCCGTGAGACCATCTTGAATGATACCCCCATCTCGCTCGTATGTTCAACCCCTTCTCGGCCGCCTTCTGCTCGGTCCTTGTTGAGATCCATTCTCACCATTTTGTAGCGCTGCACAACAATTGATGTTGATGGCCAGCTGGTCTGTGATCTGAACGCTGGAGTTCTCAAGAAGCCCGTGACGGACACTCTTGACTACATTTCTAGCTACTGTGGTGTCGATATCTTCTTACTTGGCCCTAAGCTGACTCCAATGGTGGATGGTGTAACTGGTGATGCTGAGCTCCGAGTAGATCAGCGATGGAGGGTTGCCATCTACGGTGATATTCTGTCTTCGGAGCACGCCAAGGCCCGAGTTTTGATTCATATTGATACCCTGGTAAGGATCTTGATCGTGCGTCTCGCCAACATTTCTAATGACTCTTAGCTTGGTCGTATTGTCGACGGCACCAAACTCGAGTTGTCATGCCACCAGCTTGTTTGCGGTCGTCACCGAAAGAACATCAAGCTGATCGAGTCTTCCACGGGAACCGCCATCTATTTCCCTCCTCCATTCTCGCAAATGTACCGATACTGCCCACCGAACGCGACTCGTCGTGACCCCGCCGACATCTTCATCACGGGAGAAACCCCCCAAGCTATTGAGCTAGCCAAACAGAAGCTCCACGAGACCGTTCAGCGGATTAGGCTCTACGTCAAGGACGTGACCATTCCTGCTGCGAAAATCGATAGCATCCTGCTTGGCCGCCTCGACAAGGTTCGTAAGATCCTCGAGGCCAACGGAACCTACATCATGTTCCCGCCCTTGGCCAGTCAGCGCAACATGGTTAGGGTTCAAGGCGGCGAGGGCCTCCACGTGGAACGTACAGTTCGCGAGATCATGTCTCTGGTAAGTTGATCAGAGTTACTGTCACAGTGACGCAAGACTAACTTGAATCTAGGCGGGTCAGTTTTACGGTGCCGGCTGGTACATTCAGCAGCCTGAGTCGAGGCAGCTCCCAAGCCCAACTGATGTCAGGACCATGCTTGGTGACATCTGCGCAAACTCTGATGCCGATCTGTCCTTTGACAAGCTTAGTTTCACCGTCACAGGCTCCGACGATGCTGTGAAATCTGCCTTGTCAGTGATTTCCGAGATGAAGTTTATCTCGCAGTCTCAGTATCAGATTCGAGTCAAGATTGAACTTGCCAACGAGCACAAGGAGTTTGTCAGTGGAAAGAAGAATGGCAAAATCAACAAGATCATGGGCCAGAGTAAGTTGGATTACCTCTTCATCTCTATGGGCGTTGGAACTGACTTGACTACCTAGGCAATGTCCAGATCATCTTCGATGGTTTTAACGAGTACAACTTCAACATCGATGTCATGGCCGCTAGCTACGAGTCGATGAAGCAGGGCCTCACTCTTGTAGAACAGGAGATGCCAGCATCGATCTCATTCCATGTCCCTGATCAGTATCACAAGCGCATCATCGGTATCGGAGGTCAGCACATTCAGCGAATCATGAAGAAGCACTCGGTCTTTGTCAAATTCTCCAACGCCATGGACAGAGGTATGTCATTTTCCACTTTGATGCCACTGGTGGTTTCATCTAACCTTCTGAGTAGGTGGCATGGGCCGAGAGGACGATGATGTAAAGGTTGATAACGTCATCTGCCGAACCCCAGCTCGGAATGCGCAGAACTTGGACGCTGTCAAGAACGAGATTTTGGAAATGGTTGACCGCGCTGTAAGTTCCCCGGTACTTTGTCGTATATGTGGTTCTAACAAGTTCTTCCAGGATTCTGAGTACACTTCTCAGGTGGTCAACGTCGATCGTCTCTACCACCGTCAACTCATTGCCCGTCTACCGGAAATCGATGAGCTTGAGCAGAAGTACAACTGCAAGATCAACTTCCCCAGCACTGAACAAGCTAGCGACGAGGTGACAGTCAATGGGCCTCAGTGGCAGGTTCCTCATTGCGTTGACGAGTTCCTGGGCATGGTTCCTGACAAGCACGAGCTCGTTCTCGCTCGCAGCCCAGAGCTTATCAAGTTTCTCGAGTCGCCAGAGTTTGCTCATGATCTAGTCCCAAAGCTAAAGAATCAGCATGAAGTCGAAGTCACCGTCCATCAGAACCCGGACGAGGTTACTGAGGACGGGTCTCCCACGGTGACTCTTGTGTGGGGCTTTACCCGCAACAACGCTGGTGGACTCAGAGATGCAATGGAGTTCCTCGAAGCTCAGTTTGCGGCTTCTGGGGCGGAGCTAAACATTGTCAAGGGCTCCCTTCCCAGACCCAAGTCGGACTCGTTTGAAGACTCCCTTCAGTATTTCGACTCGAAACTACTTCAACATGCCCCTGCCTCCGTTGCTACGGACTCGCCTGTCAAGGCTGGGTTTGGAAGCGAGGTAGCGCGTGAGCGAAGCAGTATCCTGGACCGTCTTCGAAAGCCCGGTAGCATGACATCGATCTCGTCGTTCTTGGACCGCAGAAAGAACAGCTCGCACTCAATCAACGGCAATTTCTTCAAGGGCTCCAGCAACGTTTCGAAATCCTCGCTCATCTCGATCGAATCAACCCGCAGTTTCAACGCCGATCGAAACCCCTGGAACGATAGCGGTGTCAATCTTCCAGACGACGACAACCCATGGGCTCATCGGCCCCTCAGCACCCACGTCGACAACAAGTTGACCATTCCCCAGCCTGGCGACATCACGCCTCGCCACGGCGCTCGCGTGTCCGGCGACAGCGGGCGCCCTTCAACATCTCATTCTTTGAATTCAGGATACCCCGCCCCGATTGGGCCTTTCCGTTAGATTCCCCCCCGTGTTAGAAACTCTACATGCAAATACCCTGGCTGGATATACCCTGGCGTAAAATACCCTGGAACGTCTACTTCTTCATCGGTCGGATTCATGTCTTTCTGTTTCGCTTGCTTTCTGTGTTCTGCTTTCTTCTGATTTACAAGTTATTGCTTTTGATGCTGAATGTTTACGTTGCTGTTTTGATTATCAATGCCAAGAGTCTTGATGACTTACGTCCACTCCTTATACCCATTTGCGCAATGAAAAGCGGAGGACACAAAAAAAGGAACGAAGAATACCCTTGGTTTACTGAACGAGAAGGAGAATTTGTTGGGCAATGGTGGATTGATTTGGCGCGATGATACCAATTTGAAAAAAAAACGACAAAAAATCAACAACTCAAAAAGTTTACTCTTTCATGAGGAACAAGCGACCACGCACGAGGTAAACGAAACCGGCTGTGGGCTCCCTTACAATACCTGCGCATTTCGGGCCTTGATCGCGTCAGTATTGGCGCTATCGTCGGACCTGAGATAATAGGAAGATGACGGGAAATGGGTATATGGTTGGGCAACCGCTGCCAGGGTTGCACAAGATCGAGTAGGCAATGATACCCGCAACAATTCGATCTCTTCGAGATTTGGACACACTCCCCTCATCGTGCCCAAGACTGTGATGGCCTAATTCACAACGGCGTTGACTCTCCATGTCAATGGTTTCCCATGCTTACTCACTCAACGATTGAAAGAAATGTCTCCGCTTCATGTTCACCATCATTTCGACTAGCTATGATGCCCGAAATACCCTGAACACGTTCTTTTCTCTACCACGAGCATGTTGGATGTGTCACAACTGATTGTCTTAGGTGGACGAAACAACTTGTAGGTACGTGATGATGGATGTTCGAGGCAGAACAGGGACACTCAGTGCACCATCTGGTTATGAAGAAGCAGGTTTCGGCTGACGTGTATAAATTGGGTTCCTTGGCGGACGATTGTTTATCCTCGTGCGTCAAAGCATAGAGTTATCGTAAAATAGAGTACATATCTTTGGCCATGACACCTTTCGGTGAATGCGTACTAGATGGTAGCAACGACACAATATGAAGAAGCTAGGTGTATGATGCGTTGAATAATTATACAATATTTGTTGAAGTGGGACTTGTTTCTAAATACAACATATTCGACACAGCCCATTCTATACATTTCCTTCCTGAGTAGAGTATCCTAAAAGCCATGATATCTATCCAATGCTATTAAACGCCCTTGAAGTTAGTTTACTTGGAAGTACATATAGTATACACAATGCCATGCATCTTGGATGGCGGACGCGACAAGGCTTTGGCCCATCATCCCAACCTCTCAACTCCGAAGAGGCCCAACTGTCACGCGCTCTCGCTGCAGCCTTGCTTCTTCTGCCGCCGACTGTCTCTGTCGTCGCTTGTTTTCGGCTTCGACCTTGGTAAACTGACCCCTGGCCCCATGCCTTAGTTTCGTAATCATGTCCGTGGCCTTGCCCTTTGATGTGTCGTTGATGCCGAGTGGCGACTGGGTCTTTGCACGCATTTTGTTGATAAAGTCCAGCTGGCCCTGGGTGGGTGGCATGGACCGCCACTTCTGGTAACGATGGATGAAGTTGTGCGGGAACGAGGAAGCCGCATATTTGTCCGCGCCATGTACGGCATCGGCAAAGGTAGCAGCAGTGAGAATCTCTAGCGGGGCCCTGTATGGCGACTTTGACATTCCAGGAGGCAGTGCCGTGACCACCACTGCTCGGTAGATGGCCTCTGATGGCTCGAGGGTTTCGCTTACCCTCTCGATTCTTAGATATGACCCCGACGGCGCACATAGCACAAACTTGTCTTGCCCGACTTGAACCCATGAGTACTGGCTGATGGTCCGAATATGCCTCTCTCCAGATGTGTCGGCAATAAGGTCCAGAACAGACGAATAGTCAGTAAAGGTGACTGCATCTGGTGCTGCGGGACTGGCCGTCTTGCGAATGGTGACTGTTGCATCGCCGCTAAACTCGTCCTCTTTTGATTTCTCCTTCATGGCTCGGAGATCTTTGACTGAAGCCTTGTCCATCAGCACGTTGGGGTCGAGGCCGAAAAGTGTAGGCGTCGTGACGATGCCTGTCTCTAGTGACGACACCATGTCAATGACATGGCAGTTGTCTTTGCCGGGATGGAGGCGCATTCCTCTGCCGAGCATCTGGACGAGGAGATTCCTCGACCTGGTCGGTCTTGCAAGCACGATGCAGTCAATATTTGGTATGTCGGTTCCTTCGGTAAAAACTCCGCAATTGACCAAGACTGGAAACTTGCCATCCTTAAAGTCGTCTAGTGTTTCACTTCTTTTCGTCTTGTTTGTATCCCCAGTGACAAACCTGGCGTCGAAACCATATTGTCGGAACTTTTCCGTGAGTGAAAGCACATGCGCAACGTCGACGCAAAACACAAGCGTCGAATTCCTTCCCTCGGCCTTTGCCATCCAGCTGCGGACGGTGACTTCGTTGACTGTGTCCGTGTTGACGGCTAAGGATAGCTCTGCAGTCTGGAAATCTCCGAATGAATTATTCTTAATTTTCGAGAGGTTGGCCGTTGACTCGACGGTGGTGAAGATGACGTCTGACAGCCACTTGTCGTTGATCATGTCGACGTAGTCCTTGTGATAGACGATTTCATCAATGGCGGCCCCGAGCTTGACGCCGTCAAAACGCGAAAACGTGGCAGATACGCCGACCAAGTTGGGAGACTTTGGTCGCTTCTCATCGAGTCCGAAATGCTTGAGAGCCTGCAAGTAACCCGGCGCAACAATGTGATGTGCTTCGTCGACAAGGACTAGCTTGAAGCGGGAAGGATCAAACTTGCGCAGTCGATCCTTGGAAATAATGCTCTGGATGCTTGCTATGGTGATGTCGGCGGTGCCTGTTGCGTGGATCGACCCCATCTCAATGTCGATTCGCTTGTCTGGATATGCACGCTGGCAATGTTTAGCCGCCTGCTCGACCAGCTCCCTCCGGTGAGCCAGAATCAAAGTGCGATCCGCGCCTTGAGATGTCGACGGCGCTCTGTCGATGAGCTGTGTAAAGATGATCTGCCAAAAAGTCAGTAAAGGATTGCTGGCACTTGGACGAAGTAGTTCTACCGTCTTGCCGCTCCCAGTCGCTAGAGAGATGCCAACACGCTTGTGGCCTCTGTCGAGGGACCCGAGGACTGACTTGATACACTCCTCTTGATAGTCTCGTAGTTGAAGCTTGTCCTTGGGCGCATTCTCCATCCTGGCTGCTGCATATATCCTAAAGGCCCGGGACATTAGAGCAGGCACGCCCTTGCTGGGACTTTGCCTGTAAAGACATGCTGAAACGCTCCGCAGCATGGCACATTATAATTCTGAAGAATCCTTCACCAAGAGTTTGGGTTTGAGAGAGGTTTATGCCTTTATTTCCAAGTCTTGGCCAAGTGAAGGTCAAACAAAGATGGAAATGGATTATGTAATCAGCATTTTCAGTTTGTTGTGACCGCCAAACTTGAGAAACCCGCATGTCAAAGAGCTGGTGAATTTGCATCTCTTTTTTTCATCTTTTCCAGTTCCTGGATAATATTTGTCCAGCGCGACAGATTTGACAGGTTGTATAACTCACTCTCTAGGCCGAGCGTCGACTTTGCTCGGGCTCTTTTACCATGTTGTTGCCTGCTCAAATTCTTCTTGGCGCCGTCAACAACGAGAGAGTATGGAACCGGACGCCAACTTTGCCGTCGACGAGGAGGAAATCGGCCAGCCCCACGTCCCGCTCGCCCAAGTGAGCGCCGCTGAAGAATATGAACCGTTCTCGATGTTACACAATGAAGACCAACAGTCCGAGGTCTCGGGCAGCAGGTACACCGCCAGCGAAGCAAGCGACGAAGACGGCGCAGTACGCTTCTCACTCAAGCGACCCGCAGAGGAGCCTTTGGCGCCTCCATTCTTCAAACGTCAGAAAGGAATCTTGAACATCGACTATCTCGACCTGCTCAATAGAGACATTGAGGATGCCGCTCATGGCGTCTCTGTGGCAGAAGGGGCAGACGCCGAGCCTAGTCAGCTAGGCCTGACTTACTGGACCTCTTTGGAGAAGAAGCTCTTCTTCGAAGCCCTGGCGCGCCTTGGCAAAGACGACCTCCCCGGCATTGCCTCGGTCATAGGCACCAAGAGCATCATTGAAGTGAAGCACTATCTCAGCATCCTGCAGCATACCCATCTCGTACGACAACAGGAAGGCATGCGCCCGGCCATTGAGTTTTCCGAGTACCCTGTTGCGGTTGAACTCAGCCAGCAATGTTGCCATGCCCTGGAGGAAGCCGCCGATGCGATTTCCGTTCGACAGGAGCGCAAGGAGCAGCATCGAGAGGAGAGCAAGTGGGGAGAGGTGTGGGATATAACTCCGACAGTTGCCAGACGACTGGATAGGAGTGAGGGTCCCAGTGAAGAAAAAGGACCCGACTTCGCTCGGGTCTTTAACCTGCCCAACTGGCTGAGCCTTTCGGAAAGCGTCTTTATGAACTCTTCAATCCCAGGAGACAACTGGAACTTCATTGAAGACCATCCTCCATCCATGTGGGCCACCACGTTTGAGGATTTCCATTCACTGGCCTTGTCAATCACAAGACGGCTTGTGCAGACGACTCTATTCCTTGCTGCTTCCAGGATCAGGGCGAAGAGGGAATCTATTCCTGCGACACGCGATATAGTCAAGCGACAGGATGTTGAGGCAGCCATTGCCTCGTTGGGAATGCCATCCAACTCGAACCAGTTTTGGGTTAGATGCGCTCGGAGGCTTCGCCTCGATGTATACGAGGAACCCCCACGACCAGACGAGGGTGACGAGCAGGAGGAGCCCCTTGCCTATGAGCAGGAGCCTCTTACATACGAGCAAGTTGAGTCTGCTTTGGTCGACCGGCAGGATGAGACGGACGACAAGGATGAGGAAGAACAATCGCATGCTGGGGAACTAGAAGTATCCTCTTTGGACGAAAGATTGGACATGCTGAGCGGCTCCGAACCCGAAACGCCATCCGACGAGGACGAACGACCCATCAAGCAAGAAGCCAACGAGGTTCTCTTGTTCTCGGCGGCAGATTTCCCAGAAACCCACCGTACTAAACAGTCGCTAAAGACACGCATCGCCGCCGAACGGCGCCAAGAAGTGTTTGCCGAGGAGTGCGACCAGTTTGCGAGCTGCCGGGCCGAGGTGGAGATGTGGGAGCTTCTGCAGAAGAAGGCGCCCATCGAATTGCCCAAGGTGCCGGAGCCGGGACCGGTACAGCGGTCGAAACTGGGTGTGGAGAGCGTCTTTCCCATAGGGAGGGATTGGAGACACAAAACCAGCTATCGGAGCGAGTGGGAAAGCGTCGAGTTGGATGAGGCACAGCGTGCTGCTCATAGTCGCCGCGTCGTGAGTGACTCGGACCAGGAGGACGAGGGCTTTGAATAGCATGGAACATGCTCCAGATAGTCCAAGAAGCCTAGCAGCCAGCAGCCGCTCCCACGGATATCACAAAGGGCATGAGCGGCAAAAAGTTGGCATTCTGACGCCGGCAGCGCGTTATCAATACATAATCTCGGGGTATCTAAGCCAACAGCTTTGTATTATACAGCAATCATCATCAGTCTTGTCCTGTCCGCTCCACTCTCAAACACATCATCGTGTTCTGCCTCGACGTCCTCTCCCCCTTGCCCTCGTAGCACGTCCTCGCCCGGCACCTCGCGTAGATCTTGACATGGGCGTTCCGCTCTCCTCGTTGCTGCTGTCTTCGTCTTCGTCATCCGACCCGTCTTCGTCCCCATCGTCTGAGTCCTCCTCTTCCGTAGTCTCGGCCTTTTCTGCCTTTTCTGCCTTGTCACCCTTGTCCGTCTTGACCTGGCTGGCAGCCCTCTTGCGCCCGCGTGACGCCCTCGTCGTCTTGGGCGCTGGCGATGGCGCATCCGTGCCGTCCTCTGTGCCTTCGACAGAGGCCGCCCGCGTCTTGGACGCCGTGTCGCCGCGCTTGCGCTTCTTCGGAGGCGATGAGGGTGGTGATAGATCGAGTTGTGGTGGTGACGTCGGGGCCTCGCTGGGGTCGGCCAGGGCGCGTTGCAACATGGAATCCATGAATTGCGACTTGGGCAGGGAGAATTCAACGTATGGATCGTCGCCTTCCTCGTCATCAAAGTTCTCGCGCTCGTCAATGACATCGAGATTGTAGTAGGTCCGTAGCTTTTGCCAGATGTGCGGAATGCGCGTGTGCTGGTACAGGTCCGGGTCGAAGCCGTGATTTCGGAGGTGTTCTGAGATGGCAATCATACGGAAATGCTTGTGCATGCCTAAAGATAGCTTGTGAGAATCGTCGTCGGGCTCAATGGGGGCGGGAGTCGATCTAACCTGCTGGCTTCCACCGGATGACGGCCTTGAAGAGCGAAGCGACCTGGTCGTCGGTCCATAGATCGTTCAAGCTATTGTCTGCTTCTTTCGCCCCCTCCTGATCCTCTATATCCTCAGTTGCCTTGGGGGTGTCGATATCCATCGAGTCTCCATCGCGTGTTCGTGTCGGCGTTGCCGTGGCCTGCGTGGCCCTCGCTCGTTTACGTGGAGGCATTTCGGACGTAGCTATCAATGTTGAAGAGTACCTTTAGCAAAGGTACAGAGTGTGATCAAGGCGCAATTGAAATCGGGAATAGGTTTGCGATGCAGCTGTTGCTGGGGAGTTGCCGCGCTGCTCGGAGGTCGCTGTGGGAAAGAAAAAAAAAAGCCAAGCTGCGCAAGCTAACAAAAGAAGTATCGCAGCATGAGATCATCAACGAGATGCAAAAGGCGGTGGTGTTTTCACTGCTGAGGCCACTGGGACGTTGGGGTTTAGTGCGAGGGGCGCTGTAGTTGCGCTAAGCGACGCGCTGAGAGCCTGTGACACACGCGTCGCGGGGTCTGGAGCTTGATGCGCAACGGATCCACGACAATTCATCCGTCCATCCATCACCAACTACTAACTATCTAGACGACTCCTGCTATCCGAGACTTTGGCCATCACGGGCAGCCCGCCGCATTCTCAGCTCCATGCCTCTTGCTCTCGCGACTCGTCAACATGGCTTTGGCCGGCAACAGCGACGAGGCTGATGTCTTTGCCATTCCCGAACTCTGGCAGACATCCAAATGGCTTGACCAGCTCAAGGGCCAAGGCACATCTTCCTTCTTTGCCAACGGCCTCAAAGGTGCGTAGCACTGTTGTTTTGGCCTTGACCCTGTATAGTGCTAACTAGCTGGCCCTTCAAAGACCACAATGTGTCAGGTCTTCTGCCGCCGACTATTCTAGACGTCGAGCAGGATGGCTTCTTCACGCTACCGACTCTCGAGTCCGCCCCGAGCGACAAATCCAAGACCCACGAAGCCAAGACCGACGAGTCGCACATTCCCGAGAACTCGACCATCACGCAAACCTCAGAGACCACAACACATACCAAGCCCACCGACGATGTGTGGATGTCCCTCGACACCGAGCCACGCAAGACTGTTGGATATCGAACCTGGGATGCATTCATATCCGGCACCACGACGACAAACCAGCCCCCATTGATGGCAGAGGCTGGCGCAGCAACATACGATGCTTTACTATGTTGGAAGGACGATCCCCTTCAGCTCAAAAATAGCGACGTGCCGGTCGTGAGTGCAAAGACGTACTTTGCGTCGTTGCATGCGCTTTCGCTAGGCCAAGAATCGGTGCTGTTTCTCAAGCAGACCAAAGGCCATCCTTTTAGTCCTGCTTTGCCCAAGATGCGGATCTCGGGATACTCGATGCAAGTACTGCAGGGGCTCGAAAACCAGTGCCTTGCTTGCGGAACAACTCTAATCGACCTGCGTTCGTTCGTTCAGTCAACCTTTTCGAGACACTCGACCCGGTGTGGCGTTGCATTAGCCAGTGCTATCGAGCAAGTTCTCAAGATTGTTCAAGAATATGTCGCGATCCATGGCCAAAGCCCTCGGTCACTTCTGGAGCTTCAGTGTACCACCAAGCGAATGCTGGCCATTCTGGAGCCCTTTAAGAGGCTCACAGATAAGCTTCAGAGAGGGTACACTGATGAGGACGTTCTCGCCTTGGTGTTTCACGAGGTTTATTCGGTGGGTTATGGCGAGGACCAGTTACGTGAGATTATGCGCGAGGTGCTGGGAAGAGTCTCCCAGCCTTGGATTGAGTTTCTGGAAGAATGGATTGGGACTAGGCGAGAAGAAGGTATTCCCTTGACAAAATCAAGTGTCGGGGATACCAAAGGCTTCGTGAGGGTCGACTCGGAAACGTATGTGGATGACTTTGGCCAGCAGGCCGAGGACATCGACTTCCGCCTCGACGAAGACAAGATGCCGTACTTTATGCCCGCTGACATTGTCAAGTCCATTTTCGAAACGGGTAAAAACTTTCGCTTCATCAGAACGGCCCATCCAGAACACCCATTGGCCCACCCGGACATTTACTCTTCGACTCACCCTCCGAAAGCTGAGTGGCTTTACGACTGGGATGCTATCATGAAGTTGGAAGGGCGGGTCACCCAATACCGAAACGACTTATTGGGGGCGATTCGGAGGAGCCGCTCGGGGTTTGACGATAACGATCATGAGAATAGGGAGTCGCTTGCTCTTCAACCACGATGCGAGACAGGATTCTTCGGCCTGGAACAGCAACAAATTGAGAAGCGGGTGCTGGCGTCAATCGCGGAGCTCAACCAGATTCCTCAAGATCTAGGTGTCGAGAGCCCGCTGAGTCGAGTCATCCGCCAAAAGCTTTCTGGCCGCTTCCAATCCGCCGTGGGCAACTTCAACACGGCGCCACACTGGTCGCTACTCCCGGTCCTTTCTTTCGGCTCCATCATCTCCGCGCAGGCAGAGGTAATCAATCGCGAAAGCTTGAAGCTTCTATTCACCCACCATGATTTGCGTGGGCATCTCAAACTCCATCGCGCCTTTCATCTGTTTGGAAACGGCATGTTTTGCAGTAGGCTGTCTCATGCGTTGTTTGATCCTGATCTCGAGACTGCCGAGAGGCATACGGGCATTGCCCGGCAAGGAGGCGTCATGGGCCTTCGCTTGGGCGGCCGAGACAACTGGCCCCCAGCGAGCTCCGAGTTGAGGCTGGCCCTTATGGGGGTCTTGTCGGAGACTCTTGAAGAAGACAACGACTTTGGCCCGAAGATACTGGGAAGTGTCTCGAGGGATTCGTCCAAATTGCCAGGAGACCTCAGCTTCGCAGTCCGAGACCTCTCACAAGAGGACATAGACAAGTGCTTGAATCCTGATTCTCTAGAAGCATTGGATTTCCTCCGCCTCTCATACAAGGCACCTGCTGCGTTGGCATCCATCATCACACCGTCGGTTCTGATGCAATACGATCGCATCTTCAAACAGCTGCTGAGGGTTTTGAGGCTCAACTACACAGTTAGTCAACTGCTTCGGGACGTGAATTCAAGGACGAGTCACTGGAACGACCCTGGTAATGTCTCGTACCGATTTGCCCGAGAGGCTCACCATTTTGTTGCGGGGATCACGGCGCATTTCCTTCAGGCAGGCGTTTCCATTCCGTGGCAGGCCTTTGAGGCTAGGCTGGACAAGATCCATTTCGAACTTGAAGCTTCGGATACAAGCGACACTCAACAAAAGACTGAGAGTCCTGATGGGCTTCGACAGCTTCACACGCAAGTGCTGGACCGGATTATGCTGTCTCTTTTCCTGAGGAAACGGCAGCAACCCATCCTCAAACTACTCGACGATATATTGAACGAGGTTCTGTTCTATGCCAAGTTTTCGCGGATGCAAGCGTTGGGTAGGGACATGGGCGCGGAGGGAGCACATGATCCCGTGGACCTATACCGAAAGTTTAAGAAGAAGGTCCAAATCTTCATCACTGTCTGCCGAGGCCTCACAGAAAAGGCTGCCTCGGGGAGCGGCAAGAAGGCAGAGGATGATTTGGGGCTGAACCAGGACGGCATTGGGGAAGACCACATGGTTGCACAGCTTCTTATGAAGCTCGACATGAACAATTACTACATAGTACACTAAATCATTGAGTACAAAATTGTCTTGTATAATGTTCAAACCTGTTGCAGATTTGCGTTGCTATCCGTAGAGGCGTTGCGCCATGACCATGTTCTAGCCTAAACGATGCTATAAATGATGCCCCGCCATGTGAATGGGCTGCAACGAGGCTGTCCCCCCCCCCCATCGCGTCTCCACGCGACTAAATATTGACTTCCTACATCAACACCGCTACGGACTGTACTACTCTGCAGCCAGACTATCCCGGCACAATGGCCCGACCCAGCGTTGCTGCGCGAAACTTGTCTTTGACTGAGGAGCTTGAGCGGCTCGAGCAGTCCATTACGCTTACTCTGCAAGGTACAGTTTAGTGCATCGCATCTCGAATGGCTCGCGCGCTCAGACAGCATCTCCAGAAATCGACCGCAACTTCAGCAAGTCGCACCGCATCGTCACCACGAGCATCCTTCCTGTAGTCGAGAAGTACGGGGAGCACTCTCGATCTGTCTGGGAGGCCTCAAAGGTATGGCTCTTGGTCGAGACTAATCGTCAGCCTGCGACTAAACCTGGCCTAGTTCTGGAAGCAATTCTTTGAGGCCTCGGCCAACGTGTCCCTCTCCGGGTACGAGGAGCTTGCCAACGACGACGACGAAGACGAGGAAGAAACAACACACGCAGAAGACAGCACCGCAGTGAGGGAAGATGCGACGGCCGACTACACGGCTCGTCAAGACGATGACTTGACCATGGCAACCGGTGCCGAGCACGAGCACGAGCACGAGCACGAGCACTCTACCTTCCAAGCCGACGAGTCGCTGCTGGACGATGCCGAACTTACGGGGAGCACGCCTCGTCCGCCAGCGACTAAGACGATCAAGGCTCAGTTCTCGAACCTAGAGTCCCCATACGAGACCATGAAGAGGGAGATGGAGGGCGAGGAGGATACGACAGTGCTGCAAGACGACGAGAACTCGACCGTCTTGTTCGCGCAACACACCGCCAGGTTGCCCGACATGTCCATGACTCCACGACACTCTCTCGGCGGCGAGGAAACGGCCGAGCAATCCGTGCAGTACCACAAGGATCCTCTCCTACACCGCGTGCTCGACAAAAATTATCGCGTGCAGGCAACCCCCCATAAGCCAGCCCTACGCATCTCGCCACTCAAGAACAAGGAGCCGAAGAAGGAAGCTTCCGCATGGAAGGACTCGCCCATGTCATCGCCCGAGATGGCAGTGCCTACCCTGCGCAGCGAGGCCTTCATGTCACCCTACAAGAGCAAGGCCCGTGAACGACTGACAGCGGCTACCCAAGGCCCGCGAACGCCCGGCGTGAGTGTGCAGACACCAGGGACATCGAGAAAGACGCGGGATGTCTTTGCCTCGACGGACGAAAGCGCCAAGAGCTCAGGGAAGCGCAAGTTTGAGATTGACTGGGACAGTGATGATGAGGACGGCGACGTTGACTTGTACGCGGGTATGAGCCCGCCCAAGACTATACAATTCGCTCTGCCCCCGTCCAAGCTTCTGCAGACACCTGGTAAGCAAAATTTTCCCCGAGCTGCGTAGCTGTTGTGGAGAATGAGGGCTGACCATTTCCCTTGTAGCGAGAGAAGCGAGTCGCAGGATTGTCGACGACATCCTCCTGGACGCTGGTGCTGACCCAAACTCTTCAGAGTACAGTCCCACTATGGTTAAGATGAACGAGGACATTTTGAACGACAGCTTTTAAGCCAGGCTTGTGACGCAACAGGAAGCAGATGGTCAATATGTTGGCCAAGGTAGTTGCAGATGTACCAATAAGTCTTGAAATTGAAACGATTATCAACCCATTGTTTTATGCTAGCCATCACTCATCTCACTGAGGGGCAAACTGTATGTAGTTGACAACAAAATACCAGCAGAATACTCGCTTGACTCCACCTCTCAAGACAACCGCATCTGCGCCCAATATCACGCTCCATCCCAGTGTGCAAATCCACCAGCTTGGAAAAGCTGGCGGTGGCCCTGATCATTGTCATCCATAATTAGATCGTCGGTTCTTCTGTTCCCTTTCCCAAAGTCTCATTCCCAACACATGAAGCTAGCTTCACCTGGGTTCTGTACTCTTCAAGAGCGCCGTCGAGGACGAGTAGGACGAAACAGATGCCGTCTCAACGTCGGCAGCCTTCTGAGCAGTCTTGTCATACTGCTGTGCTTGGTTGCTATAGTGGAGGATGCCATCAAGGAGAGGCTGAGCATGTTTCTTGTCCGCAGGCGTGGTGCTGCCAAGGCTGGAGGTGCGTGGGAGGTTTGACATGTTGGTTTTGTGGTGCTGGACCGAGAAGATGCTCAATTTGTCGCCTGAAAAGGGTTACAGAGCAAAGATGACTGGCTTACTGGCTTGGAGGTGCTGTAGAGCAGATGGAAGCGTTATTGAAAGTGTTGGGGTTGTGTCTGCCTGAAAACGAAGCTCATGATGGAAACCTAGGTCCTACTTATACGAGTTCCTGGCATGGATCCGAGCATGACTCGACTCAGGAGAAACCCTCTACGGAACTGCCTTGAGCCCAACTCAATTGATGCCCCTGTATTAGGCAACTCATCGCTGTGGCCTCATGCAGTCATACGCTCGGGATTGCGTGGGCTGTGACGCAAGACCTCACGTTTGCAATGGCGGTGACGCTCGGCCAACATTACATGGCAGACCAGCCATTGTTTTCGGATGATCAATACTATGGCCAAGATCGGCTCTCCGTATATGCTTTGGCTGCTAGAAGTCTTGGGTACAAAGATAGCAGGGGTCGGTTGGGATGCCTGGTGAAATACCTCACTTCCTCTCAAATAGCAATTCTTGGCGCGTCAGCCCCGCGAGCCACAGTTCTCGACTGAGTCATACGGTCAGCTTAGACGTTGTTCCAATGCTGTACTCGCAAAGTACCCCGGTAAGCCCTGAGTTCTGTCTCAAAGTGCATACCCTGGTTGGGCAGGCTTGTAATCTCTTGCATGTACATACACACCTTGTATCCCCTGTGAAAACGCAATGCTCGTAGATCATTGGTAGGTAGGTACATTCAGGCAAGTAGGTACGTGGGTTAGGTATGTACAAAATAGGTACCTCAGTGATTGCGACACCTGGGGTCAGAACCACAATACCCCAGACTCGTGAATAGCTTCACATGGCTCGGATCGGGAGCACGCCCCGCCAAGACAATCGTTTCGTAGTTGGCTCTAATTCCACGCTGGTACCAGAACGAAGCCGTCCAGCCACAGTCATTCGGTATCCCGCTCAGGAATATTGTCGTGGCTAGAGGTATATGCTCCGCGCCGCGCGTACTTGGTTCACTGTCCAGCAGTGCGACGCATCGCTTGCCAAATCTGGACTCAGCTCATCTAGATGGATATGGATGATATCGTGATAGCTTGTCAATGCACCCATGGTAGCACGGCTAAACGGCTGAGCAGCGAGTGGTCAATCCTCAGTCAGAAGAAAGGACGCGTCGTCAGGAGCGTCACCTTGATCTCCCTACAGAGCAACCATGTAGTCTCTCCGCGTACATGATACATGTTATATCCGAAAGCATACATAGTGCAGCAGTAGACGACGTGTACGCAGCTGGCTGTCAGCAAACCAGTGGAAATCTCAAAAGCGTACGCCTGTATGCCCAAAGAGGCAGCTCTGAGCTGGATAAAGTGCAATACGTGATTGGATGGTCAATGTGATAGCTTTGGTTGAGCCGCATGTGGCTGAAGAGCTAGACATACACCTGTGGATCTGTGGCTCAGCGTCCCACATGGCTTCCATACGACTATCGATAAGATAGCATGTCACCCAATCTTATCTGGCTTATCGGATAAATTTTCCCACCTCGCTGGGTGGAATTTTTTGGCCTGCGCGAACGTCTCGAGGATCCAGCAGTCGCAATTGCTGGTTGACGACGCGCAAAAATGGATCAGCTTCACAAACCGCATCGCAAGTCCAAGGAGAAGAAGGACAAGAAGCCGCATACGGGAGGTAAGAATGCAAACCCTCACTGCGCTAACTGCGGGAAAAAAGAAAAGCCCCGAAGAATATAGGCTGACCAGACCCAGAACGCAATCCCAAGGCCTTCGCCTTCTCCAACCCAGGCAAGCTTCAGCGACAGGCTGCACGATCGCAGGACGTAAGCCTACACAGCCCAGCGAGATCTCGACGCCCTCGTCTTATACTGACCTTGCCAAACAGATCAAGGAAAAGCGTCTCCATGTCCCACTCGTCGACCGCCTGCCCGAGGAGGCCCCGCCTCGCCTCGTTGCCATCGTAGGCCCCCCCGGCGTAGGCAAGACAACACTACTCAAGTCCCTCGTCCGTCGATATGCCAAGGAGACAATCTCGGACCCTCAGGGTCCCATTACCGTCGTCACCTCCAAGAAGCAGCGCCTGACGTTTGTCGAATGCCCCAACGAGCTCGAGGCCATGGTCGACATTGCCAAGGTGGCGGACATTGTGCTCCTCATGATTGACGGAAACTTTGGATTCGAGATGGAGACGATGGAATTCCTCAACATCCTCGCTGCCACCGGCATGCCGGGTAACGTCTTTGGCATCCTCACCCACCTCGACCTGTTCCGGAAGCCGCAGGCGCTCAAGGACGCCAAGAAGCGGTTGAAGCGACGACTTTGGACCGAGTTGTACCAGGGCGCACACCTGTTCTACCTCTCTGGTGTAATCAACGGCCGATATCCCGACCGCGAGGTCCATAACCTCTCCCGCTTCCTCTCCGTCATGAAGAACCCTCGCCCCCTCGTGTGGCGCAACGCCCACCCGTACTCAATCGTCGACAGCTTCCGAGACATTACCCATCCGACCAAGATTGAAGAAGACCCCACGTGCGACCGATCGATTGTTTTGTCGGGATATCTACGTGGCACAAACTTTTCGTCACAAGGTCAGAGGGTTCACGTCCCCGGACTGGGCGACTTCACCGTCGCAAACATGGAGGTTCTACCGGACCCGTGTCCGACTCCAGCCATGGAGCTAGCGTTGGCCAAGATTACCGGAAAGACTGGACGCCGACGACTGGACGAGAAGGAGAAGAAGCTTCACGCACCCATGTCCGATCGCAGTGGCCTCAAGATTGAGGGTGATGCTATCTGGATCACGCGAGAGAAGGGCTTCAACTTTGATCAGGAGGACGAGGAGGGCGAGCGTGGCGAAGGCGAGGAGATGATTGTTGGCCTCCAAGCCGAGCGAAAACTACTAGGCCAGACGGAGGACGGCGTTCAGCTCTTCAAGGGCGGTGAAGAGATCAAGACGGTCCCCGAAGCGGAGGATACAGGCCGAAAGTCACAACGCAAGGCTCGCGTCGCAGAGCGGGAAGGCTCAGACGACGAGCAGGATGCCGAGGACGATGAAGGCTTCGTCAGCGGTAGCGACGACGGCAACTCAGCAGACGAGCAGGAGTTTAGCGAAGGCAAGCTTGGCAAAATGTTCAAAAAGGATGCCGACAAGGCGGCCGGCGAGGAAGACTATGCCTTTGCCGACAGTGACTCGGATCTCGGGTCAGTGTCTGAGGGCGAAGACGCTGATGAGGACGAGGATGAGGAGTATGACTCGGACGAGGAGGCTGCTGCGTTGCGCTGGAAGGATAACCTCACCAACAATGCCATGAAGCTTCATGGAAAGAGACGATCATACCACACGGGAGACCTTGCAAGGTTCATGTACGACGATTCCCTGACCCCCGAGGAAGCCCTACAACGATGGCGGGGCGACGACGGCGCAGAGGAAGAGAACATTGAGGACGACTCTGACGACGATGAGTTTTTCAAAAAGTCAAAGCTGGAAAAGGAGGATCGGGTCGAGGACCGAGCGATACCCGATTATGACTACGAGGATCTCGCGGCCAAATGGGCCAACGAGGAGAAGATGGAGGCGTTACGACGGAGGTTCACGACGTCGAGATCGTACAAGGACGACGAGGACGGCGGCGGCGGCGACGAGGGTGAGGGCTGGGGAGGCGTCGACGACGGCGACGACGAAGGCGACGGCGTGTTTGAGGATCTCGAGGCCGAGGGCGAAGCCAAGGAAGCGCCGCAGCAGAGTGCCGAAGACATTGAGGCGGAGCGTGAGAAGAATGCCCGGAGGAAAGAGGAGCTCAAGATGCGGTTCGAGGAGGAAGACCGCGACGGTTTCCTCAACGACAAGGCGACGGCGCGGCGGGACGGGGGCGACGTGCAGGAGTTCGGCGAGGACGAGTGGTACGACGCGCAAAAGGCCATGATCCAGAAGCAGCTCGACATCAACAAGGAGGAGTTTGAGACGCTCGACGAGCGGCAGCGGGCGGCCGTCGAGGGCTACCGGGCCGGCAAGTACGCCAAGATTGTGCTCGAGGGCGTCCCGGCCGAGTTCGTTAACAAGTTCAACTCGCGGCTCCCGATTGTCGTGGGCGGCCTGTCGCCGACCGAAGACCGCTTCGGCTACCTCCAGGTACGCATCAAGCGCCACCGCTGGCACCGCCGCATCCTCAAGACCAACGATCCCCTCATCTTCTCCCTCGGCTGGCGCCGCTTCCAGACGCTGCCCATCTACAGCACCACCGACTCGCGCACCCGCAACCGCATGCTCAAGTACACGCCCGAGCACATGCACTGCTTCGCCACCATCTACGGGCCCCTCATTGCCCCCAACACGGGCTTCGCCTGCTTCAACTCCATGGCTCCCGGCAACGCGGGCTTCCGCATCGCCGCCACCGGCACCGTCCTCAGCGTCGACGAGTCGACCGAGATTGTCAAGAAGCTCAAGCTGACGGGTACCCCGGCCAAGATCTACAAGAACACGGCCTTTATCAAGGACATGTTCAACTCGTCGCTCGAGATTGCAAAGTTTGAGGGCGCCTCCATCAAGACCGTCTCGGGCATCCGCGGCCAGATCAAGCGCGCCCTGTCCAAGCCCGAGGGCCACTTCCGCGCCACTTTCGAGGACAAGATCCTGCTGAGCGACATTGTCTTTTTGCGCGCCTGGTACCCCATCAAGCCGCACCGCTTCTACAACCCGGCCACCAACCTTATCGGCTGGCAGCCCATGCGCCTGACGGGCGAGGTCCGCCGCGCCCAAAACGTCGCCACGCCCCAGCCAAAGAACAGCCAGTACCGCCCCATTGAGCGCGAGACGCGCCACTTCAACCCGCTGCGCGTGCCCCGCGCCCTCGCCGCCGAGCTGCCCTTCCGCTCCCAGATTGTCGAGACCAAGAAGCAGAAGAAGGCGACGTACATGCAGAAGCGCGCCGTCGTCGTCGCCCCCGGCTCCGAGGAGAAGAAGGCCCGCGCCCTCATGCAGCAGCTGCTGACGGTCCGCAACGACGCCGCCGCCAAGCGCCGCGCCAAAAAGGACGAGAACCGCGCCGCCTTCCGCAAGAAGCTCGCCGACAACGAGGAGAAGAAGGAGGCTCGCGAGAAGCGCGAGTCCAAGGAGTTTTGGCGCAAAAACGGCCGCAAGCGCAGCGCCGGAGACGATGGCGAGGGCGGTGGCGGTGGCCGCGGTGGTGGTGGAGGCAAGAGGAGAAAGTGAGCGAGTGTCTAGTCAACGCCCCTGTTGCTGTGTAAAGGAAAAAAAGAGAGTCGACTGGAAGCAGGAAGCGTTTCGAGACGATGATGGGGATAAAATGGTATATACCTCGCCGGGGTGGCGGCGTTTCTGCTTGTTAAGACGTTAGGTTAGATCATCAAATCATGCAACGAAAAAAGCTGTCATCACAAGCACAACAAACACAATTGCCATCGCGTGACAAGATTGAGATTCGTGGGGAATGAAAGCATTTGGAAATACTTGTCAAAGGACAAACACATGAACAAGAGTTGGTGAAATTGAGAAATCAAATACAGTTGATAATTGTGCAATCTCAACTAGAGGGTGCGAAGAAAGTCTAAGCCCCCCGAAAGCACACAATGTCAAATCCGTCCAACACCAGCAGAGCCCATGTACCAAGGCCGGCAAAATAACACAAGGGCTTCAAGTCGGCGGCGCCGACATGAGCCACGGCACATTCATTAAAAAAGGAACCATACGTCCCGCTTGTCAGCTTGTAATCCTCGCCCCGGTATTGGCCTCGGCGGTGGCCAGACACCAGACGTCTTCAGGTATCTCCCTCGAAAGGCATGGCGCCTCACGTTTTTACTTTTATCCCCGAGACCAACCATCCAAGTCCATGAGCCGCATGGCGTGGCAAGGAGAAACAATCCCCGACGACCGACACCGCCGAAATTCAGATCCCTTGCCTTCGACATGCAAAGGCACGCGCTCGAAATGCCGTAAAATACATCATTGCCTGGGCCAGCTTTGCCTCTTCTCAGCTCGTGTACACATGGAATCGAGTCATATCTGTCATTTAGAGGGGCATGGGTTGCTGCTGGTCGGCGCGAATTTCCTCCTTCTCAACAACGTTGGGAGGCACGGGAGAGTACTCGGATACCTTGGGCATCTCAGGGTTGAAGGGCTCCTGAACAGGAACAGAAGGAGCATCGAAGTCGACCAGGGGAGCAGGGTTGTTGTGGTGCTGCTGGGCAGGCTCCTCGACGGGAACAGAGGGGAACTTGGGCTGGAACTCGGCCTTGTACTCGGGCTCCTTCTCGGTGGAGGCAGGGGCAGGGGCGTCGGCGTCGGCGTCGGCGTCGGGGCGGTCAATGACCTGACGGGATGTACCCTTGCCACGGAGCATCTCCTGGACCTTGCCGGTGTAGTCGCCAGCATACTGCTGGGTCAGGGCAGTAACCTGGCCAATTTGCTTCTCAGCGACGTCACGGACCTGAGCAGTCTGAGAACTGAGCATCTCAGTGGCCTGGTGGACGTGCTCGTCAATGAACTCCTTGTTGCTGTTGTAGACCAGAGGGGTGAGGAAGGCGATGGTGGTGCCAATGACAGCAAGGCCCCAGTAGGGAACGAGCTTGACTAGGTAGTAGGAGATGAAGGCAGCGATGCAAGCCTGGAGTATCTACGTCAGTTCCGTGGTCAAGTAAAATGTGTAGCGGATACGACTTACGGCACCGGAAGCAGCAACGTTCTCAGCGTAGACGATTCGCTGGGCCTCAATGACGAAGAAGTTGACGAGCTCGTGCACGTCACCGATCATGGCGTCGAGGGTGTCACGGGGGACCGTGTAGTATCGGCGAGGTCGGATCTGGGTAGCAAAGCCACGGTTGAGGACAGCCTTGCCAAGAACCTCGGCACCAACGGTGATACCCAGAATCATCCAGGACAGCTTGAAACCCCATCGGAGCACATCGAGATATCTGGCGGCGAAGATGGCGGAGACAATCGTCACGTAGGCAATGGCAGAGGCGCCTGGCAAAGTTAGCAGGGAGCGTGGCAGTAAGAGGTCCTGGAGAACGCAAACTTACGGGGGTTGTTCCACGAGAGGAGCTCGGAAAAGAATGAGTGGTAGTGGGTGAGGGGCTGGCCAGTGGCAGCAGGCTTTGAGGGAGTGCGGCGCGAGGCAGCGAGGTTGGAGAGCTCGTTGGTAGCCTTCTCGGTGTGTTCCATGACGTTCTGGGCAACGGGGCCTATCAGGGGGTTAGCAAGGAGCCCAATGGCAGCATCTCGAGACGGATTGACAAACCGTTGGCAACAGAGTTGTACGCAGCGGCAGCGTCTAAGAAGAGAATGTCAGTATACCGTGGGCGTCATGGCGGCTGGAAGCACTGCGAAAAGCTGTTAGCAAGGAGCGCTCCGACATATGTGATCACGCGAGAGCAACGCACCTCACTGTTCTTGGTGGTCTCGAGGAGAGTACCGCCGTTGGCGGCGGGGGCAGTATCAGCCATGGCGAAGAAGGCGAAGAAGGCGGAGAGGAGCGAGGAATCGAGCGGTGATGAGGCGGTGATGCGGTGGTAATCAAGATTGGCGATGCAGGTGAAGGCTTTTTGC
The DNA here is from genome assembly GCA_003693545.1 of Pseudonectria buxi. NCBI lineage: Eukaryota > Fungi > Ascomycota > Sordariomycetes > Hypocreales > Nectriaceae > Pseudonectria > Pseudonectria buxi. The sequence goes on from QUZG01000036.1 coordinate 290,356, forward strand.
GCTGGCGAGTTCTGGGGGAGAGAAAAAAGAAGGGGAAGACGTAATTTGATCTGCGGGAAGCGAGTGAGCAAAAGTGGCCAGACAACGCCAACGCACGCAGGAGCACGGGAGCGCAGGAGCGCCAGGAGCTCTGGGAGCTGGGAGAGAGCCAGGGTTGGTTTGGGTAGGGGGGTTGTTTAGCAGGCACAGGTACCTACCAGAGAGCTTCAGATTGATTGATGGCAGCAGAGAGCAATGCTTGGGAGAGTTCAGGCAACTGGAGTGAGGTTGGAGAGGAAGAGGAAGAGGAAGAAGAGGAAGACGCAAGGCCAGGTTGCAGGTTGGAGGCGGATAAGGAGCCGGGCAAACAAGGCAGCCGGTTTTGTTGCTTGGGGGAGGGGAAGTGCAAGTGTCGAGCAGTCGCCATTGAATGAATGACGATGCCGTCTACATCTCGGGCTTGCTTCTCCAGCCAACACTAACAAACAGGGCCTGGCCAGCCTGGGCAGCCCCAGCCCGGGCACACGAGCATCAGCACCCAGCAATAGGCCACTAGAGCTCCGTGGTGAAAGCCACCACGAGAAAAAACCAGGTGGAGCTTGGGCCAGCTGGCAGCTAACCCAGATGCCCGCCGGTAGCTGCGAGTACCCCGTGCGCACAGCTTCTTATGGTCAGTACGCGCTGGTACCTGTTTGCAGTGATGACGGGAAGCTCGCTACTTGATGACGCAGTCAGTCCATGGCTTCCGGCTAAGCCGCCACGCCACGACACGCCACAGTTACCTGCAGCGGTACCTGGCCTGCCGCGAGTCTCAGCGCTAGAGGCTGCGTCTCCCAAAAGTCTTGCAGCACCAGCCTCTAGACCCGCTGCCAACTGCTCGTGAAACCCTCGACATTCCGCCGGCTTGTCTCCGCCAACGGCTGCCCTAGATCGAGCCAGCCTACCTACGTATGTACGTTATTATACTGTATTTACAGGCGGGCGCCCAGGCAGCTGTCCAGGTACCTACCGTTGGCTAGTAGCCAAGGTACTGGTAGCTGTCTGGTCTGGTCTGGTCTGGTCAGGTCAGGTCTGTCTGGCCGGTCTGGCCGGTCTGTCTCGACATGTGATAGCGGAAAGGGGGAAATCAAGTGGGGGTCAATCCTGGAAGCACAACGACAGAATCGACATCAACTCTTGAAAGCAACAACTCCCTCAACCCAGAGACACCCAGATATCCGTGCTTGGGTACGGGCAGTTTACCCCTTGCTACAGCATAACCATGTACCTTGGCCAGTCCAACATCAGTCACTTAATTATGCCACGGCATCACACAAGACACGCATTACGCAACCGCCCTCTGATGTCATGCCCGTCCATCCATCCATCCATGTACATGTACGCCAGACGCACATGCATTGCAGTCGTAAGTGGAACCTCTTCTATCTCGACCACAGAAACCCGCCCATTCTGACTGGTCCGTCCAACCGGCCCTTGCATCATCGTCAGGGAGCCAGGGAGCTACCACGCATGGTAAAAGAGCGCACCAATTGATTCACCATGACACAATTCGTTTCAATTAGCAGCTGCATGGAAATTGTTGCCTTGGCTGTGCTCCTTTCCTCTCCTCTCCTCTCCTCTCCTCTCCTCTCCTCTCCTCTGCTTCACTGACTATGATGGACGACTGTCTTTGAAACAACCAACCACCGACTCCATCCAAGCTTGGAACAAGGCGGCTGAAAACACTTGCTGGCGCCGACAAAACAAGATCTGGCCCTCAAAGAACTGGGAGCCCAACCCAAGATCCCATCCACCCAGAAATGATGCATTATCTCATGACGTCAAAAGGAGCTACCGAAAGAGGAAAAAGTCCACCACTCCTCCCTCCATAGGTACATAGTATCACAATGTACAGCAGTTCCACAGATAACCAAGGCAAGGCAGGCAGGTGGTTGATCGATTTATTTACCTGGATACCAGTAAAAAGTAACATGCGTAGGTAGGTAGGTAGGTGCCTATAATTACAAAGAATGGGCCACAATGCTGGGTATTCGGGGTGTCGCGTGACCGTCATAACGCCGCGGTATAATGGGATTGGATGAATATGTGAAAATGGTAAAGCACCGTCCCTCATCTGCCACATGCTAGATTTTCCCCTTGGCAGTTGTCGCCATCGGCGACAGGCGTCAACATTATCGTCTCCAACCCCAGAATCCACCTCCAGGGTTGGGCGATCCCGCCGCTGATGCTGTCGCCTTGGTCGTGCTCTCGCCTGTTGTCGACGTTCCGTGGCCCGTCCCATGCCCGGTAAGCAATCCAAAAACTCCCAAGGGCCCCGACGACGGAGACGTTGCTGTCGTGGGCGTGAGCAGGCCATCCCCTTGGCCCAGGCCATGCGTCCTCCGAAGAGTCTCTAGTTTCTGGCGCGCCTCCTCGGCCTCTTGCTTGGCCATGGCCTCTGCCGTCTTGGCCTGCACCAGCTCGAGCAACAAGGCCTCATTCTCCGACGTCGACGGTGCCGCCGGTGTCGTGGTAACCACTGGGACATTCGCCTCATATGACCGTGGGAGCGATGACATGCGTTTGTTATACGTGCTCGTTGGAGGGCTGGCTGGCGCCTGAGTTGGCGTCGATGCACTCCGTCCCAGCTTGAACTCCCGCAAGCCCGCAGCGCTGGCCGCCTTTGCAGCGCTGCATTCTGACTCTGTATCCCTCGGTATCTCGTATGCTGAACTTGCCGACATGCGAGATCTCATTCCCTGCACCTGCCTCTCGAGTCGCTGTTTGTCTTGATGTAGTGTCCGAACATGAGCGTGGCTTTCTCGCAACTGCTCTCTAACCGTCGCAACCTCCTGGTTTAGTTCGTGAAGCTGACGGCTATACTCCTGAGATTGGGACATGGCACCCGCCAATTGGTTCTTCATGTGCCCAACCTCCTCGCGCAGCTGAGCTTTGGATTGCAGCATCATGGAGGAGCGTCGGTTGTTATCGTCGTCCACGAATCGGCGTTCGACCATTTCCAGAAGCTCCGATAAATCTCCCGTGGACGTGGTTTCTGCATCATCTGCCTCCTTCTCTCCTTCGGCGTTCTCTTTTTGTTTGTCGTCTTCGCTCGATGGACCAACGTCCTTTGACCCTACGGTCTCTTCATGTTTCTCTTGCTTCAGATCCGACTTGTCGTCGTCGGGAGTGGAAATTCTGACTTCCACAGGGCTTGTCTCAACGGCCGGCTCTGCGATGGCTCGTTTCTTCAGGCCGTTGAGCAGTGATCGGACCGCCTTGCCGTCCTCTTGGCGATCCTCTCGCTCACGCTGCAACTGGTTTGATAGGAGGGCATGGCTCCGCTGTAGCTCACTGAGCGCGGTCAATAGGTCCTCAATCTGACTATGGAGATGGCGCTCGTCGCTATTCTTCTGTACGGCGCTCGGCTTGGATCCGACCGGCGTCGACTCGCGGCTCAAGCCTCCGTCCTCGGTATTGGAAGAGTCCCGAGACACGGTAGTAGCATCGGTCGAGGCAGAACTGGTGACGCTCGCGGAGCTGGCCTCCATCGAGTTGAGGGTGGAGGCGAGACTCTGCTTTGACGTACTGCGCCTCAACATGCTTAAAGGACGTGATGGCGCGCCGTTGCCTGGGCTCAGAGTTGCCGACTTCGGTGACGCCCAGATACGTCCAAGAAAGCGGGACGCTGCTGTGGTGACTTCCGACGACCTGGTCGGAGCAGTGGCGGTAACCTTGGACTCCCTGTACTCTTGCTCAAGTTGCTGCATGATCTCGATGGAAACGATGCTGGTCAGTCCAGCAAAGTCTTGCACGAATTCGTCTGCATTATAATGATAGCAGTCCCAAACACCGCGCGAGAGGAGAAGCTGCATTACATCCTCAATCTCAGTGTAAGCTAACAATCGCGTTTCATTCTTGCGCATGAGGGACAGTGCGACCCTCATTAGCGTCTCAGAAGCGCCCTCCGCAAATATCACATCGTAAATGCGAAAAAGCATTGGCAATGGACAGGTGACGGCAAAGAAGCTTAGAAACCATTGTGAAACATAGGCTGGATCCACTTGGAGATGTTCTAGGTGATTTGACAGCACGGGCAGGCTTCGTCGCAGCAACTCCCGGAACTGATAGATGCGGACATGGAGTCCAGAGAGATCCGGAAGAAAGCAAGCGCGTAGATCGTATCGCTCCATGAGACTAGAAAATATGTTGGTTAGCATGGCATGGAATGGGGAGGCACACTATCAGAGGAGTGCGCTCTTACCGGACCAGAACACAAAATGCCTGCTTGTCGGGCATGTGCATCAGCAACGGGCCTACGAGAAAGGCGAGCCCTTGACAGTAGCCAATCTTGGTGTCGTATAGACTGAAGCATTTGAGCACGCGGCCAAGCATACGCTGGCCATCGCCCTCGGGATCACGGAACATGTCCACCCCAGGAAAGCTCCGACCCAGATCTTTGCCGATTATGGGCTCGTACGGACTTGATTCTCCACAAAACTGTTCGTACTGCTCCTCCAGTATCGCATCTCTTGCCCCGGACATGCTTTGCCATACAACTCCTCGAAGGGGAGGCGGAATACCCTTTCGAATTTTGTTGGATAGGAGGGTCGGCAACCTAGCAGCGGTTTGCTGGTAATCTTTGACTAGTGCAGCGTAGAACTCAAGATCTGTCATTGGCGGTGGCGGGAGCATCGAGTATCGCAAAGCCGCTGGTGTCGGTCCGTTGACCATCTGTCGTAGTTGAGCCATTGACGGCGGTCGTGGTTTGCTCACGGCGCTGCGCTCCGCATTGGCTCGGTCTACGGCTTGAACTTTGACGCTCTTCGGGTTCGTAGCCAGCTTTGCATTTTCCTGTTCAAGTCGTGCCAAAAGAAGTGCCGTCGACTATTTGGGTTAGCAAAAGACCTCGTCGAATTGCTTGTGGTGGGTAGGTTCGAGAGGAATTCTCACATTGTCGGTCTCGTCGTCTTTGACCTGTTCGCCTTCCGTCTTCTCCAGTTGCTCCCAATTCACCTCTTCTTGGTCATCAGAGACGTTGCCATCTTGGTCATCGGCGTCGAGCGCTCCAAGCTCGTCCTGGAGGGTTTGGCTGGGCCCTGTGGGCGACATGGTCGCTATCGAGTCACGAGGAGTGGCCAAGGCTTCTGCCTCTGGCGAACGTGCTATGTCCACTGGCTTATCGTCGACTATGTTGTCGGTATCGACATTCGATATGGTAGCGATGTATTCGGGGCGATCTTCTTGATCGTTGTCCTGTTCCTGTTGGTCCTTATCGTCCTGGTTCGTCTTCGCTTCCGAGGGCGGATCCGCACCCTGATCGCTGCCGTTGCTATTGCCGTTGCCGTTGTCGTTGCCATTGCCCAACTCACCCGAGAATGTTTGTTTACTTGACTCAGATTGGGGCTCGGCGGGCATACAAGCTACGTCGAGGGAGAGGGATGGGGGCTCGGAAAGTCTGACGGTAACCATGGAGTCGTGTGTCATGGTAGGAGCTGCTGATTCAGACTTGCTTTCCGATGCGGAAGTTTGGTCATCGGGCAGAGTCGAAGGGAGGGAGTCATGCTTGTTGCTTTGGCTGCTTGTGTCCATCCCGAAATCTCAATGTGGTGTAGAAGAGTACAATACGTATCACCCCTCTGGACTGGAACGGGCAGTGTCAGACACCGGCTCGACACAATCCAGAGCCCACTCAGACCACGCCTTCGAGAGGAAAGTAGCGGTAATTGGGTAACGGTCGCGATCTGCTTCGCTCGTCTTCCTAGGTAGGTACCCTAGTGTTGTTGGTACCTGCGGGCAAAGTGGCGACGAGTGAAGGAATCTGCTTTGGTAGTCTGGCGAGGCGGCTGTTGGAATGTTGCGTCGAGGGGCTCAAAGAGCCAACAGCAATTGGATGTGCGTGTGGTGGCTTGCAGCTGCCGAGGCCTTGTCCTTGGAGCTCTTTCCTCTCCCTCTGTCTTATTCGCTGGCCGACGGTCGTTCGTCTCGCGGTTCGAATCGGAAACAGTCGCTGGCAATGGTGAAGGCTTGGACGACAGAAGAGCAGTGCGTGTTGTTCAATGGGATGGCACGCTGGATGGATGGATCGATGGGTGGATGAATGGATGAATGAATGGACACGGTTAGGAAGAGACGGCAGTGATTGACGAGAATGACTTGTGGAGACTCTGATCAAAGCTGCCGTCCGTCCATCCATCCATCCCATCCCATCCCATCCCATCCCATCCCATGGATCTAATAATTATCCACCGCCGCGCCTCCGAGACGTCAGGGGCCGAATAGGCTCAGTGGCTCGCTTTCCCCCTGAGTCCCGTGGATTGGTGGCGGCCACTCCCTCACGGAAGCCAATCAGCCAATCAGGACAATCTACAGTAGCCCGCCACTCATTCCACTGGTATTAAAGCACCCAAGCTCTCAAGGCACCCAAGGCACCATGCATGCCTCATGACTGCGACCCGTAATAATCCAAAATGCCAATCAACGCCATGCCTGCTCCTCTCCTTGATGCTTGGATTTGGTGCTGATCGCAATGGGAACCAGCCAGCACGACATGGCAGGCCCAACAACCCAAGATTCTCTGGTAGTCTGGCTTCTGCCGCCTGATCTCGGGCGTTGGGAGTGGTGCCGCAACGGCAGTCAGTGCATTAACACCGCTAGTCTAACCGCCATCTTTCGGGTGGCTCTCCGTAAGGTCCCGTCCCCCCCGGACCGTCCGGTAGCGGCAGCGCGATAGCCTGAAGCCCTGAACAAACCTTCGCCCCCACATGGCGATGCGATGGATGCAACTTGCCATGAGGGAGACAAGGCCAGCTGCCCGGGACAGATCTCCATTCTAGCCTCTGCTCGTTCGTTACTGGCTGGGAGAGGTACCCAGGTGTACGATGGGCAGATCTCCAAGCCCCGAGTTGGTATATGTTTCGGCGCGTGTCAACAATCGAATCCTCCATTATGCATCCCATCGGTCTTGACAGCACAAACTTCCCCTCGACGCTAGGGGCGCCCTGCGCTTATAACCCGACATCACCCTTGGACCCTGGTTTAACTGCGGCCAACAACTGCAGGAAGGGTTAGAACATCCGACGAGCACTGTAACCCGTAGGTGATTACTCTTCTTTCCAGGCACGTACGTAGGTCAAAGCAGCCTGCTATATCCCACTACAAGTCCTCACATGATGGTATTAGTTGAGAAACATCCGTCCCGTGATACTGCGACGAAGATGAAGATTGCCGGCATACTTGGACTTTGTAATTAGACCTTGACCCTTACCAGTCTATTGCACAAGATACTCAGGTAGGTAGTTGGGAGCAGTAGCCTACCTACAATTCAAAGCTCCAGAGCGCTGATGGAATTCTTTATACCCAAATCTACCAACCCATCGCCATGAACTAGGCTGTCGGCTTCTTCGACACAGCAACCCATCCAGCCGATAGAATATAAATACGTGAAAGAGGAGGGATGTAACTGCTTTGGCCAGAGTCACTTGAACTGTCGAGCTTGAATTTGACAGGACTCCAGGGGAGCTCGTTGCATCAATTCTATATCATCATTACTTTGCTGGGGGTCGACCACTGTGCAGACCAGATAGCTCACCAAGTAACTCACCGGTCAGGTCAACGGTGGTTCGAGAGCGAACCTTTTCGGAAAAGGCCCCGATGGACATGGCGATGGCAAACCCATTCACTGCCCACAATGGGACGCATGACACCCTTTGCATGCATGGGCTAGCACAGGACGGGGCTGCCACATGCCAGTTTGGAAATGTCAATTGGGGCTAACAGAGCGTACCAAGGCATGCAAGGCGCGTGGAGGGTGGTAGAGGACTGATGGTGATTGGAGAACGAGTCAACGACAGATGCAAACCACCTTGAGTAAGTACGTGACCGACGACATGACACACCGCCGTTGCTTATCGCGGAGGTTTGAGACCGGCCCAGACAAGAACCTGGGGTTGACAAGGGTCAGAAAAGGGAGAGGGAACAGAAACAGAGTGCGGCGACTGTCACGGTTGTCTAATATGGGGAGTCTGGTCCTGTCATCCACGACCACGAGGAGCATGTCTCGGGTTTATTGCTGTTGCTGCTACTCCGTACAGCTGTCGGCCTTGACTTTACCCGAGTGCCTTGGTAGCGATGCATTGCAGCATGATTATCCGAACTACGTACTCCGTACTCCGTACTCCTGTCTGTGCTGGATCGGAAAGCTCAGATTCGCGGTGGACACCTTGACACCACCATGAATTAGCCTGTGCCCCGTTATTCCAACGACCTGGCAGACAACGGATGCTGGCCGAGTCAGTGTTGTTCTTGTCGAGTTGATCCGACCATATAGGCATGCTTGTTGGATATGGCACATTCTCTTCTCTCGCATGCCCATGACAGGTATGTCTTGCATGAGACGACAGGATTACATGTGGAGTCTCAACTGGCCATTGTGCGGGAAAGAGAGACGGCTCATGGATGGAAATCCACCACGTCTCGCTTGGCCGAGTCATGGGATGTGTTTTTCTGCACCAGTAGCGTCACGACTTGGCAGGCAAATGCTCTGTGCACGATAGACACGAGGGGCACATCGTTCAAGATGCTCCATCTGCCATGCTACCTTTGTGTGCTAACCCAATGTCTTGTCGAGCATCTTTTAGCATGGTCATGGTCAAATTGCAGCTCCACTCCCCATGGGTCGGCGTGATGCGCCTCGCTCCCCAGACATTCAGACCTACCATGGACCTGTATGTACTACACAGCGTGCAGTGTGGGCGAGACAAAGACAGAGGCGTCAGACACGCTTCCATGAGGACATTTGCTGACAACCATCGTGATACCCAAGCTATTCCGTGCTGCCCAGAAGATGCACTACCTTGGGTACTTGTGCCAACGGTCCCTCTCCACTATCAATGCGCGCCCGTTTTGTTTCTTTTTGCCGGTAGTCCAAGTACCTTGGCAGTAGGCACGAGGCAGGTGGTGCGGATGCACCTACAGGCTGCCTCTAGGCTCTACCCCTGGTCTGGTCGAGTAGCATGTGGGTTGGTCGTTGCGTATTAGCCCATCCCATCCATCCATCAGAACTCCATCCAAAATCGACGTCGAGCCTTGTTCCTCCTCCTTTCCTCACACTCACGCCCTAAAGCATTTGTTTTTCCCGTTGCATTCTCCCTACCTAGCCATGGCGCGCTGAGATCAGCTACAACGCAGCAAGCTGCAACTCAGCCATGTTCTCCTCTCTACTACATCGGCCGCGGGCTGGTTCCCGTCGCGTCGACCGCCGCCGTCACGACCTGAGCGCCTCTCCCTCACCAGGCCCGGCATATCGAAACTACAACGCCCGCAAACATGCCGTGGCCGACTTTACCGAAGCTGACGATGACGGTGACGAGTCCAATGACGGCCGCCGAGCTCCCTTTCGAAACCATGACGGCAATGGCGATGGCGATAACGACGACGACGACGATGATCACGATGAAGACGGTCTTGACCGACGTACTGGCCTGCCCGTTGTCCCTCTCTTCTCTGCGAGCCACTTGGGTGCGTTTTGTTCTATAAACACCCCGCACTTCACCCATGCGCCTTCATCTTAATCCATGTTCATAACTAACATGTCGCTTTACTAGACTCATTGCCCGTTTATAGCTTAACTCATGCCATTCGCGTCATTGTGTCCACCCGTACCGAAACCACCCTCACATGGGAACAGCTTCGATCTCCCCAAGTTTCACAGTTCCTTGTCAAACCGATGCAGCAGCAAATCCGAGCACAAAACTTCTCTCGCGCTACACTGTACGCCCTCATGGCAAATTGCCTTCAGTTCAACAAGGAGGGCCAGCGATACGCCGGCAATGCGGGTACTAGTGGCACCAGAGCCATGGTCTGCGAGCTGCTGGCTCTCAAGCTCCTCAAGGAATACAATACTCGTGAACTCATCGATGCCCTAGCCTACGACTTCTATCCCCTGCAGGGCATGCCAGGCACACAGTCGCCCACGGCCAGTCGCAAGCTAACTCCCCCAGGCAAGATACCGCTGACTGCGTCGCGCACGTCAACGCTCGAGGTTGCTATCCGAGCCTCGGCGAAGCACTTTCTTGCCCATCCGCTGGTTGTACAGCAACTCGATGCCATCTGGAGTGGCGCCATCACATTCCACTCGTCGGCAGATAGCTTGCATCGTCAGTCGCCGCCCAATGCGGACCGCAACGGGAAGAATCACGCCGGCAAGCCCGACTCACGGACGCCCTTACTTGGATCTCTTCCCACAAAGGAATTATCGGGCCCGGCGCCATGGAGGCGGTCGGCGACACTCTACGACCCGCGGCAGGCGTCTCTTCTAAAGCTTTCGCGGCTTCGGGTCCCACGCTATAGATCATTTCTGTCAACCCTGTCCCTTGCTGTGCTGATTGGCTTATTTCTCGCCGTCCTCGCTGAGCGCTCCGTCCAGATCACCGGCTTGGAACTGGTTTTCTGGTTCTGGAGTGCTGGGTTCATGTTGGACGAGCTCGTAGGCTTCAACGAGCAAGGGTTTGCCCTTTACATCATGAGTTTCTGGAACATCTTCGATCTTGGCATTCTTATGCTTCTCATCGTCTATTACTGCATGCGTGCCTATGGAGTCTTCCTAGTCGACCCTCACCATTGGAATGACATGGCCTATGACGTGCTTGCGGCCAATGCGATTCTGCTTCTGCCACGCATCTTCAGTATCCTTGATCACTACCAATATTTCTCGCAGCTTCTCATCGCCTTTCGTCTCATGGCTGTAGACTTGGCTGCGGTTTTCGTCCTCATTGGGATCCTCTGCAGTGGCTTCTTCTTTTTCTTCACCTTGTCGAAGAACTCGTTTGAGGCAACCGATGTCGCCTACAAAATCTTCCAGGTTCTTATGGGTTTTACCCCGGCCGCTTGGGATATGTAAGTCACAGCCACCATCTACCCAGCTCATGCAGGTCTTAACGAATGATAGGTGGGCAACATATAACTGGCTCGGAAGGACGTTGTTGATACTGTTCCTCATTATTTGTCACTTTTTAGTGGTGTAAGTCTTCCCTGCTTTCAACGACCCCCTAGCGTTGCTAATCTGGAATGTCTAGCACAATCCTCATTACGGTCTTGACGAACTCGTTCATGGCCATTGCCTCCAATGCCAACGAGGAGCATCAGTAAGCCGAACCCTTCGAAACGACGAGGTATTTTACTAATCAACTTGCAGGTTTCTCTTTGCCATCAATACGATTTCCATGGTCAAGAATGATGCTTTGTTCTCCTACATTGCGCCAACCAACATATTCGCGTGGTTGCTCATGCCTCTGCGTTACGTCATGTCGCTGAGACAGTTTGTATGGCTGAACCGTACAATCATCAAGATTACTCACTTCCCCATTCTATTTTGCATCTTTCTGTACGAGAAGTTCTGGCTGGCTCCGTCCATGTACGAGCCAACGGATCTCGTTGAGCACCCTGGACGTGATCGTGTCAGGGCAATCTCGTTTGCTGACCCTGCGACCCGAGCCGCCCTATTCAGCCCCAGCATTCGAGTTCGCGAAGAATCGGTGGCGGGTTTCCAAAAGGACAGGGCTTTGGAAGAGGTGTTTCGACTCGAGCCAGATCCGCTCACTCTGCGCACGCAGAGACGCCAAGAGAGGCGGAAGACGCAGACGGCTATCCGTAACTGGATGGATCAGCATGATGATGAGACTGGCACATCGCCGGCCAACTGGCCGACCTTGGATAGCGGGGCTGTACCACCCTGGCAGAGAAGGCAGAGCATGGGACGGGATCGAGGTTCCAACCTGAGACGTGTGTCGGATGTCAGATCTACGGCCAGCGACCCGGCAGACCTCGTGTCAAACAGCGGTAACCCGTGGCAACCCCTACATGCCCTCCGACCCCTTCCGAGCCATGAAATCCCCGAATACAAGGATCAGACCGACGCCGATGGTGACGACGAGCTGGTGACAAACGACGAGGACGAGGACGACAACGCCACCAATCTAGGTGAGGTTGTCGGAACTCGGCAAAATATTGTCGAAGAGGAGTCTGAGGAGGGCTACTTCAACTTGCCCAAGGCCGCAGGGTTTGGTAAACTTGCATCATCGGTCAGTTCTGCAGGCAGACGACAGCCCCCAACCCCACGACCTCGGCGAGGCGGCCACTCCCGTACCATGTCTAGTACGACAATCCTCTTCAATCCGCAGGAACTGAAGCACAGCAAAAGCCATTCTTCGGCCTCGGCGTCTGCGTCTGCGTCTGCGTCTGCGTCTGCGTCGGCTTCGGCGTCTGGTACAGGAGCCCAGTCCCGACCACGAACGAGCGGACGCAATACTGGGGGAGAGAAGACACCGCGGCACAGCTCGCCTCGTCGGATATATCAACCCAACACGATGCCACGGCCCGTAGTCCAGACACGAGGTATGACTGAGATTGGAGGTGTCAGTCGCTCCGCATTGCTGAGCATTGAGCCCCGGAATCGACCAAGGGAAACAAGACGGCTGTCGTCTGTCGACCTCAGCGCCATGTCGGATAACACCAACATGCCCTTTGGCGGCGAAGACCCGAACGGCGCCGTGACGGGCAGTTTCCAGACTCAGATGGCCATGGCAATGATGAAGGACAACCGGCTGCGGACGGCTGGAGGGGGTGACTCTGGCGACCGAGACCGTATGGGAAGGCTGGTGCTGGCCAGGATGAAGACGCTCGAGGAGGGCTTTGCCGAGGTGATACAGGAGATGAGAAACCTGAAACACAGCAGTGCAAACAACTCGTCAACGGCGCCTACCACTAGGCGTAACTCGTCTGGCGAGGAGCCGAGGCTGGGGGCTTTGGTTGAAGTAGCAGGACGGGACAAGACTCGCCGGTATAAGGCTGAAGGTGGACAACACAAAAAGGCTTCAGCGAAGCGGCCTATGAGTCGGAGAAGCCTGAAGGAGCCCAAGACGGAAGGTTGGGACAGCAAGGGCAAGGGTAAGCAGGTGGCATATCTGTCGGATGAGGATGAGGAAGATGAGGACGACGCCTTCCACAAGGGCGGATCGGTTTGAATGAGGCCATGAGGGGAAGTTTGTATGGCGAGCATTGCACCTTGTACATGGATGCATGGGACGGCGTTTGGGCATTTTTGGTTTTGGCATGGGGGGTTGAGGAAGGGGACCTCGATGTGGGGTGAGGCTAAACGGCGACTCTAGACCCTGGCCTGAAGGGGTATGAAAGCAATGCAATTAATGATACGCTAATCCAACAGTCTGTCTATGGAGTCTTTTTCTGGTTCCCAAGCCATCCGTTGTCCGTGTTGTTCTGAACAAGACATCTAACTCGAGTCTCCGGCCGCCGTGGCCGTGGCCGTGGCCGCGCCGGGTGTCGATTCGGTCGTCGTCGTACCGCGTGCAGGCTGACCTTCTGGTCCGAGGTCTGATGATGTTCAAATACCTCCACCACTCCGATCGACGCTGACGTAGCCGTTGGGCGCCTTGCGGGTGCGCTGCTCAATGTCGTTGTGCTTAATGGCCGAGGCCTGATATCGGAAGGCGACGGCAGTGGCGGCGGCAGCGGTGGCGAAGAGGGCGACGGCTTTGTTGCGGCTAGAGGATGTGTAAGTGTCGAGACGATTGACGGGAGGGGGAGAAGGGAAGCAGGGGCCGTACAGAAAAGGACGAGTTGAGGCGGCGAGGATGGCGGATTTGGCAGCTTCCATTGTGAGGACCGAGGTGGATTGGTGGGTAATTGATGGAGCTGGATTGCGATGGTAGAGCAGGGCGAAGCTTGGGAATGGGTTGTGGATGATGGCAAGACGTCGAAAAGCTCAAGATGGGGTTGGACAGATAGATGAAGGGCGAGGTCAAGGGGGCGGGGATAATGTTAAGTAGGTATCTACAGAGAGCTTCTAACACAGTATAGGTACGCGTGAGGGGAGGTGCCGTCGGTCACATGGACGAGGACAGTCGGGGAAGGGGAATTGGGTTAGCATCTAGGCCAGTTGGAGATGGAGGCGTTCCCACCGCTCCCTTGCAAGCCCCAAATGGCATCAAGCCAAGGGGTGGCAAACGGGTGATTTTGTTGGGGGGAGTGGAGAGGTGTAGTTTTGAAGTTGCAGCAGCTGCTGCAGCAGCAGTAGCAGCGCCATGACAGACAGATTGACGAGCAATGGAGCAGCCAGACGAGGACAGGCGTCGGTATGAGGGTGGTGTGTTTCTGGGACATGTGGCGTGTTTGGTACGTGGGCGAGTGGAGAGAATGCTTGCAATCAGTATACACTCGTCTAGGTAGCTAGGTAGATGTCTTCTTGTGCCGTCAACGGTTTGGACAGAGACGAGATGGAAGATGGCGAGGGAATGGATCTGGGTTAGAGCACGCGACATTGCGGGGGAAAGGATCCGTCGGTGAAGCTCCCCAGCCTTGACACAACATGGACTAGCCTCCATCAGAGCAGAGCAGAGGACAGAGCCATACAAGCCATGCCGGAGCATCTTAGCATGCAAGAATTAGATACCTAGGCAGGTAATATGCAGCTTACTTATGCACTGGGGCTTTGGATAATGCGGGGTAAATAATGGGGAAATGGCTGAGGTTGCCTCAGGTCCCAACATATACTTACTTGCTATGGCTATATGCCATACCATCCCCTACTATTCACATGTCCAAGTTGATAATGGGGAGGTACCAACTCACAGCCTCCATGGACGGCTCCATGGACGGCTCCATGGCCTCGTCCAGCCAGGCAGCCCATCAGAAGCATGTCAGCATCAGAAACCATCATCCCTACGAACCAATCAGCACTTGATTCCCTCTCGTCTGCCACGTGAGGCTCAGCTGTATGCTTCGCTAGGCAGGGCTGGTGAGCCATCAACCCATCTCCTTGGCAGCTGTCATTCTAGGCATCAACCATGAACTCCATCACCCTTCATCATCGTTGCTCACCATCCGCCAATATTCACTGTACTCTGTCTTTGCCCGCTTAGCTGCTACAGCGCCAACTCTTCTGCCTGCTGCCTCTCTTCGCCTTTGTCATCGTCTCCATCTCCATCTACTTGTGTTGTCTCGTTGTGCCCCGAATCATATCATCTCATAGTCTTGAGTGTCGCAACCACCGCCAGTCACCTGCAAAAGACCATATCATATAAGCGCTGCCCGCTGTATACTTTATCGCATCAGCCAGTCATCTTCTCAACTTTGCGTCAACCCCAGCATGGACCCGAAACCGGATCAGAACCCAGACACAGACGACCCTTCTGTGTTTGTATTAGACGACCTCGGCCCAAGCAGCGGCATGGAAAGCTCAACTAGGCCAGAAATGGTGCAAGGCACCAGCTCGTCACCCAATGCGTTTCTCAGATATTGGAACGCCGCTCATCCTACTCATCCTACGATGGCTAATGCTGAGGCTGAGATTCAGGCTCAGGCTCGGGCTGAAGCCCAGGCTGAAGCTGATCCCGCTGCCTCATTGCTCGTATTGGATGATCGGTCTCTGTTCGATAAGCGTGGTCCTAATGACAAGACCTCTTCTCCCCTGCTCCAAGACGACGAGATTGAATCCATTCGCGTACTTGATCTCTGCCGCCTTCACTCGGCTGCCTCAGAGTTGGACAAAGGCGACACCCTTGTCTTTATTGACTTCCCCGAGAGTTCTGAGCGTACCCAGAATCAGACCGACTGCAACGGCATTCCTTTCAAATCTCAGAAATTGCGAGTCCACTCGGACAAACTCCTTGCTACAGAGTCTCTCACGTTCAAGGAAATGCTGGGACCATCGTATCAGTTCCGGACTGTGAGGCGTCGGAAGCTGGTCAACGAGCTCCCTGATGGTGTCAAGTACGTCCTGGACCTTACTCCCTCCAACGAAGGAGATGAAATGGTTTTCCAAATGACGCAGCTCTCCCTTACACCAGGTCTCATCGACTGGTGGACCTCCAAGATGACTCAAGCTGTCGACTCTTGGCTTGTGGACGGCCACGACGATGTATGCAGCTGCAGTCGACTAAGGCTGGGCCTAGAAGAGAAAAACCCCATGCCGTCCATGACCCAGAGCCAAGAATTGAAGCTCAAGGGTTTGAGCCAAAAGGAAATAGACAAGGCCCGCCAGATGATAGCGAAGTTTGGAAAAGAGGGCATCGAATCACGCCCGTTCCGCCGCATTGCCGACTACTGTCCAATCCGCCATCGAAACGCCATAATTCGACTTCTCATGTTTATCGAGGATAACACAATTATTCTAGATTCGGCAAGTCGGGTATGGACAATGGTCAATATCGCCAAAATCTTCGACTGTGCTCCCATCCTGCGCGACCGAGTTGCGCAATGGATTCTGTACGGTTGGAACACTCGGTTTATTGAGCTACTCCCCGAAGAGGCACTCCAGATTGCCTTTACTCTAGAACTTCCACCAGTTGCCCAATGCGCCTTTCGGATTTTGGTCAGCGAGCTAGCCATCAAAGAGGCTGCAGGAGAGCACGAAAGAAGGATGCCTACCAAGACAACCATATTCGGACGGGAGCTGGGCAACCTCCCTGATGAACTGAGTAACCTTGTACAGCACTCTGCGCAGGCATTCGTAGAACGGATCTCGCACGTCGAAAACTGTCTACAAAGTCCAGACATGTTTGACTCAACGGGCATCAAGGAGTGGGCACGACTGAGAGCAATCGAGCAACTTCTGACTCAGGGGGATAGCCTCGCCTATACCGAGGCACTTTCAAGCCTTCGATCGCTGATGGCTGCGCTACCAAGGTCAATGATTCCCATTCTTGGTACTGCGTTGAGAACCCATCCTACCTCGTACAACAATGAAGCCAGCGACAGCATGGATGAAGACCGTCTCACATATACAAAACCCGAGGACTTTGAGACTCTCAGGGCCATTTCGATATCCCTAAATCCAACCCAGAAACTCTTGTGCTCCTTGACCTACAACGAGCTCGAAGGCACCCTCGACCGTCATTTGTTTCTGGGTTTGGGGATATCCAAACAAACAAACGCTCGGCTGCTCAAGGAGACACGAGAACTGATCCAAGAGGTGGTCAGGCTTGACCCGGCAGTCAAGGACTCGGAGGCATGGTCGATAGTTTTCGACTCGAGCGGCCCAGCACAGTCGGCCGAATCGACGACGGCTCTGCCCGAAGTCAGAAACCCGCTCATCTCGCTGGATGTTTTGGATTCCCAGGTCAAGGAGGTTGTTCGGCCGATTTCTCGCTCCTGGGTCCGCCACGACATTGATCCACCCCTGAATATCACCCGCCATCTTCTCCTAACGCTCAACAACAATGAGATGAAGTTCTTGCCCCTCTGGGCCGGCGGTTGTGATGATGGTACTGGGGCCGTGTTTGAGACGCAGCTGCCCCCGGCCACGATGGGTCCGAATGGCCCAGGGCCTGCCTATCACACAGGTATCACCATACCATCCGCTTCGTCGAGCATCTCGGGCTCCATGGTTGATGGCGTCGCCGGAATGAATGTCATGGGCAGCACCACTGTGGGCTCAGTTGATGTCCACGACAGTGTCTCGACAGTCTACCGGCCAGATAAGGTCATAGCCGACGATGTTTCGATGGCATCAGAGGCATTCACGGTAGACGGGACCGAGTACCAGGATGCTAGGTTCGAGGTGCCTGCCGAGCACCAAAGCATGGGGGCAGCTGTGGAACAGATGGTTGATCCGATGGACTTGGACATGGATCCCTCCACTAAAAGCACTGGCGAGCGCGGCTCGATGGCTGGTGATAGTGACGATGCAGAATCTTGGAACGAGCATAGCGAGAGTGATGATAGCGTTGTGATGGTGGTCCGCTAACCTCTGGAGGTTGCCATGCATGCTTTTCCCTCCCCCAACGAAATTGGTACGACACGATGGTCATCTGATCATCAAGTTTCCTTTGTCTTTTATGATTGATGAATGGGTATTTGGGACGGTATGAGATGGCCCCAATGACTTAGCTTTGCAGAAGGCTTTGGATGTACGGCTGGACATATACGAAGCGAAGCGCCTGCAGGAACTGATGATATACGACAACGACTTGGGTATCAATGGACTTTCGCCTCTGCTTTATCAAACTAAAAACACATCCTTTTCCGCCCGTGCTGTAGCTGCTGTAACTCATCTTTGCCTTGTGAACGCCATTGCCAGTTGACCCTACCTCGTCTATACACCACGAATCCATTGTTTTCCCCCCCCCCCCCAAATATTCAAAGAAGATGACGAATAAGAATTGACACGATCATCAACCCATATTAAGCGTGTTTCCAGCACCCTTGCGGTTGTCATCCGTAAAGTCATCCCACTGGCGCGCCTTGTACGTTTCGCGATCTACTGCGTCAATGTCGTCCTCGTCCACGACCGTCTTCTCCTCCACGCCGCCCTGGAGGATGTTGCCCTGCCGCTTCTCCTCCTCGAGGTATTCGTCAATGGACATGGTGGGCAGGTTGTGGCCTGGGCGGAAGACGCCGCGCGCAATGTCGGCGCGCGAGCCCACGAGCGTAAAGGGCCGCAGCGGCTTGCCCTGCGTCGACAGCAGCGGGCCGCTGTTGGAGGCCTGGAGTCCGCCAAAGGGCTGGTCGAGCCGCGTGGCGGCGATGTCCTCGGCCGACTGGGGCGCGGACGGGCCGTTGGGGGCGGGCGGCGGCGCCTGGGCGAGGAGGGGGAGTTCGCGGTTGAGCGAGTCGAGGGCCTGGAAGCTCGAGTGCACCGCAAAGGTAAGGTGGGTGAGGTGGAGGTCACGGACGAGCTCCTCGTCGCCGTGGTCGAGGTATCGCGGGTTCCGTCGCAGCGCCTCGAGCTTGTCCTTGAGAGCCTTTTCGGCCTTGAAGTTTGCAATTTTGCCGTCGCGCTTGGCGGCCGGGTCGCGGCTCGCCACAACGGCAAAGGCGTCTTCGTCGTCGCGATAGCGCTCAAGCAGCTTGTCGTACGGCGGTGTGACCAGGGTGTATGAGTCGAGCAGGCTGAGAAAGCGCTCGTAGGCGGCGCGCGCCTGGGCAAGGACCTGGATGCGATGGGGGATGCCGAGATGGGGCGTCTTCTGGATGAGCTCGGCGACGTAGAAGTCGACGAGGAGCAGGGGCAGGTCGGTGGTGGAGATGTCCTCGACGCCCTCGTTGGGAGAGAAGAGGCCGCCGAGGGAGATTTGGTCACGGGTGCGGGTATAGAGAGTGAGGGCATCGTAGACGTCGGCGCGGTACGAGAGAGAAGTCGAGTCGTAGGCGGATTCGACGGCCCGCCGCTTGTCTTCGGCGGCCTGGAAGAGGCCCTTGATGGACTGGGGCTCGTCGGAGGAGGCCATGGTGAGGTTGAGGGGAGAAGAGGGAGATAGAAAGGCAGAGACGGCGAGAAAGCTCTGGAGAAGTGCAAAGAGCAACGCGTGGTGGCGGAGAGATAGCTTTGGTGGAGGGGACTCGGGGAGTGGAAATGAACCCCGCGCTATTGCTTATCGATAGAAGCTGTACTGTCGGGGAAGCCTCAAGTGTGAAGCAAGTTGGGCCCGATGATCGATGAGCGGCAGGATAGATCCTCGAGGTGGGTTTTACCTCGAGATATACAGATATGGAGCACATTGTGCATTGTGAGTAGCAAATCCACATATAATGGATATTTGACTTGGGGTGCTGCTTTTCTTTTTGATGGTTTAAGAAAGCGTGATAGATCCCATCATGATTCACTAACCCGCTTACCTGCCTGCGTGCATTTTCATCTTCTTTCATCAACCTCCGCCTGATCCAACTCCAACACTATCTGTTTGAAGAACGCTCTAAAACAAAAGACATCAAAGAAGCCAAGGTGCCTCTACCACGGTGGATTTTGTAAGATTTCTACTTGGGCAGCAACGCTTGAATATTCGACCTCAGATCACCTCTAGCAGCCGTACCCTATAATGGGCGTCATATCGACACAGCGAAAAGCTACAGCCGAGTGAGAACATGAGCTTCATTCTGAAATACCCCTTAATCTGCCGCTCATACAGATAGATAGCCCGGGCTCGGTTAAGTTGATCTTGGTATTCCACGACATAACTGACTATTGTTGGTGTTGACCAAGTTCATCTGATGGAGTACCATCTCTGATTGGCACGCATTAAGTCTCGGATCACGACGTTTGTGATGGATGGCCAGTCGTGACATGGGCTCCGTCATCAGAAGCGTTTCACCCATCAGCCACGTTTGGCAACTCGACGACCCTTTTTGATATGCTCAAGTGGACACAAACTCACTCCTGTCCACACTCAGACAACCCCAAACCCACGCCCTCGCGCGGCCTGATACTTGAGCGACGTCTGCCCACTTGGCGAGATTGGGCGTGTGTCTCCGCTGGGGCTCTAGCAGCTGGCAGTTTGCCCCTTTCAGTCAGACAATGGGCATAGCCGGAACCAGCGGGCCGAGTCTGGCAGCACAGCGGATAATGAAGCGTGGCCATTACTCCGCAAGGAGCGTGATACCATACGCTCGGCCTCCTTGTTTCACCGTCTTCGAGATTAGCGTTGGTGAGAGCTGGCCGTGCTACACAGGCGTGAAACCCAACGAGGCTGCCCTCGCTACGTTTCTGAGCCAATTTCATCCGGATATCCGTCCCCCAGGGCCCTGATCGACTCAGGTGCTGTCAGTTTACGGACGTGTCCCGGGCCATGTCGCACACAGAAAGATCTGCCAACTATCGTCGAGTTTGCTGGCTTGAAAGCACCTGCTGGTAAGCTTGCACTAGCAAATAACGTGTCATATCTCGCAAACACCATTAAAGGCCTAACGATTCTCCAGGGGTTAGTACCACGCCCATGGTGAGCTCTAGCTCTAGCTTGCGTCGTCGAATGCCCTGGCAATGATTCCACAGTGCCATGTTCGACGCGGGATGTCAGGTCACCAGACCATGCGACGTGCAACCACATCTTGGCAACTCCGATGGCAAAGGAGAAAAGGCAAGGTACTCCGAAGACGATGTAGGGAGCCGGTTGGACAACTCAAGTTGCACCACGCGTGAGAGCAGTGACAGCTGCGCGCCTTGGTCTTTCCGTCGTCCCACCTATCATCTATTGTACAATCATCTGAAACTATTCTTGAGACTACAAGCCGCCTCATACTGGGCCTGTGTGCAGAGCTTGAGCCGGACGTTGGTTCAGGCCGAGCTCGCCGCCTGCTCAGAGTTTCAAACACAGCCAGTCTACCAAAGGCCTGACGAGAGTTGCTTTACGGAGAGGTATGAGTAACAGATAGTACCAACAGGCTGACAAAGCGCATTCTTAGGCCTTGTTCTACTGGCATAGCTGGTGCCTTTCATCCCCCTTTCTTTTCTACTCTGGAGGCGGGTACCAGCCAGTGCGGGTTGGAACCTGTACCAGGGGTCGATATCCCTTGCGGATATAGGCAGAGTGTCGCCTACGAATCGGGCATTAAAAGTTGTCAGTGACCGAGCCGTCGGCCGGTCGCATCGGATGGGATCGATGTTGTAATGACATGTGTTGACAGCTCAGCCGGCGACAGGAGACTCGAGATTCAAGACACTTTTGTCCTTATGGTAGAATGTAGGGATTTGTCCCTTCTTTTGCGCCATCGCGATTGTCAAGGGGGCCACTCACTCGATTGACCAAGCAATATGCGGCACTGTCAGTTTCGACATCACGGAGCCGATGAGCAGCTCTGGGCTGCATGCTAATCGAGACGACTTTGCAGGAGTTTGACGAGGATGCAGCGACGGGCATGGATTTGTGTTCCCTCGGACATTTTTTCTTGTGCTTGTACGCTAACGCACTCGTGAGTAACCAGCAGCGGCAGGCTGACAGCTGTGATGCCACGGCGGGTTGGAGACCGAGGTGCTTGGCAGCGAGGATCAGGAGACGCTCAGCAACAGTCTACTTCTGGAAGCACTGCCGAATTTCTCCAACGATAGGCAAAGGCAAGACGACGACGGGCACGCGTTCGGCTAGACGCAGCTCTTTGACATGAAAGAAGAGACAATACCGCTATTGAGGCGGTCTGACGAAAGAAAAGGCCACTGTGTATAGGGGCCTTGTCCCGCCGTCGTCTGTTGGTGGACTTACTGGGCGAGTTCCAACGCCACTATTTCTTCTCAACGCCTACCGCAATGCCTTGTTGACTGTGATACGGACACGTGGGGCGATTCGAGTAGCTCGTGAAGTTTCCGCACGCTGAAGAAACGTCTCTTGGGAGTCATGATGGCCGTTATCCTCGGTCGTACAGGCCTCAGACACTAGGCTGGGGGTCAGAGGGGGCTGGACGATGCAGCATGCAACCAGCCGCGAGGCCTTCTCCTTCTACTCTGCCAGGGCCGATATGAGCAGTCTCCAAGCGGATTCTAGGCGTGAGTGAGCGAGCGAGTGGACAAATGGATGGACGGATGGATGCCATTTGCGGAGACCAAACGCGTGCACCGTTCCTAGCGACTTGATGGAAGTACATGGCGCTCGTCATTGAGCAACCCTCCCTTTCGGCTGGCGGCCTGCCAGATTGGAGCTTCGTTTTTGCAGTCTGAAACGGTTGGGCAATTTGCCATGATTGGCTTGAGGGACGAGTGTGACGGGAGCAAGAGGCCAGGGGGGAGAGAGATGGGGAGAGGGCGAGAGCAAGAGAGGAAGAGAGAGAGAGCGAGAGCCGCTGGGGGTGGAGACGGCGGCACCGGCATACCCGCCCATTCCGCGGCTCTCTGCTTCCCAGCGCGGATAGGGAGATATGGCATGGGCAAGAAGAGCTGTTTGATTCCAACGTCCGCGACGCTAAGACGCGAGGCGCCAGGGAAGTGCTCTCAGCCGTCCCCGTCAAACTACGTTGAGCAGCCCCCAGTCAGTCATGGCAGCCGGTGCCCAGGATCCCGCTCCAGCTCCAGCTCCAGCTTAAGCCAAAGCTCTTCTATTCTGCTCTCTGTTCTCTTTGGACCTTGAGAAGTCCGGCCCGTCTCGTCATCTATCATTTTCGTGGCTTCCGCTGGGTGCTCGCACACGACAAGCGGTGGGAACTAACAAACGAAACCTTGCCATCCGAGAGGCTGCCTTCCGGCCTCTGCCAGGCCCCAAGGACAAAGACTCCTGCACCGAGAATCACCGGCCAGACTGAACTGTGTCGCGACCGACTTTTCCTTGCAACGAGTAGTGTTGTCCCAGCGCCGCTGAGCGAAGACGAGACGAGACAATCCCCGGGGCTCCTGGTCGTCACCGAGCCGAAACCGCGAGGCGTCGCCAACCAAAGACTTGCCCTTTTATTTTTACTCACGCGCCGCCGTGTTTGTCAAGCTCAAAGGGGACTTGAGAGAGAGGGAGTTGGTTTCCACCGTTCTTTGCGGTTGTCTGTCCTCCCATGTGTTCTCAGCCTCTAGCTATATGACAGCCGCTGCCCGTCGATCACCCCCCACCAGCCTATTACCATCACCACCGAACCGCTCCTTGTTGTCTTCGCACATCTGCTTGTGAGCTGCAGTCTCTACTCCCAGCAGAGGAAAAGAAGAAAAGGAAAACAGTTGGACATGTTGTCCCTCAAAACCCTCCTCAACCCCGAGCCTTCCGTGTCGGAGGCGCCCTCCCCCTTCCAACCTAGTCCTACACCATCAACTTCGGCCTTTTCTACCGTATCAGATGTATCGTCGCGAGGAATAGATCGTCCTAGCTTGCGAGCGTTTGGAGGTCCACCAAGGGAGTCAGCCAGCTTGACCAAGGTCAAACTACGCGGGCCGATCGAGTTTCCACCCTTTGAGGAGCTCAACGACGCGTCTCGGGCAGAAGTACAGAGATTCCATGTCACCCCGTTTGGATGCATCCAGCAGTCCTGCCTACACATCCCTTACAATAGCGGAAAAAAGGATTTCTACGAAAAGACGGGCAGAGAGAGCTTCGAAGGTATTTCCAATCTGGGTGTCTCGACTGTTCGTTTCCACTGACCTCTTGTTAGTGTTTCGGTATGAATTCAGAGCTCCTGGCCAAGGGACAGACTATGCCGTCATGTGGGATTACAATGTCGGCCTCGTCCGAATGACACCTTTCTTTAAGTGCTGCCAATATGGAAAGGTCAGTAGTCGTCATATATCGCTTTCGATCAGGACGGTGCCGTGCTAACAACAAAGCAGACTATGCCAGCCAAGATGCTGAGCCTGAACCCTGGACTCAAGGAGATTACCCACAGCATCACGGGAGGATCTATTGCCGCCCAAGGTACTTTTCTTGATTCTCTCTTCGCAACTACGCGATGCTGACTGGCGAGCTAGGCTACTGGATGCCCTTTGAGTGTGCCCGGGCCGTGTGCGCTACCTTTTGCTACCCAATCGCCGGGGCATTAATTCCACTATTTGGCCCATCTTTCCCCTCGGAATGCGTTCGCCCGGACTCGCCAGAATTTGGCCGCATGGCCATTAACCCAAGGCTTGTAAGCAAGGCAACTAACGAGGCCGAGATGCTGCGACGGAGATACATCAACAGCGTTGCGTCGAGTCCATTGGGGGCAACGAGTTTCCCACGAGCAACAAGCTTCCAACGGCCACTAGTCCAAGTTTCTCACAATTCCGAAGAGCGTAGAATGCACTTTAGACCTCGCCTTGTCTGCGATCCATCATGGATCGCCGATACAGACACGGAGAGCCATCACTACTCGGCGCCCAACTCGGCGTCCAGCACCGGCTCGGGACTGCAGGGCTACATGATAACATCACGACCCAACTCAAGCTGGGCGCCCGTAAATCCTCTCACCCTCGGCTACGACAGCTATCACCAGGCGAACCCGATTCTCAGTGCCGTGCCACGCGTGGCGCCCGTCCAGCCTCATACCCACACCAGCTTTGCCTCGACGTCGTGGGGGACGACCAGTAAGCGGCGTCTTGACCACAGCGAGCCTGAATACGCCTACCGGGCTAGTGCGAGCCCCAGCGGGAGCACTAGGTTTGGGAGACTGCGAGTCGACAGCCCCGAGCCCATGCCCCCGAGGCAGCATCCAGACGTCCCTCATGGACGGCCCGGGACGGACGTGGCGCAGGAAGATGCGGCCATATCACTGCTAGACCTCCGAAGGCGCGAGCAGAACCCGACATCGTCGTTGGTAGAACCCACCCGGGGAGAGCTTCACCGAAGTAAGAGGCAGAGGGCCACGTCGTTTTGAAGCAAGGATGGCGGTGGTGTTGACGTGTGACTTTGATCACCCATCTCGACAGGACAGGGATATATCGTCAGGGATCATTTGGCAGGGGAAAAATAGACAGGACAGCTCGGGCAGGTAATTTCTTTGTATTCCCAGTGGCTTTGGTAAAACCAGCCTCTTAATCTCTGTTGCTTCCAACTGCAAGCACCAAGCCCCCCCCCCCCTACCAATCGTGATATCATGACTCTAGTTTCCCTCTTTGCGTTTCATCGTTTTCCATCCTGGTTCTTCTTTTTTTCCTGTTTACTCCTTGCCTACCCAGCCTAGACGGCCTCGCCCTTCTCGGCGGCCCTCTTGGCCTTGTGCGTCTTGATCCATTCGTCGGCCTTGTCCTTGGGCAGCACAAAGATGCGGACGACCTCGTCGACGACCTCGACGCGGCCGGTGCTCAGGACCTTGAGCAGGGCGAGTCGCTTGCCCATCTTGAGCAGGCCGCCATCGCGCGTCTCGATGAAGCACTCGACGCCGGCGGGGGTGTAGACTCCCTCGCGGTCCCACGGCATGGGGAAGACGTACGACAGGTGGTCGTCGAGCGTCTGCGTCTCCTCAAACGCCTTGATAAAGTCGGACTCGAGGTGCAGCGGGTACAGCAGGACGGCGGGGAAGGCGAGGGCGCTGCGCGGGTCGTCGGGGTCCGGCACGAGGGCCAGCTTGGCGTCCTCCATCTCGGGGGGCTGCGGCGTGGAGCGCGTGGGGATGCCGCGGGCGGCGAGGGCGGCCTTGACGAGCAGGGCGCGGCGCTTGTCGCGGGCCTCGCGTTCGGCGTCGCGGCGGCGGCGGGCGTCAATCTCGGTGGCGCGCTTGACAATGTCGTCGGCGACGGCGCGCAGGGCGGCGTTGTCGGCGTCGGCGGCCAGGCCGTGGGCGCACACGTCGTCGGCCTCGGTGATGCGGTCGACGGCCAAGAGGGCCCGGGCGCTGCGGTAGCACGCCTTGACGTTGGCCGGGTTGATGCGCAGCGCCGCCGCGCAGTCGGTCCAGCAGCTGCGATAGTTGGCGAGGGCGAGATGGCACGCGGCGCGGTTGACGTGGAGCGACTCGAGCACCTGGAGCTGCTGGGCAATGTCGTCGGCCGAGTTGGGCTCGCCATCGACGTTGAGCGTCGTCTCGCCGCGCCCGCGCTTGCGCTCCTCGGCCACGAGGATGAGGATGCCCTTTGTGTAAAACTCTTTTGCGTCGACGTGGCGGCGCTGCTTAAACACCTCGTTGCCGCGCTCCTTGAAGTCGCTGGCATTCTCCAGCGGCGTGCCCTCGTACGCCAGCGCCTGCAGCGCCGCCAGGTCCTCGTTGTTGTCCACGTCGTCCAGGTCCGTCATGAAGAGCGGCGACTTCTGCAGGTCCGCGTACACCTCGTCGACCGTCTTGCCTCGTGCCATGAGGTGTGACGGCGGCGGCGGCGGTGCAGCCACTGGCGCCGCCTCGTCTGGCGGTGATACCTTCAACGAGTTTTCCATGCTCTCGACAAGTTGGTCGGTGGCACTCATCTTTCCCTTGTGTGGCCTGGAGCGCCCCTTGTCGTCACTGCTTGTTCTACTTTCAAGAGTTTCGCTATTGTTGTGTCTAAGTCTTACTTGTGACCATCGTGACGTAGGCAGCGTCGCTAAATTTTGACGCCGCTTCTCCAACTTTTTTTTCCATAGGGCGTCGAGGAGTCATCTCATTGGGCACCCACAACCAAGTCTTTTGCAACTACCCATCGTCCACGACTATGAACACAACATTGGAAGCGAGAGTCTTTTCTCAGAACGATTCTTTTCTAAATCTCACAGCATTATTCCCCAGGATGATTGGCAAGGATAAAACCCCCATATTAGCAGAAGTGTACGGAATGGGTCCGTGATAGTTAAAGCTTGCTGTGATAATGGTGATGGTCGAAACCTGGAAACACCGTGTTTCAAAGTGAGACTCAAATTGAGACATTGCGAGTCCGACATTAATGATACAATCTTGACCCAAAGTATTACAGTTCATTATATATCATTATGTGCAGTTTCTATCGATCCTTTCCCATGCTCGCAATAAAAACACCCAACGATGCCGTCAAATCTAACAACCCGCTGATAAACTACCTAGATACAAGAAAGGGTATATAATAACACAATGCGCGCTTTTGATGTTGTTACCTCGTGGGATTGCAAAACCACAACCAATTCCGGAAGGTACCAAGTAATTAGAAATGAAAATGTGACCAAGAGTTGCTTGCAGATGCAAAGATTCACCATGTGCCGCGCTCACTGCCTCAACCCGCGCGGCCGCATGTGGCGACGCGGTAGCATATGTTTTGGGTCTTCGACTCGCAAGCTGGTCATCACGCAACAGAACCTTATTCCGAGTCATCTTCTTCAGTCAACTCAGTGACGGTGATGGTGGAAAAGCGATGAGGTTGCGGCAGGGGGGTTTCTTCCGAGAGGTCAATCTTCTTCTCCCGAGGCACCCAGAAACACTGGAATGCTCCAAAAACGGCAACAACTGCACTACCGTACCATGCAAGTGCTGAGCAATCCATTCTGGATCCAAGCGAATAGAGATAGCCCGCAATGGGTGGTGCTATCATGCGGCACGCAGCTCCTGCGCTGGCGGCCAAGCCGTTGACTTTGCCCAGGGCGCTCGGGTACGGGGTCGCCTCCTTGATGAGAATCATGAGTAGAGGGTAGAGTGTGATGGAGAGGATATTCCGGACCACCAGACAGACGTAGATGGCCGGGTAGATGATGCTTTCCGGGACGAGCAGCAACGTCGGGACGATGATGTACGCAATTGGATGCAACACCACAGCAATGATGAAGAGCCGGTAGGTGCCCAGCTTTTTGGCAGCCCAGGGGAAGAGGAAGGCTTGCACAATCAAGGCGAAGAAGCCGTCTCCGGCCATGATCATTCCGACTTTGCGAAGGGAGAGTCCCAGACCTCCAGGAGAGTAGATGGGGAAAATGGATTTGGATTTGCGCATGCTCGCACGCTCGTCCTCGAAGAAGATGGGCATAAGATGGTCGTAAGTCATTGAATGATACGTGAAAATGGACAATGCAATAATGAAACCAACGACACGCTTGTTCCAGATTTGGGGCAACGAGCTTGGCTTCTCCTGAACAGTTTCTGTGTCATTCTTTATCGTGCCGTACGTCTCAGATCGGAAGGTGGCAGTGGAGAGCCTTCGTAGAGCTGAGCTGAGAATCAAGGGGGTCTCTTCAGAAACGCTGGGCTCGAATACTTGTGGCTTGGAGGAAGAGTCTGTTCGGAGATCGGGGTGGGTCTCATAGAGAAGAAAGTATCCCAGCACGATGCTGATGAGCAGCAAACCAGCACAGAGTAGGTTTGGGAGGAGAAACGGGAATCGCTCAAATAGGCTGCCAACGGGGAAGATGTCGGGCCACGATTGATGAGGGTCAGAGAACATGCCACCGAGAGAGGGTCCTATGATGGTGCCGATACTCCAGACAAAAGGCATGATGGAGTATGCGCGAGCTATGACTTTTGGTTAGTAATGTCGAACAGGAGGTTTTTAATGGGCAGTCCAAGGTAAAACTCACGTTCATGCTCTGGTCGAGTAACCAGTTCGCCAACCATTGTCTGAATAACGCCAATGTTGCCGTTTAGCATGCCGCCCAAGGCACGGCCAGCGAGAGCAACCCAGAAGTTGGGGGCAATCCCAACTAGGATCATGCTGATCAAGGTGCCGCCGCAGCCAATGAGCAGAACCGGCTTTCGACCGATGCGATCAGACAGGCCGCCCCAGTACATGCCCATGAGGGCCTCAGCCAGCGAAAAGGCCGAGATGAGTAGGCCGGCGTAGAATGAAGCGTGTTCGGGGCTGCCGACCTCGAACTTCTTGACCAATGGCCAGGCATACGGAAAGATGGACGTGAGAGCAATGGGCTCTGCCAGTCGCACAATGGCTACAAATGCAAAGACGTTAGAGACGAAGTTCGCAATTCAACGGGATAGACTCGTGGCGTAGCGCAGTATCACCGCGGCCGAGTGAATGAACAAACGTACCGAGCAGGAAGAGCTGCATGGTCGGAAAGTCGTCGTCCCCCATGACTGCGGAGTTGGCCCGACTTGGACAACCGAACAGAGATGGCTCCGGGCACTAGTTTCTAAGCTAGGCGGCGGAGAAGAAGAAGAAGAAGAAGAAGAAGAAGAAGAAGAAAAGACTTGGAAAAAGTTTATTTTCTTCTATCGCAGTTGGTCTTGAAGGCGTTGAACCGCAACGGCCAATGTAGAGATGGCTGTGGCTATGGCTACCGAAACACTCGAGGCCCAGAGCGCAGGAGGTTGAAGGCGCGGAAGTAGCAAGATGGATGCTTCGAGTGGGAGGAAGAGACCAGAGACAAGGGACAACAACAGCAGCGCCAAGCTGGAAGCGACGGGGGAAAAAGACGAAGAAAAGATGGCACTTGAATAGGAAGAAAGCGAGACAAGGTGAGTAAGTAGGGAGAAGGAGGAGGGCATCGGCTTTATTACGCTGGCAGCGCGTGGGTTGCCATGCCGTGTAAGTGCAGCGGCCGTTTTCGGTCCATGGCAGCCGGCACTGCCCTGCCTGCAACTGCCTGCAGCTGCACACACCTGCGCACACCTGGGCGCACCTGGGCGCAGCTGCAACGGTTGCGATAAGCGTTACTAACGGTGAGGGACAACGACCCGTTTGCAGCATGTGGGGCAAATGGCCAGTAGCATCAATATCCATCAGCGCTGGTTGGTGAGACAAGGCGAGAAAAGACTCTCGATTTCCATCGGGAGAGGAGGAAACGGGCAGTAAAGGCCAAGGCAACAAGAAGCAGTTTAATCATCTGTTTCCATCTTGCTCTCCAGCCAATTCGCAGTCTACACTCTACAATACACAAATTCTTCCACGGCCTGGCTGCTAGGCCGGACCACCCCGCTGTCCTCTGCCCGCTGCCTCCGGCCAAGGCTGGTCGGCGCATGCATCTACAGAGGTTGGAGGAAAAACACCAGCTAGTCGGATGGAGATTGCCATCCGTCCATCCATCCATCCATCCATCTAGCTGCTGTTATCGTACCCCTCCACCAGTGCCAGTCTAGTCGCTGTGAGATTGTGACACTGACTCAGAGGCAATTCCGGAACCTCGGGGCCTGCCTGTCTGTCTGCCTGTCTGTCTGTACTTTTTGCTTTCGCTTTCATCACTGTCTCGGATAATCCCCCCTTGGTAGCACTGCATCCAACGAAGCCATCGCCATCTGGGGCGTTTGGATCCGTCCACAAGGCGGCTCCTCTGCCCCCCCCCTTTCCCCCCTTCAAAACCCCCCGAGCCCCGGCTTCGGCCCCTGCACTTGACATGCAGGTGAAGATCCATGCCATTGCCCCTTATTGGTTGCTTCGACTGGCTTGGGTTGTTTGGCGCATGCATCTCCAGTGGCTCGTGCGCACCCTGCTGTCAACCGGCTTTCGCGTATCGCTTTATCCGATTCCAGACAGCTGATTGGTCATGTATACATGAGGCGACCCGCTCCCTCGCTTCAAATTTCTTCACTTTCGGAGCCGATCGCTCGCTGGTTTCTTATCACACGCACCTTGGCAGCACGAGTCGATCAGTCTCGCCCATGCCCCATGGGCCAAGGCCATCGAATGCACTAGACAAGCGCATGCTCGCTCGTGTCCCGAGGGCTCGGTCAACAATAACTGTACGTAACTGTCGAATCAATCTGCAAACAACCGACATTCGTCCATGTCTCAGATTTGGGCATGCGGCCGGCTTGGGATGGAATACTACCCAACTTAGCATCGAGGCCGTTGGCAATGCGCCCGTCATCCAGTTGAGGACTGCAAGGAGGGATTGCAATCGGCCACACCATATTACCGTTGCTACCTCGCACAGGCGGCCTGCGATGCAACGCAACCTTAGCCACCACCCTTGTTCTGCTTTCGCCTGGATGCCTGGGTCGTCGCTCTTCTCGACCGGGGCATCCAGACGCCACCACGTCCACGTTCGGTCGGTCGGTTCATCACCACAGGCGCGTACATACAGGGGGATACCGTGCATCGTTTCGTCCAAGACTCGACCAGCGCACATTCGGTCTGGTCCCCCTTTGTCGTGCCGGGCGCACACGGCGCCTCGTTCAAGATGCAGACATTGCCCCCAAGCAGTCTTTGCTTTCAATACAAGACATCTATGCATGTGTCGTCGCCCTCAACCTCAATGAATATTGTATCCATGTGTACTCGGTCCCATGTATGCTGCATTGATTCCTGACTCAATCAAAGAGCGTCAGATGCCAATCCATGGTTGTGTCCAGTAGGTACGGCTTCCTCCCCCGAGGGCCCGCACACCGCTTTTCCGCACCTTTGTATGCCTGGAGCCTGGAGCCTGGACACGCCGACGACCCGACGGAGAAACTTTTCTCTTTGCCGTGGCCCAAGTAATGCCCGTAGCGTCGTCGGCCACCCGCCGTGCTTGTGGGTGGGTGGTGTCCCTCGTGATACGAAGCTCTTGGTCCCGCAAGACTCTGCGTCTATGCATCTACCGAGGCGGGCTAAGACGAGCGTGCGCTAGCTCCCGCCTTGACGGTGGCTGGGCTCCACACTCGCTGGTGGGGTCATCTCCATCATTTCAACGACACACCATCAACGCGGCTGGCCTGCAACCGAGGGGGAAGACGACCAGAAGCCTCCTAGTCCAGTGCTTCCATGGGCCGGCGACGCCACATGGTTGGCACGCGGTCTCTTCCAAGATGGATTGTCTGATGACAATGTCAGGCTGTCTATCTCTGATGGCGCCGTCTCGTTGTCGTGCCTACTCCAGGGCTACATCCCTCACCACCCGAAGACCGGCGTAAGCCCTCCCTCAGGTCCCACCAGCCCTAGCCCCACGCTCCATGGAACTGCCTTGAAAACAAGATGTCTCCATCTCAGTCGAACTGCACTGATCTCGGCCAACAAGACAAGATCGCTGCCACGGGCGGCATCTTTTGATATCGTATGTTTCAAGGCACATTGGCCGGCCTCGTTTAGTGTCCTGCACGAGCCGGGCTGCCCGGGCACGATGTAACACCCCCTCACTGACAGAAGCGCGTGGAAATGTGCGGCGGCTCTCACAACAGCCCACGCCCAGACGTCACACATACTGTACATATGAAACTGTCGCTTCCCCGGCCGACTCTTGGGTTGACATATGCCGAGCATCCTGTTAGACTTTCTGGACCCACTCAGCCCTTGTATGAGCCGATTCGCTATGGCTACTTACAGCACCTACCTACCGAAGATGGCTACCCCATGTTTCTCCCTTGATCGTATCGTACGTAGTCATGTCATTGGAGAATGCCGTCTTTCGAGCCAACTCGTTGCCAATATACGACTAAACGAGCAACCATGCCCGGCAGGTCATTGGTACAAGCCACCAAATCTCATGGGTATGGCTGAGGTGACGTGCTATACCAGCAGAGTATGGAGACTCGGACATGACATGAAGTGTGTAGCTGCTCCTGGTTCATCAAGACATGCATGAACGAATCCCATCTCCCCCTGACACCACCATGTACAAGTATCGTGACTAGAGCCAGAGGAACCTAGTCCAACCCCACGTGCATACGGAAACGCCCGCAAGCTTAATTCACAGAGGGCCTTGAGAATCCGCCATTGGTCGACTACATTCATAGCACCGTAACACCACCTGGACCAGATAACGACCAACGCAACTGTCCCATCTTTGAGTGTTTCACCAGATTGGACGCGGGCTGCAAAGACGTAAACACGGTCAGAATGGCTTGCCCATTCGGCCGACTAGATTCAGGCACCGGCCCCGGCGCTAAACTCCTCTACCCCGATGGCGATACTGGTACACTTTCCAAGGGAATCCTCTAACTACTCAACGCCCATCTCTCTCAACATGCTCTTATAGCGCTCCGCCTCCTCCACCATCTCCTCCTCACTCCGCGGATGTCGATCCTCATCATCCACCCTCGGCAATCCCCCACCGGCCGCGGGCCTCCGTTCCCGATCCCACAGGGCGCCGCCGACATTGCCCTCCTCGCCGGCCATCTTGACGTAGACGGCGTCCGGGGAGCCGAGGTCGCCGGCGGTGCGCGGGATGACGTGCACGTGCACGTGCGGCACCGACTGCCCAGCCTCGGCGCCGTCCTGCACCGCGACCGAGAAGCTGCCCGTCTCCGGCCTGCCCGGCGCGGGAAAGTGCGCCCGCGCCAGCAGCCGCTGCGCGAGCTGCACCGTCGTGAAGAGGTCGCCCGTCTCGGCCGCGCTGAGGTCCGTCAGCCGCCGGTGCGGGCTGTGCGGGCACACGAGGATGTGGCCCGGGACGAGCGGCTTGAGGTTGACGAGGGCAAAGGAGTGGGGGGTCGTGAGGAAGACCTGGGACGATTTGTTAGGCACGGTGGCTTGCATGAGCAGCAGAATGTTGAGGGCGACAGCTAAGGAAAGGAGAGTGTTGCTCAGCACTGTCTCGGCTGCTCGTGTTGAGCCAAGTTGGCACGATGCCATTGACACAGTCTCAGCGATGCTCGCAGCAAGACGTATTTGTTATGATAAAAGAATCCATGAACCAACCTGTTTCGTCACCTCATAAGGGCCAAACTTGACCGTCATGCCCTCCTCCGTCTTGGTTGATGACATGATGGACCGGGTCATCCCTCGTGCTGTAGTCCTAGTAGCTGCCCACGTTCTCGACATGCACATGCTACTCCAAGCGAGTGAGATTCAAACTATTAAAAAGGGCACTTGGAAATCAAAGCTGTAAACGGTCAAGGTGAAGTGATGCGCCGTTGGAGGTGGCTCGTGGATGTGCTTGAATTCGATACGTACAGTTCGACACGTAAAGCCGCCAATGTTTCCTCAGCAAAACACTGATGTCATTGGATCAATTGCCCCACCCCTGCTCTTCAACCTTCACCTCAACCAACACAAACGCGAGACAAGATTCACATGGGCCGAACGAGAAGACGGCGAAAAGAAACAGCTAGATTATGTGTTGCTGTTTGAAATTGAATAGGGGAATGATCAAGCTGGCCATTTGTAAACGGGGGACTGATTCAATAGTCTTTGGCTATCTTGCCTATAGTAGGTAGAGACAGAGAGGTGTCTGGGCAGGTAGCCATCACAACATCTAAAAAGTGCCTGATTGTTGCACATCCTCCAATTTCTTTCTCCCAATCAGGCGACAAAGTTCCTGGCCGTCTTGTTGTTGGTTGCGATGTTATCTGCAAATCTTTTGTAGAGTACTCCCAAGGCCACCTGCCATCCATCGCCATTCGCGGGGCTGTTGTTGCTAATGTTGACGTTGCCGTCATTGCGGTTGCCACGCAGAGAGGCTGGTTTGAGGTGAGGATGCTTCTTCCAGCAATTCTTTTTCAGGTGACGTTTGCCGCTCTTGGAGCGAGTACAATCCATGCACTCCTCATCGTCCGAGTTCTGAGCTGGCAGAGAAGAGGCTCTCTCCATATCGCCATGCACCAGAATGTAATTATACAGTTCGTCTTTTGTAGCTTCGTGGCCTCTGCCCATGTCTCTCCTGAAGTTTTTGTACAAGACTGGATCGAACGTCTTCATGCTCTCGAGAGCGATGGGAACAAAAGTCTTGTCCGACATCTTCATGTGGTAGGGTATCATGTTCCAGCAAACAAAAAGCTCTGCGAGGTATGCGTCAAGGGTGAGGGACCGATCCCGTAAGAGTCGAAAGAAGGCGTTGATATGCTCTCGAAGCCCATTCTCCGATGCGAACACAACTATGCGCTGGATGGATTGAAATGTGCTAAAGACACTTGCCGTCTCTGGGTTCCAGCCGACTCTCCATCTTGTTGATCACATCATCGTTGACGCAGTTGATCAGGGCGGCCTTGGCCTGGACGTCGGCACTTGCCCACTTCTTGCCTTCATCCTCGGTCAGGTTGCCTTGCAATGCCGCATTGTCCTGGATATGCTCACTGAACCCAAGGACCTGCAAGTTGACAAGCATCTTCACTCGCCAGGCTTGCCACCCCGAGGCATTCTTGAGCTTTTCAATTCTGGGTGCGAAAGTAGTAAAGCAGTGGTCACCTCTGGCATTCGTTGTAGCAGAGTCTCGTCACTTGACGATTGCCGGGTGTTGGCGAAAGTGAGGAGTGCTCAGGGTGAGCAGAAATGGATGGATTGGTTGGAAGAACTGATAGCCAGACTGAAGATTGTGGATGCCATCCGGTAGCAATGGTAGCAAGTAATCCAAGGGGGGCCCTAGATTGTGTGTATGAGGACTGTAGGAAAATTTGAGAGAGTTAGGGTAGGTATTTATGTCCGCATCGCGCAGGCAGGGAAGAAGGGCGTGGCTAGCACCACGTGACGGCTGACAACAATCAACCGGACAAACAGCCAAACGTAAACAATAGACAATTGACATCTTAGGATGTTTCTGTTGAACCCGCGGGTTCACTCGACCAGCTTGGCTACGCTCGGGGCTCTAGATAGTCTTTGAAGATGTGGACTTCGGCCTACACACATATCATCATCACACATGATCATGCTCACCAAGCGATAGTACCACATTGTCCAAGGACATCTCTGCCTAAGGGCGTCTCAAGGCCAAGCAACATTCAAGCAAGTGTCTTGGGCATAGGACTAAGCATTTCACTGAGATCAGACAAGATGTCTGCTGCTAGCCCGAACAGCGCCAGCCCAGCAGGGGCGGTGCTAATGGTAACGGGGGCGGTTAAGGCGACTCCAAAGCTGACCAAAGATACCGGCTACTCCACGAGCTCCTCGAGGCTCAAACTCAAGGGCGACTACGACGCCTTATCGCTTATGGTTGAGACAAGCCTTGAGCCGATGTATGCTGATGCACCCATCTATGGTGACAAAGGCACGATATGTTACAGTAACCAACGGCGTCTAAAGACATAGAAACAAAAAGTCACGAGGTATACACATACAGCCTGAACAAGCGGCCCAACTCGTGAGATCAACGATCCTTCTATGGACACTGACGTTATTGCGCTACGAAATCTTGTCGTTTTCTCTGCAGTCTCACTGTAATTCCCAATTGTAGGTTGTCAATATTGGAATGGAGCAAGCAACAAAAGCCTTGGGGTAGCTACGCTGGCCAGTTAATTTGCAGGCGACATCGATCTTCGCTTGCTGAGCCAATGTAAGCGATTGGACATGTATAAAAAGACAGTCATGCCACAGCGAGAAAAGGCATAAAGGGGGGAGAAACCGGCATGAGCACATTCCATGACCAGCATCCCCCTTCTCCCAATCCAAGATAATAAGGTAGGGAGCCTTTTCCCGAGACGATGGCTTGCTGAAAGTGGTTATGACTTTCGAGCGACATGCGTAGGTTCCTCGCGAGTCTTTCTCTTAGGACCGCGTAATTCGAGAACCTAAAGAGACATTTGATCAGCCAAGATGCTGGAGGTGCCGGGAGGAAAAGAATCGGTCAATCAACCTACCATATCGTGCCAGCCTTGTCCAACAAGGGCCTGTTGGCTTGGCCCTAGGTCCTTGAAACCAAAGGTTTTGTAGAAGTTTGTCGAGTACTGGTAGCGTCAGTCTTGAGTAGCCCTCGTAGGGATGGCCAATCTGCGAGGCCAAGGCTTGATTCAACTTACAGGTCTGCAGACCAATGCAATGCGATCTGCAACTCCGGACTCGTTCATAAGCTGTAGCCATGACTTGAGTGTTGTATTCCCTATGCCGACGCCTCGGACCTCTCGGGTCACAACGAATGAATGGAGACAGATGGTCCGGCCCGTTGATTGATGGCCCAGAGGAGAGTTCTTGGAGGCAATAGGATCTCTCCAATTCTCTGGGTAAGCCATATCTTGATCCGTGACGACTGGGCCTTTGCCCAGAGTGGCAATGACGTGGGCGAACATCACATGCCTGGCGTCGTCATTACGCCCAGTCTCGACAGGATGAGTATGCTGCATCGTGACAACCGACCAGCCTGGGGCATCGGTAGGTCTATAGGTATTGAAGAGACCATAACATAGCCCGCCTGATTTGCGGATACGATACTCCATCTAACTTTGGTCAGTTACATTTCAGGGCAGATCACGATCGGAATACCTTACTTGCTGCCTTGTTGCTCTATGGGTAGGGTCTGATAAGCCGGCATTCTCGAGCGTCATGCACGTTTCGAGATCGGACTCTGTCAACGGGGAAAGCATAGGCGCCCAGTGGAAGGGAATGACCTTTGGCAAGAGGTCGGCCTCGGAGTTGCGCTTCTGAGATCTCAGCTGCGCAATGTTTCTGCTGACCCTGACCAAGTCATCGTCTGCATCACCAGACTCGTCAATGGCCCCGGCATTATGCTCGTCATCTTCGACGGGTTCGACGGCGGACTCGCCAGAGAATATCATTCCCCTGGCAGCCGTGGCAAACTCATTGTTTGGCTTTGCCATGTTACCCGCACAAGTGAGATTCTGGCTCAAGCACAACTTGGAGGGCTGCTCTATCGAGCTTGCACTGGCGGGAGTTCTAGGCGTGAAAGGTGGCGAATATGGCGGGAGAATTGGGTTGAAGCTGGTACACACTGAGCCGCTGCAAGTCCGTCCACTGGGAAATGAAGCGGGGTTGAAAAAGGCCCAGGTCCTGCCTGGCCTTGGGCTGTTGTTCTGGATAGAGCCGAGGCCGGTCGGGACAATTGTCGATGCGCTTCCAGCGTGAGCATACAACTTTCTCTGGCCACTAGACGGTCGTTTGCTTGATTCTGTGGGGTGACGCAAGCCCACAATCAGAGAGTCGTTGAAATCAAATGTGTAGGATGGCTGTGGCTGTAGCTGCAGCTGTAGATACCTAGCCGTGGGTGTCGCGTCGTGGCACGCTACTGGATGCAGCTAGAAGCAGCGGGCAGAGCGTTGCTGGGTTCTGGTTGCGAGGTAAGTTGGATGTCGATGCCGATTTTATTGGATTGTGAGGTGAGAGAAGTGGTCGTCATGATCCAATGTTCAAGAGAACACCGAAAAGTCAACCAGTCAGGTGTAGACCTAGGCCCGCCAAAGGATCGGATGATGGGACCGGCCCCGAGATGGGGGCAGGTGGAACCTCGCTGGGGTCGCCTTGAGTCACCAGAAGCAGGCCTCACTGGTGATGCTGATGGCATACCCTAGGTAGGTGTTTAGTTGCTGCAGCATTACTCGTGTTCCTACAAGCTCCTGGGTTTGCAACGTAAAAAGTCCGAGGGAAATCCATGGCCATCTGCTTCAATAGAAGGCATCCAAGACACCGCCCTCAAGAGTCATCGCCAACCTAGGTACCTTCATACCTAGGGTGACAAGGGCTGGCTCGTGGATGATACAAGTTGACTCCTCGTGCTCCAGAGAACGCAGCATCTAGCGATTTGAAACCCCCTCATGCCACATCAAGAACAGAGGCTGGTGTGATTTCTGGGGTTCCCTTGTCGTCAAAAACATGGCATGATTGGGGGGAATCGACAAGAGTCGCCGAAGAGGGGAGCGGAGCACATGCCATGTGGAATGAGCATCATTTCGGCCAACAAGAGCAACAATCCTCAAAGATAAAGTCCCGATGACTGTGGGGAAACCATATCATGTTGAACAGATCCAGCCTTTATTGTTGTCTATTGAATCCTTTCTGCACATCCTCTGTCTGGGTCAGGCCAGGTCGCCAGGAGACTCCCGAGCGGCAGCACCCGCACCAATCGCGACCACAGCCATAATTCAATCGCAGCAATAGAGACATAGATGGACTATCAAGCCAGCCTGTCCTCGTCATGATGAATGTCTGTCCATGGACTTCGGCGGGGTTCTACGGCGGACTGACGATGCTGTTCTGTTTGTTGCTTTGGTTGGGTGCATTCCATCATTGCCTGGACGCTGCGGCTGCCGAAGGACCAATGACGAGTTGCTCGCCCGCTCAGAACCAGCAAGTGGCTCTATACGAGGACAAATAGTAGGCGAGCATCCATCTACCGGCATGCAGAGGCATGGATACCAAGTAGACGGCCAATCCTCACCCAAGACGTCGGGCTACTTATCGCGAGTCGTGACTGGAAGCTCTTATGGATGGCCTGCAGGGGGATGACGGCACATGCCGCCCGAGCAGCCCCCAGAGAGACCCACAGGAGGGAGCCTAGCAAGCCTAGCAAGCCTAGCAGGCTAAGGCACCCACTGGAGATTCGCTGTGACGCCCACTCGCCCGCACGCCGCCTTTGTTGCCCCTCCGCCTGCAGCTGCCTGCGGCCTCGATTTCTCATCCAGTACCAGTCTTGACGCTTAACAAACCGGAGCCGCAGGCTAGCCTCACCTTACTCCTGCATCATCGTCAATCCTCACCGCTGTCGTCACCTTCATTCTCTTCACTTGGTTTTGTGAGACGTCCGGGCTTGACCAGCAGCCAGCAAGCAAGCTACAGTAGTCTCCCACAAGGAGCTTGGAGCTTCCCCCACATCTTGCTCTTGACCGTGTCTTGGCCTTTACTTTTCTTCCCGCATTTCCACCCTCTTGTGCCTCTCTATCGTCTGCTTCTCGCCCTCCTGGAATCCCTCGAGTGTATCCAGACAAACGAAAAGACCAACAACAACACAAGAGGAAACTCGAGCCATCATGTACGTCTCCCCGCCTATTTGTCATATACCTCGGAACTGAACTCCATGCTTACATTATCCCGCCAACAGGCGTATCACCATTAACATATTCAACCCTCGAGCAGGGGAGCAGGATAGCCTGCTGAACCTCGAAATCTTCTCCGACATGACCGTGTCTACACTTCGCGAATCCATCCAGGCCGATTCCTCTGTCCCGCCTCTCTCTCAACACATCTATCACAATGGTCGACTTCTTTCAGACGACACCAAAACCATGGAGCAGCTGGAGATTGCCGATGGTGATATGCTAGCTCTCCATGTTAGAGATATGCGAGGCAGTACCGGCGTCCCAGAGCAAGCCACGCGCCAACAAACACAACAACAACCACCGCCACAACAGCAACAACAGACACGAAGACGAGGCCCCAACGACCCTGACCCTGAGCTCATCCGCCTTCAGGTTCTTGGAGATCCCGCCTTGAGGCAACAGCTCCAGAGACAGCACCCCGAGCTCGCTGCTGCCGTGGACGACGCCGCCCGCTTCGCAGGCATCTTCCAAGATAGCCAGAACCGGGAAAGCAGAGAGCGAATCGAGCGGCAAAGAGAGATTGAGCGGCTGAATGACGACCCCTTCAACATTGAGAACCAGAGAAAGATTGAGGAAATGATTCGCCAAGAGAGAGTCATGGAGAACCTGCAAAATGCCATGGAGCATAACCCAGAAGGTAAGACATGCCGAGTTAACAAGCTGGGAGATTTATGCACGCTAACATCTAGCTAGTTTTTGGCCGTGTCCACATGCTCTATGTCAACGTTGAGGTCAATGGAAATAAGGTTAAGGCGTTGGTCGACTCTGGAGCTCAGGCTACCATCATGTCCCCCGCGTGCGCCGAAGCCTGTGGCATTATGCGGTTGGTTGACACACGGTTTGCCGGTGTAGCTCGCGGAGTAGGAACTGCAACAATCATTGGGCGTGTCCACTCGGCACAGATCAAGATTGGAAACCTCTTTCTGCCGTGCAGCTTTACCGTTATGGAGGGCAAGTCAGTCGATCTTCTGCTTGGCCTGGACATGCTCAAGAGATATCAGGCGACCCTTGATCTCTCCACAGACAAGCTCATCATTCAGGGCGAAGAAGTTCCTTTCCTTGGCGAGGCTGAGATACCCAAAGAGGAGGAGGCGGTTGTCGAGGAGCCCACGTTGCCCGGCCCTGCCGGAACCACCATTGGTCAACGATCTGGTGCCGTTCACCCCGCCGACGCTCCGCAGCCACAGAATCCGGCAGCAGCGGCGGCGCAGTCGGCATCCTCGGCATCCTCGGCCCCGGCTTCGGCCCCAACTTCAGCGGCTGCACCGGCCCCAGCGACTGCCCCCACGTCAGCCACGATAGAGATCTCTCCTCAAGCCGTCGAAGGCCTCATGGCTATGGGCGCTACAAGGGAACAGGCCATACAGGCGCTACAGGCGGCTGAAGGAAATGCAGACGTGGCCGCCAGTCTCATTTTCTTCTCTTGATGTATCCAAGACCTACAGACATAATCACGGCAGTGGTGCAATTTAGACCCGTATTATCTGGGTAAGCTCGTGTAGATGACAATGGCGGATAGAAGGAACAGGCATGGCTTACGCTTACGCGCCTCACGCGCCAGGAATGGAATCGTAGCTTACCTAGCTAGATTCCACGCTGATAGGGTACATATCAAGAAAGGAAAGGCATCTTCAAGTGACAAACAATGACATATTAGCTCATGGAAGAACTCTTGGGTATTCGTAGACTAGCTATGGACTGGATTCTGAAGCAGGCCCTCTCATCGGATCTTGTAGAGACAAGGCTTGAGAATCGAGGCCTCGTTGACCTCGGCTTCATCATTCTTGGCATCCAATGTCCGTATGATGCCCCTCTTTCCCTTTGGAGGCTCGTCTGGCTTGACGCCTTTGCCCTTGGTCGGTGACGCCCCCTTGATAAAGTGCATCTTGACAAACATCTTGTTGGAAAGATCAATGGCCTCACGGTCGCCGTGTAGAACAAAGCCTCGAGCCTTGAGGACCTCGACAAAGGCAGAGACATCCGTCTCTCGCCGTCGGTCATCCATGCCGTCCACCTCAACCGCGAGGTCCTCGTCGTTACCCGCATCGCCCTCGCCGTCCTTTGCCTTGCCCTTCTTGACCGCCGCCGCCGCCTTCTTGCGGTTGCCGACGCTGTGGGTGACGGGCGCGTGCTTGCTGCGGACCGGGCCGAAGCGGCTCTTGATCTCGGCCACCCAGAGCTCGCCCTTCCAGTGGAGGATACGGTAGGCCTCCTCGACGAAGTCGACCCAGTTGGTGCCCATGAGGGCGAGGCAGAAGACGGCCACGTTGACGGAGCCGTCCTCGAGGGGCAGGTTGGCAATGTCGGCCTTTGTCACGTGCGGGCTCGGGCTCTGCAGGTCAAAGCTCTTGATGTCAATGTGCAGCTTCTTCTTGTCGGCCTGCAGGGCCTCGGCGAGGCGGGCGTCGCCACAGCCCAGGTCGGCAATGGTGCACTTGCCGGTCGTCCGTGGCAGCACCGTCTTGGAGAGCGGGGGAGGGGCCTGGCCCGGCCGACCTTTGCCCGGGGGCCGGACGCGGCCTCGGGTGCGCACGTCGTTGAGGAAGCTGTCGACGGGGTTCTCGGGCCAGACCTTGACCTGGCGTCGGAAGCCCTCGTGGTACTCATCAAACATCTCGGGGGCGTCTTTGAAGAGCTCAAAGGCCTCTGCCGAGGGCCGGGTGTAGAGCGTCTCGTTGAGGTGGCGGAAGCGCGCCGACACGAGCTTCTCCCGCATCGAGGCCTGGAGCGGGGTGAGCTTGGGGGCGGGCGGGCGGGAGACGGTCTCGGGCTTTGGTGCGGCTGGTGTGTCCGGTTTGGAGGTATCGTCTGCGTCCCCGTCGTCCTGGCTCTTCTGCTTCTGCTTGTTCTTCTTGTTCTTCTTCTCCTTGGGCTTGGGCTGCGACTCGGTTTCCTTGTCCTTGCCAGGCGCATCGGCGGTAGCCTTGTCAGACTCTTTCGCATCAGCAGCACCAGCGGCATCAGCGGCACCCTGCGCAGCCTTGCCATCCTTCTTCCCGTCCTTTCTCTGCCGCTTGGAGGCCTGAGCTGGCTTTGTCGCGTCTCCCGTGCTCTTCTTGCCCTCAATCACTGTCTCCCAGAGATCGGCGACGGTCGAGGGCGTGACGCTCTCGGCGATGGCGGCATTGGCCCGCTTGCGCTTGCGGGACTTGAGACCCGGGTTGCGGACCACGGCCTCGGCCTTTTCGACTTGGAGGCTGTCAGCCGAGACGGACCATCCTGGTACGGCGAACATTGTGTAGAGAATCCGACTTTGCTTGTACGTGCGGACGCGTTTATGGTGGTGAGGATGAGCGATTGCGATTTTTCGTAGTGACTTTTTTCTGGAAAAGACGTTATCGATAAGCCGTAATCGAGGTGCGTAGGTACTTCTGGGCAAGTATCTTTGCACATGAGCATGAGAGATCGGATCTACAAAAGAGGCGGGCCCGTGCAGAACAACATTGAGATCCTTGCCCATCCATCCACATTGAGC
Organism: Pseudonectria buxi; assembly: GCA_003693545.1. Classification (NCBI taxonomy): domain Eukaryota; kingdom Fungi; phylum Ascomycota; class Sordariomycetes; order Hypocreales; family Nectriaceae; genus Pseudonectria; species Pseudonectria buxi. The sequence goes on from QUZG01000036.1 coordinate 333,440, forward strand.
ATCGTGTAATGATTGACTGTCCCTACCTTGCTGAGCTACCGCTCCTTCTATCGCTTACGTATCTACCAATCCAGTTAAAAAGGACTCGGCTCCGGAGTTGCTGACATGTTCTGTCACCGGCTGGCCATGCCTCGGCCACAGCAACGAGCTGTGGGGTCCTGGACAGCATCGGTATTCATGAAAAAGGTCAATTCTCTACATCTACCAGCCTTATGAATGATATCAACACCACTATTTGTAGACTATACGATAGGGTTATCCTTGGGCTGTGGTCACCACATGTCTACTTGCTTGGGGCGAAGCTGGGAGCCTCATGGCCTCCTCGGACCTCTTGAGATCATGATCAATGCATGCTAGCCACTTTTTGTTGCCAGGACAGGCCGAAGACAAGTTTTGTGGCCGCACATTAGGGTCTACTCAGAACACAGCCCGATCGTCAATACCCAAGACAACGCCCTGTCCAGGCCTATCCAGAGCGGGTAGGTGCATGAAGACTGCCGCCGATGACTGCCAGAGGGAGGCCGCAGCAGAAAGAGGCGAGTGGACAATGCCGACCTGGAGGGTGGAATTCGAGGGAATGATTGCGAGCAGGTGTCGAGAGGCCAAGGAGGGGGTTGCACAAGGTGCCGTCGATCTTGCCCGTCTCGACCTGGTCGTGCCAACACGCAACGGCGCTGGCACTGTCGAATGTCGATGGGTGTTTGGGTTCTTCTGCTGCACGGGGCCGTACACTTGGCGTGGCTTCCCGTGAGGAGCCACGCTTCAGGGCGGTTCGTCCGAACACGAGGCACAACTCAAACTCTAGCCTGGGGCCCAAGCCCGTCGGCGATGGCGGACCAATCGTGGAGGTTGCCGGGTAGAGACGTCACCTTGGAACGGCCCTGGCGCAACTATCCGAGGCAACAATACGGACCACGACGAGGCGATGTGACGGAAACCGGCGATCAACGGCAGCCAACGCGAAGACGGTGGGGGGGGTCTTGGAGCCCTGGAGCCCTGGAGCCCCGTTGCAGAGGAAAGCCAAGCAAGGCAAGGCAAAGCAAGGCAAATCAACGAGCGGCCGAACGATTCTCTTTGCAAGCCATGTACATACCTAGGTAGGTAGGTAGGTACATAGGTGTGTAGGGCCAGAAATGCATACATACTGTGTGTGGTGTGTGGCCAAGACCCTTGGCCGTTGGAACTGGAACACCAACACGCACGTCAGACCGGATGGCTCGGTGGAGACTGATGAGCAGCGAGCGCTAGATCTTGTGTTCTTGGGCTCCCAAGCATAGATGTCTGTGCCGCTGTGAATCCCCCCATAGGCGGCTTGTACAACTCGCTGCTGGTGACGACCTACCTTAATGGGGCAATGGGGTCTAAGACATGTATTCGGAGCCACATTGTTCAAGGTGTCGGGTTTCATTGCCTGGCTGTGATTCGTGCCAACTACCCATGTAGAGTGTCCAGACCATGCATGGGTGGCTTGCTTGCTTGCCTGTTGGCCTGCATAGCACGGATGGCTGGGCTCATGAATGGTTGGAGTTGGGTTGGTCCTGGAGCCTGGAGGCTTGAGGGCACGGGGCAGCTGCGGTGCCCCTACTGCCTAGTCCGTACACAACCTAGCGATGAGGCAAAGATCCGGTTGCCGGGAATACAATACATGGATGAATCATGATGCCGCGCCATCGCGAGCAACGCAGCATATGGAGTACGGAGTGCTCTGTCCATGCACACATGACATGGGGCCGGGCCACCCGTACCCCGTGCACGCCGGCCCAGATGAGCACGTTGCGCAAGTGCCACGGCTGCCGTGCTATACATACTATTACATCCCTAGGCACCCAGGTTGGTAGGGACCATTGCAGGTGGGCATGGCTGGAGACGAGGGCTTGCACGACACTGTGCATCGTTGATGTTGCACCGACGGGGCCGAGCTAGAGGCTGGGGGCCAAGCCTGGGAAAGAGAGTAGAGAGAGAGAGAGAGAGAGAGAGAGAAGCCGGAGGCCCAGCTATGTAGCCTCCTATCCGCCATCCGCGGCCAGCCAGTCGATTGACACTCGAGGAGATGTATCGGCGCAGAGATCCGGAGCCGACGTTGGTTGGCGTCAATGTCAATGTCGATGTCGATGTCGATGTCGATGTCGAGAGCGAAGCCGATCGGAGGTTGCGCCTCGGGAGACGGGCCAGGGGGAAACTGGCCCCGAGATCAATCGGGAGGATACCTAGGTAACTCGAGCGAACAAACGAGGTCCCGAAATAGCCATGCTTGAGTTGAGTACCGAACGACGACGCATCAGGAGACTCGAAAAGGTAGGTGACATTGGGGGCCATGGGTGAAGTACCGCACAGATCCATGCCGAGGGAGGGATGGATTCCGGTACCTTGGCCAGCTTACTCGAGGCATACAGTACATGGTACGCGGCTGTTTGGCGGAGCAAGGCAGATGTGAAGGCGTAAATCTGTAAATCTGTAAATCTGCAGCCGTTGGGGATGGGGATCCGTCCCGTCACGTCATGTCACGTCAAGCAAGATGTGATGGATGTGATGGGCGGAAATAGCGCCCCCAGAATAAAGTGATGAGCACGAGCTAAAATTAAGAATGGATTCAAGCCTATTCCGGCCCGGGCCTGACGTCCCCTGCCAGGCCCGTTCTAGTTGATTGCTTGGAGGGTTATTTTGGACGACCTGGAATGGAGGAATTGAGCCTGCTTTCCATTGCTTGCCTAGCCCATCTATCCTGGGCAGGTATCTTACCAAGTGCCAATCTAGAGCTTCTCCCGCCTCTTTATTCTGTGCCACCCACCATCATAACCACCGTGTTGGCGCCGAGGTTTGAGGGTTGAACAGGGCCATTTGGTCCATTTATCCTGTCAGGCCTGGGGTTTGGTCGTTTGGCGCCCCCAATCTGCCTGATCTCCATACCCTGCCAGCCCTATCCGATCCTCTCTGCCTTGCACTCTGCCTCGCCTTTTTCACTTGTCATCGACTCCTCTTGTCTGTCTCCGTCCTCTCCCCAGCCGTCTCCGTCTTCTCTCCTCTCTCCTCCCTGCCGGAGCTGTGTTCCATCCCCGGCCTCTTCTTCCTCCTGTATTCCGTTGCGTACGGTGCCGTAGCCTTCTAGACCACAGGGACCACCCCCTTGTCGTTTTGCTCTAGGCCCCGTACAGTGCACGACCGGGCTTCAACGTGCCGGTGCGCCATCAATCCATATCTCCACATCTGCTAGCCAGAGACGGAGTTGTCGCTTCACTTGGCCATCTCTTGTTATGTTACGGAGTAAAGCTCCCCAAACTTCAGCCCTCTGCGAGCCACGGCGTCTCCTTGGCCCCGCTGCCTGCCAGAGCCTGCCTATCCGCGCCCGCACCAGTCTTGATTCTACCCGCCCCGACATTCTTCAACGGCTTGTCTGGCGCTCTAGCTTTGCATCATCCTGTGGCCGTGCGCGACGAGAGCATCATTGAGAAGCTCCTCTTGCCACTGCTGCCGCTGCCTCTGCTGCCATTGCGAACGAGCCCGGCTGCCGAGTTGGATTGGTGAACCGCCGACTCTCGAGTTACACCACCATGTTTCACTTCCTCTACGAAGCTTCCTTATAGACAAAACCACCCCAGCTGCGCTACCGCTATCGCCGCATCGTCCTTCTGCTTCACTCCGCCCTCCTCCATCTCGCTGCAAGCTTCTCTTCGTCCCGCACCCCGGACTGCGTCGCTTCCAGTGCCCTGCCTGCAGCAACTCTTCCATCTCTCTCCTTCTCTCCTTATCTTTGTCCACTTACCTGTCGGGCTGAGAGTCGTATTGCTCGCTTCGCCCCTTCTACCGTATACCTACGTCGTTCCCGGTGCGCCGACATTGTCGTACCCACGCCTTTCCTAGCTTATTCGACCTCCAGCACCATGTGAAGCTGCGAATCGCATCACCCGCGCCCATTAAACGAATCAGCACAGGCCCCGCTGCCTTCTATTGCCGTCATGGCCGAACCGGCCATGGATTCCGAGCCTTCCAGGACACCAAGCTCGGCGTCGACAAAGCATGACGAAGATGGCAAAGACGACCCGAATCGCAAGAGATCAAACGTTCGTAAGCGGACCAAGACTGGCTGCCTTAGTAAGACCTCACCCCCCTGCATCCATGTTGTTCTGATGGACCAAATTGAGGCAGCGCACCAATACTAACTTGCTCGCGATGCAAAGCTTGTCGAAGGAGACGCATCAAGTGCGACGAGGGCCGGCCGACATGCAGCAACTGCATCAAGTCCAAACGCCAGTGTGAAGGCTACAGCCAACCTCTTGTCTTCAAACATCCCATAGGATCGATTCATGAAGGGCATTATGGCCCGGCCCTCTATCCACCGGGTTCATCTCATCTTGTCGGTCAGATGCAGAGCAGGTCTTCAGCGCCAGGCCCTCTGCCCATGATAGCCCCCAAACCAGCGCCTTTCGACTATCAGGGACCCCAGGACTTACACTACAGACAGTACAGCCATGGCCAGGCCTCGATACCACCACATGGCTACAACTTCAATCACGCTTCGACTACGTCGGGCCCCTACTCCAGGCCCGATCTCATGCCACCCCAATACCCTCACGGCCACGCCAGGTTTGATAGGGGCCCTCATCAGCATCAGCAAGAGTTGCTCCGACGAGAGGAGAGTCGAAACGCATATGCGCCAGAAACCACCATCGAGGAAGAAGTACCGGTCCAAGAACTTGGGCGTATCCCAGCCCAGCCTCAAAACCAGCCATTGGACTACGACGTGCCAGACGACGACGTCATGATGGGCGATTCCGACGACGAGACGCGCGATCCACGTGAGATACTCGGGCCCATGGTTCAACATCTAACGAAACTATTCGACACAAATGGCATTCGGGTGCGAGCCTTCTCTACGTTTGCACAATGCGATGTGCTTTCCGAATACACCGCGTCAGCCCAGATCGGGGAACTCAACGACCCTAGGCTCATGGCCATCTTTATGCATTTTATTCAGGTTACAGGTCCGAGCATGTCTTTGTATGAAAGACATCCGTTTGACCATGCTGGATCGGAGAGTTTTGACCCCACGCCTAAAGGAACGAATAAGTTATGGAGCTGTGCGAATCCCTTGTAAGCATATCGCCAGCTTGTCCAGATGCTGACTTTCCAGTAAAGATACCTTTCCGATCATTGCGTTCAAACACCCGGGTCTGCTTCATGCAATGCTTGCCATAGCCAGCCTGCAAATCGCCAAGCTTCAGAGAGTGCCGCCAACTGCGGCCCTGAAACACTATCACTTGGCAATCCGCAGAGTGGCAAAGAATGTGAAGACCCATTCTCGGCGAATACAACCGCCAACACTCGCCGCCACCTTGTTATTGGCCTATTTCGAAGTATGGAACTCGGAGCACTCAAAGTGGTGCAACCACCTATGGGGGGCTCGGATTCTGTTCCGCGAGATGCCCCTCAGGGAGATGTCAAGAAACTGTTTACCGATGAGGCGTCTGCGGGAGATGAGGAAGGACGCTGAAGATCAAGATCAGATGAATTCCTTTTTTCCAGGATTCCAGCCAGCCTCTCGAAGCGAGCTTCTCGACCTCGACTATACACTCTTGAGCACATTGTCTGGGCAGGCAGTCCGAGCGGAAGACTACGGCCTCGGCAGAGGCCAGTTCGTCGATCCGTCGACCAGCCCTACGACTGATCGAGACGTTGAGCAGTATGAGAATCTGCGAGATTTGTACTGGTGGTACTGCAAAATGGACGTTTACCAGAGCATATTGGGAAACACGAAGCTGTTGTAAGTTGTAGAAGCCGCATGAACATGGCATGCCTCCAGGCTAATTCGCCACAGTATGGAATACGAGTGTTGGACACAATGTCCGCCGCGCGCGCCCATGTCTAAGCTGGAAGCCATGTGAGCACGAACAACCCCACAACTTACGTGGTGAAGATGTTTGAACTGACAAACGACTTTAGATATGGCACCTATGACCATCTCATGCTACTCCTTGGGCGACTTGCGGATTTTGCTTCCAAGGATGTCGCACGCAAGCGCAGAGCAGCTGGACCCGGGAAAACACCACCCCAGGGGACATCGACCGGCTCATCGCCCCCTCAGTTCCCCGGAATCCTCCCTACAGATGGGAAGATCAGGGTCCCCATGGGCTTCACGCCTCCGCGAGACCCGTCGCCGCAGAGCGAGGCCACGGACGACCAGGACCCCGAGGCAGCCTTTCAAGCGGCGCTGCAGGAGTGGGAAGCCATTCAGCGCGGGTTTGACGCTTTCAAAAGTCAGCTGGGACCCGAGTTTGAGCCTCTCCGGCCCGAGTACTCGGATCGGAGGGATTCGCCGTTTGGCATGTCACTCCAGTACCGAACATTTTCAGTGGCTGGTATCTGGATGAACTACTTTATGGGCATGATCCATCTCCACCGGGCACATCCTTCCATGCCTCCAGCGGCGAACCAGGCAGTTGGGATGGCAGCCCCCCACACAGGGAGATACTCGATCCAGCTTGGGCGTGTTGCCGCGGGACTAGCCGACGATTGCTCCGAAGTGACGGAAATCAGCACTCTCATTAGTGCCGCCTTTATTGAGAGCTGTTTCTGCCTTTTTGTGGCAGCTGTCGAGGTATGTTTTCCACGGGGTCTCCGTGCAACGCTGCCTACTCTGCTTTGCTTGCTCAAACTAACGCCGTCCTTGTACAGTTCCGCGACGACGCTCAACGCCACTGGGTCGTCCAGCGACTGAATGATATCACCAGGCTTACTGGCTGGCAGTCGGCGCGCAGGATCGCGGGCGGTTGCGAATCCGGCTGGATCAAGGCCGCACAGCACGGCCGTGGTCCGCCCTATACCCGGTCGATCGAGGCCGACCCTGGCGCCGACGTCCCCAACTGGCAGACTGGACGCCGCATTGATAGCGTGATCCAGGAGCGAGGGAAGAGCGACGAACGGCGGGTGGTGCTGGTCAAGTCGGAGCAGGCCTCGTATGCCCTCGGCTTGCTCAGCGTGGAAAATGACCTCGAGGATTTGGAACTGAAAGACGACCCATGAGAAGGAGGGAGATGCCCAAGTTTTGTTTTTCGAATCGGGAGGTGAGCGACGTTGCGTGTCATGATTTCCGTCTATATATCCGCAATTCGGGTCATGTTAAAAAAGGGGTTGTATTGCACAGAGCTTGGGGCAAGCCCAGGGTCGTGGAGAGGATGGTTTAGCTGTCCTGGCGCTTTCACGGCTATTGCCTCGGATTAATGATACACGGGTGGTTACGGCTGGCTACTCGGATCTACAGTAGACGTCTCTCATCTTTGCCCCCGTAGCAGTTACGTGCCCGTAGGTGTGCCAACACATGTCTCGTCTATTGCTGTCAAGGAAATCGCCTCCTTAGTTGGCCGGCAGCCGCTCTACGACTGAGGCCATCTCCTCGTCCGTGTATATTCTGAAACCCTTTTCCTTGGTGACACTGGCGAGCTGCACATTCTTGGAATCTAGCTTCTCCTCCATGACCTGCTTCAACGTCTTGAGCACGAGCGTCTCGGCATCCTCGAGGGTCAATGACTATATCTCCACGTTAGTCGCTTGCGGTCGAGGCCATGGTCATGACGCCATGACGGGGCAATGCGAGGGAAGGGGAAAACCCACCTTGTGGTACTCGTTCTGAAGCTCGGCCTGGGCACCCTCGGAGCCTGAGCCGATGGCCTTGGCGTCGTAGCGGTAAAAGGTGCCGCTGGGCTCAGCGTGGAACAGCTGGGGGCCGTCCTCGTCGAAGCCGGCAATGAGGAGGGCGACGCCAAAGGGACGGCTCATGATGGTCTCTTCTCCGTCGGCGCCCTCTCCGAAGCGCAGGGCGAGGTCGCAGATGGCCTGGGTGCAGCTCTCGACGCGAAGGGGCTCGTTGTAGTTGAAGGCGTGGCTCTGGGACTCGACGCGGGCGTGCTCGACCATAGAGCGGGCGTCGGCCTGGAGGCCCGACATGGCGCAGCCAATGTGGCGGTCGATTTCGACAATCTTCTCGACCGACGACGTCTCGAGGAGGGTCGAGGTGACGCGCTTCTCGACGCCGAGGATGACGCCCTCGGAGGTGGCGACGCCGATGGCCGTGGAGCCGAGCTTGATGGCCTCGAGCGAGTATTCGACCTGGAAGAGACGGCCTTCGGGGGAGAAGGTGTTGATCCCCCGATCTGTGAGGTGGAAGGAGGGTGTTAGCGCAAGAAAGCGGCGGCGGCAGCAGCAGCAGTGATGTTGACAGTAGAGCAACTGGGCAGCCAGATGGGAAGCTCTAGAGCGGCGGGGGAGGAGTGGGAGGACATGCCGTATTCAGATCTTGCCATGAACATGTTGGCGGTATTGAGTCGAGATGTGCGTTGAGCTGGGAAGAAGGGGTTTATCTAGGTAGTCGAGTCGAGTCGAGTCGAATCGGGTCGTCGCAAGAGAGAGCTAGAGAGAGATGGTCATGAAAGAGTTGGAGGTTGATTGACGTGGGAAGGCTGAGCATAGGTGAGCAAGCAACGGCCATGAGCCAACCAAAATCGTCAGTGGAGAGAGAGCTAGGCAAGCAGTGCGCCTACGTAGTTATGTAGCTGCTGGGCGCTAGACGCCTGTAGAGTGTAGACGCCCTATTGGCCGCTGGGGCTCTAGGAGAGTGGACGCTGGGAATGGCAGTTGAGATCCACGCTAGACTGTTTTGGGACACTCGGCCTCGTTGATGCAAGACAACAACCGACTCAAGCAAGTAGAGCAGCATACCCAAGTTACCTAGATATCCAGGTAAAAGACAGAATATGGCATGAATCGTGACATGTTCAAACTGTGTATCTCATAATAGAACATAATTCCTCTCGTGGTTGGTGCAACCTGCTCTATTCCAGCTTCTATCCATTCCATCCTCATGCAAGCAAGGTACCCCACGTCTCGTCACGACGCGCGACTGATTGATTGGGCAACCAACCTTTCCTTTGCCATCATTTGCTCAAACCACCATACAACACCTGCCTCCCACAACCCACAACCCACGGCCCAATTTATGCTGGCGACAGCTTCTACTTGTTGGGCATCCCCAGATGTAGCCCGCCAACATGTCTTCTGGCGCAGCACGAGCATCATTCCGTCCCAACGCCAATGGCAACGGCAGCGGCAATGGCAGCGGCAGCGATGACAGGCCTCCTCGCGCTCCCTCGACGCAGACTGCCGCCAGCTTCAGAAACAAGGGCCACTCGCCTCAGCCCAGCAGCATCTCGTCAGGCCTACCGCACAAGAGAAGTGCCTCGGGCAACCCGCGGACGTCGAGCAGGGCCACCGAGGAGCGTCGCTACGAGGAGCGCCGCGTAACAGAACGGACCTTTGAGGCCCATCTCGAGAGGCGCGCCGCAAGCCCACCAAGACGAACAGCTCCGGCCGACAAGAGAGCATCAGTCGAAGTCCCGAGGCACAAGGCTCCCGATCAGAGAGCAGAGACGCCCCCGGGTATGTCGGCGCGACTGCGCGAGCGTTGAGCCATCCTGAACCCACGATGGCCGCCATGATCGATCGATCGACTGACTGACTGACTTTTCCCTGAAAGTGCCATGGAATCCCGAAGCCACCCTCCTACCACATACCACCGCCCCCTTGGCCACCCGAATATCCATCCCGCCGCTGGCCTCGACCGTGCCACAAGCCCCGCAGCCGAAGCCTCTGGCCGAGCTGAGCCTAGAGGTACAGGAGGCAGTCATTGTAGAAGATATACTCTTTGTCTTCATGGGATTCGAGGGCCAGTATATTCGCTTCGCCAAGGGTTACAACCCGCACGAGGAGAGGGACCGCCTCTCCGGCCCAAGTTTTAGGATCATGCCTGGCCTCGACCCCAGTCTGCAGGGCCTGACCCAATCGATGCTGAAAATGGCAACCTACTACTCGGCCCTCGAAGCCTTTGTCGACGTTCAGAGCCGCGAGGAATTTGGCGCCGTCAACCACGCGCTATGTGCCTCGGTACGCAAGTTTCTACAGGACTATCTCGTCATGATTGCCCAGCTCGAGACGCAGTTCCTCACGAGCGATACCTTTACGGTGCATGTCCTCAACATCCACACCATGTCGACGAGCCAGATGATGCAACAGCTTTATGCGCTGGCTCACGAGCTCTTGAAGAAGAATGCGCTGCTCGACGATGAGACCGACGAGGAAGAGGACAATGGAGACGACTACGAGAATATCCTAGAAACTCTGCGCGACGGCGGCGACCTCATGCCTGGTAACATGACAGGAAAGAAGATTTGCAAGGGGGGCATTGTTCTCGGCCTCATCACAAAGCGATTGGAGTCCATGTCAGGGGACCCGGCAGCTCGGGCACTTTTGACGTCGTTGCTGCGGGATGCCAGCAAGCCATACATGGTGATGCTCAACGAGTGGCTCCATCACGGCAGCATCCATGACCCGCACGCTGAGTTCCTCATCAAAGAGCAAAAGAGCATCCGGCGCGAGCGGCTCGAGCAGGACTACACGGACGAGTACTGGGAGCGAAGATATACGATACGCGACCACGACGTGCCGCCGCAGCTCGAGGGAGTCAAAGCCAAGGTGCTGCTGGCAGGCAAGTATCTCAACGTGGTACGCGAGTGCGGCGGAGTCGACGTGAGCAAGGTCGTCAAGGACGTGCCCGTCTCGTTTGACGACAACCGATTCCTCGAGAACGTCAATAGCGCCTACGCCCACGCCAACGAGTCCCTCATGCAGCTGCTCCTCACGACGCACTCGCTGCCCGATCGCCTACGCTCCCTCAAGCACTACTTCTTCCTCGACCCATCCGACTACTTCTCATACTTTCTCGAGCTGGGCTCTTCGGAGCTGCGCAAGCCCGTCAAGTCGGTCAACACGGGCAAGCTACAGTCTCTGCTGGACCTGGTGCTCCGGCAACCCGGCAGCGCCGTCTCATTCGACCCCTTCAAGGAAGATGTCAAGGTGGAGATGAATGAAGTGCCACTGACCAAGGCACTCCAGCGTGTCGTCAACATTACGGGAATCGATCAGGGCGAGGCTCTGCAGCCCCTGGCCAGCCAGCCGATAGATCACGATAAGAACGCCGTCGGCTTCACGTCCCTGCAGCTCGACTACATGGTCCCCTTCCCCGTCTCCCTCGTTGTCAGTCGCAAGACCATCTGGCGCTACCAGACCCTCTTCCGCTACCTCGTCTCCCTCCGCCATCTTGAATCCCAGCTCTCCGTCACCTGGCAGACGCAGACACGCGGCATCGGCTGGGGCCACAAGGGAACCGTTCGCAGCCTGGAGATTTGGAAGCGCCGCGTATGGACGCTGCGCGCCCGCATGCTCGTCTTCGTCCAGCAGCTCCTCTACTTCTGCACAGCCGAGGTCATCGAGCCCAACTGGACAAAGTTCATGTCGCGGCTCCGCACCAAGGAGCCAAGTAGCGACTCTGGCTCCGGCAGCGGCTTCACGCGAACGGTTGACGAGCTGATGCAGGACCATGTCGACTTCCTCGACACCTGTCTGAAGGAGTGCATGCTCACCAACAGCAAGCTGATCAAGGTAACATTCATCCTTCCATATCACGTCCATACCAGCCGCTCTCTTCTCTGTTCCTTTTCTATCCCATCCGTTTCGCTAATCATCCCTTGTCCCGCAGATCCACTCCAAGCTCATGCAGACCTGCACCATCTTCGCCGCCTACACCAACTGGTTCACCCGTGAGCTCGAAAAGTCGGACCCGGACCTCACCGGGTCTACCAGACCCCCGACCATGACGCCCGACCAGTGGCGGCGCTTCCAGGCGACCAGGACGCGCTCCTCGTCGCAGCACGACACGTCCACCGCCTCTGCCGGCCCCGGTGACCCAGAAGCTCGCATCGCCAACCTCTTTGAAATGATACGCAAGTGGGAGGGTAACTTTAGTCGCCACCTGCAAATCCTCCTCGACGCCCTCAACCACTACGCCGCCACCGAGACCGTCGTCCTGCTCAGCCTGTGCGCCCGTCTGAGCACCGCAAACCAGGGCACAGAGTATGCAGGGCTGCGGCAAGACGATGAGTCGACTTGAGCTCGCCGGCGGGGGTTGATCGCTTTGATCGTGGAAATTTTGGCACTTGTACATGAGAAGAGGAACAAAGGGTTTCAAACAAGCTAGGCTCGCTGGCGTTGATAGTGGTAGAGAATGGGTCATTTTCGTGAAATGTTTAGATACCAATGAACGATGCAATACTTTTACATGTCACATGCACATACTCGGCGTGATTAAACAAGAAACAACCGCGTCCACGACCCTGAGCCTGTATTGTTTATTTTCCTTTCCCGATACGTCATGTTTAGTAGATCTCTCATCGCTCGTTACTCATGCCATGCAATGCCATGCCATGCCATGCTTTGCCCTCCTCGCTTTGTCCGTGATAACTCTAGCCTCAACCTCGGTCTTCTCTCATGTGGGCCAGGTTCGCCATGCCCTTCCATGAGCGCTATGAATGTCGCCGCATTCTCCCTCATGTCAGGTCTCCATGATGATGATGATGATGATGCCATACTGTTAGAAGCAACCACCCATATCAAATAATAAAGCAAAAAAAAAAAAAAAATGCGAGACCAACACCAAAACACCATCCCCATGCACGCTGGGTATATGCCTCTCCCAATAAAATGGTAGAACGGGTATCTCCGTACTTATTTGAAAAGACTCCGCAAGTCCATCAATTTCTGCCGAGCAGACTCGGTCTTGTCGAGGGCCTTGCTTTGGCCGTCCATGCTGAGACTGGCCAGTTTCATTTTCTTTTCCTGAAGCTCCAGCATCTTCTCCTCGAAACTATCCCGCATGATGTAACGCACGGTGCGAACAGGCCTCTTTTGACCTAGACGATGCACACGGTCAATAGCCTGCGCCTCGGCCGCCGGGTTGTATTGGGGCTCCATCACATAGACACTGCTTCCTGCAGTCAAATTCAATCCGAGTCCACCTGCCATGATGGAGACGAGAATGACATGAACGTTGTCATCCTCGCGGAACCTATCCATCGCCACTGTTCGCGCCGTTCGGCTCATGCTGCCATCAAGTCGTGTAAATATGATACCGGCCGCGTTGAGAGCAAGCTCAATCAGATCCAAATGCGAGGTCCACCCGGAAAAGACGACTGATTTGAAAGGCCGCTCAGACGGATTCGCTTGACTCGCTGCCTCTGACCTGAGTAGGTCCTCCATCAGAGCCCGAGTCTTCGTGTGTGGGCCATCGTATTTGTCAAGCTTCTTGGCAGCACTCTTAGGCTTGTGCTTTGCAGGACCATCATGTTCAGCGTCAACCTCCTTGCGGTGAAGCTGCACGAAAGTATGCTTAACGTAGCTGTTACAGACAGGGCAGTGTCCATGAGCGTCGCCGGGGAGCAGCATTGATCTGATTCGGTCCTTGTATGCCGTGATGCACGTTCTGCATATGACATGAAAGCAAGGAGTCATGTACCCGAGGATGTCATCTTGACCTTCAGATTCAATGTTGGAAGTCTCAACTGAGCCAAGTTTTCGACTGCAGTCAATGCAGGCGTCGTTGTTGGTTTCTTGCATTAAAGTAAACATTTCATGAGCCTTTTGGTCCGAGAGAGCCGGCTTGTCGTCATCGTCGTCATCGTCAATGTCAATGGCCGTCTCGGCTGACATGCCCTGAAGCGCCTCAAGGTCCGCATCGTTGAGCAGATCTTTGCCGTGAGCGCACAGCAGCCGGAGTCGCAGAATAGCCTTGAGAATGTGGATGTATGTATTGCCGCCAAGCACCTTCTCATTGTTCGTGCCGGCAAGGACGCGAACCCGGTCTTGCGCGTTCTTAGCGAACAATTCATAGATGCTGCGCTCCTCCGGGCTAAAGTCAAGCCTAACCACGAGGTCCTCCCGTGGAGGCAAGTCAATCTTGTCTTTGAGCCGGCGAAGCGTTATCGTGTCCACAAGAACACGCAGTTTTGGTACAATCTCAGGGTCGCATGCCTTGAAAGGCTCCACAATGTATCGCAGAAACTTTCCTCGATCATGAAATGGATGCAGGCGGAGAAACGCCAACAGCGCGGCCAGGTCATCCAGTCGGTTCTGAACAGGCGTTCCAGTAACCGCCCAGCGCCTATCTGCTTGCAGGCGGCAAATGGCTTTGAACTGCAAAGTTGAGCTCTCGCGAATCATGTGAGCTTCGTCCAGAACGATCCGGAACCAGCCAAGCTGTTCCAGAGGATACAATCCATCTTTGCCCTTACGGCGCGAGCTGAGCTCGTTTGATACGGAGCCATATGTTGTAATGACAAGGTCAAAGGTAGCCAGTATGGCAGGATCCTTGATGCGGTTAGAGCCGTGGTATATATGATAGCTCAAATCTCCAGGACGAATGTGCTGCTTGATCTGTTCTTCCCAATTGGTCACGGTACTGAGAGGGCACACCAGCAGGGTAGACTTGGCGTTTCGCGTGACTGGTGTCAAGTCGAGGTTTGACTGCGGTACCAAAACATCATGCTTCGACGGCTTGAGCTCAGGCATGTCTGGCTGGCTAGGCGGGAGCGTTTCCCATTGGCTCGCCGTTTCCGTAGTGCTGGTAATGAGCGAGAGAATACTCAAGGTCTTTCCAAGGCCCATCATGTCGGCAAGAATACCACCGCGAGTTTCGGCTGGTGGTTTTGCCTGGGTAGACCCTGTGATGACGTTGAAGAACAGTTTTTGGCCAGAAGGACCTACTTTATGCTGCCAAAATGACACCATGTTCTGGTCCTGATCCTGGGCTTCACGGTGCTTTTCTCTCGTTGTCATGAAGTACAAGCCCTGTTTCTGATGCTTAAGGAGGGGCGTTGTAACGCTCGGCGGTGGATCAAGTTCTGGGAGGTCGTCGTTCCGTTTCAAAGAGTCAAACACTCCCATGACCTCTGACCTTATTTCTTCGACCGTTCTGCTGCTTATGGACGGAGAATATGCGCCATCAGAACTAGTAGGGTAGGTCTTGGGAGGAGGAGGTCGAAATTCCAAAACATGTGGATTTTGGACTTTGATGCCCTTCTGAACGAGATACGGAGCCACTAGCTTCAGGTTGTTTCTGCTCAGATGCGCGCCAACGTTTCGAGCAAATTTCGAAGGACCGTACATGACGATGTCAAGCGGGTAGGAGCGCGATGTCGGTTGGCCGGGCTCTTCGCCAGGCGCCTTAGGCGAGGGCGGAATGCGGCACTCTGTTCGCAGCTTTATGTTTGAATCAAGCAAGGGGGTCAAGGCTTGAGCGCCTCTAGACTCGATGAGACCAATGATTTGGCGCGTGTAATCATAGACCTGTATCTTCAACGTTGTTTCTCCCACCTGCCTCTTGAGCACAACCTTGATTCCAGGTTGATAGCTTGGACCCCAGAGACTCTTAGTCCCAGGCTTGGGGGATGGGATACGAGTACAGCTCAGGTTGGCCTTGATCATACCATAGCAAACTTCCTCGTCGCGAGGGTCTTGCAAAACGACATCCTCGTCGTCGTTTCCTAGACATGTTAGCAGGGTTCGTAGATGGCAACCGAGCGGAGCGTACCACTAGTGAGGTCTACCGTCATGGCCGGCACGGTAGTCATGCCACTTGCTTCCGCTTGCTTCTCTGTCACATAGTGTCCCAAGATTCCACCTCCACCACGAATGGGAGCCTTTGGACCATCTTGAGAATCGTCACGTTCGTCAATTCTTCGTCTTTTGGCTTGCGGAACGTTGGCGCGGTGGTGAACATTATTCATCCGCTCAATCAAGGACCCCATTCCAGCTGCTCCCTGTCCCTGCGAGCCACTGGTCGGCGTTGACGCTCGACTACAAAAGTCGATGGGCGGAGTCCCCGCTGGACTCGAGAATTGGAAGAAGACGTCGTTGCTGTTCATAATGGGCAGATGGGCGGCATTCTGTGAGGAATATTGCCCTGGGGCCGAGTTGGTAGGATCCGAGGTGTTGGGGGCTGCACGGTTTGGTTGTAATAGAGCAGCCGGGTTCCATGATGGAACAGCCCCGGGAGGGCGAGATGTACGTCCTTTTGACAATGAGTCAGCGCCGCGCACGTGAATAAGTGAGTCGATGTTTAGGTAGGTAGTGCAATCGAGGCTGCCTAAATGTTGTAGTCATAGGGGAGAATGGGGGGGGAGGCAATTACCATTTGTAGCCATCTCTTACAATGCGCCCCATACGCTGCAAGTGGCAGCGCACAGTGGGCAAGACGCGAGAGGAAGAGAAAGAGGCCTTACAGCTGACGAGAAGGCTCGGTATGTTTCATCGCAAAAAGAGTCTGTAGCAGGAGAGTGCGGTGCGGGCTTGAAATAACCAGAAGCAGAGCCAGGGCGAAAGTAAGGGGCAGGGGCAGAGGCAGAGGCAGAGGCAAAGGGCAAGAGGCGAGAGGCGAGAGGCGAGAGATGTGAAGTATCCAAACGGTTTGCAGCGCGATCAGATAGGTACGTAGAAGGATTGCGATAAGAGAGGTCCGGGCACGTTATCGAATGGCGGAAGACGCGGCTGCGCCTGGAGAAACCTCGGCCGGGAGAAGGGCAGTCCAAAACAGGCCCAACAACCCTGAATGCGTGTGCTGTATATGACGGGACTTGGGGATGAAGAGGAGAGGGACGGGCTAAAGGGGAGAGGTGCGAGGTGCGAGGTGCGAGATAATCACCACGTCCAAGGGCAAAACGTGACTTTGCACTTTCGCAGCTGCACCTTGTCCGAGGTCACTTGCACATCCAGCAGCGTTCGCAGGCTGCCGCTGGGGCCAAGGCCAGTCCAGTTCAGGCATAGCAAGACCCGCCTGGCGCACTCTGGCGCACTCCAGCGCGGGGCTGTTGCAGCAATCGCGAGCACGTGAGAGTGAGGGATGACCACTACCTGGATCAGGGAGCCTAACGCGTCTGGATCTGGATCTGGATCATGATCATGGCAATCATTGTTCATTATCGTCCTGGTCCAGGTATTTGTACTTGCTACCGTGGGCTTATAGACTCAAGTTGCACGTCCAGTAGGTGATTGCCCGTAGATGTCTTATACGCGCGAGGCCCGGTTTATTAGGGCGGTATCCACCTGGAAAAGGACGGAGTATCACGGTGCGTGCCTTGCTTCACCGAGGACGGCGTAGAGCTCTTGATATGGACAAGGCCAGGCTGGTTGGGTCAGCACCCAAAGCCTCATCCTGAGAATGGAGCATAAAAGGAAAACACAAACAAGACGATGGATTACCAATCCGCAAGTACTGCTACTTGATAGCTCACCTGCAACGATGCGCACCAGTGAAAAGCCCCCGAGACAATTAAGGTACAAAACTAGGTGCCGATGAGTTGAGGTGGCCGGTCGATTGGAGAAGCGTGATTACCTAATGCTCGCCGAGGGCGGACGAGGCTCTGCCATTTTCCAAGTTGCCAAATTGCGATTTTGTGGATGTGCCCCGCCATCCATCGTGAGCTCAGTCTACGGAGACCGTCCGTAAGTTATGCTACCTGTGAGGCTGTGAAGCAGCGCCTGTCCCCGCCAAACCTAACCTCCACGTCAAGCCCAAGCAAGCATCGTCAAGCCGAGCTCGCCAACTCCGACGCGTGACCGGCCGCGTCGATCTTGCCCCGGCTTCCCATCGCACGCTTGTACCTGTTAGCTTTGGGCAGCTGCCCGTTGTCAGACCATGGACATCACCAGCCTCGTCCTCCAGGGCCGCGAGCAAGCTCTGCTCGATGGCAACTATGCTACCTATCACCGCCAGCTGGCCAAGCGGCTCCTCAACTCGCGCAAGAAGCTCAGCATCGCTACCAAGAACCGTGGCAAGTTCCACAACAAAGAGACTGTCACACCCGAAGAGATTGCACAGAACCACGAGTACCCGCGCCCCGGGCCCTTTGCCGCATTACTTGCACTGCTAACCCAGGCCCAGATATGTCCGCCTCCAGCTTCTCACCAGCGAGCGAGCTTGGGCACAGGCCATGAGCATAAAGGTCTCCCACGACCCCGATCGAAAGGGCATCACCGGCCGGGCCCGCTCCCACATCGTCTCCCGTTTAACCAAGGCCGCCCACACCGCTGACGACCTCGCCCAAGCCCTCTCCCAGTCCGACATCTCTGGCGCCGCCCTCTCCGACATTCTCGAGGCCAAGGCTTACGCGAGCATGATTTGGGGAGCTGTGTTTTTCGAGAAGCAGAATTGGGAGCCCAGTCTGCGAAACTACGCTACGTCGCGAATCATCTACAGTGCTTTGACCGCCACAAAGGGCGACCTTTTCAAAGATCTCCTGTCCGAGACCATCGACCCTTCCATTCGCTTTGCCGCCTACCAATTGCAGACACCGCGCACTGTCCCCGTTCCTGTGATTGCCCGGAAGGCGTTTCCCCAGTCAAACACAGCCCTGGTCGACGAGGTTAACAAGGTCAACCCGAGCTTTCTCAGTCAGGGTGACCCCGACTCTAAAAAGGGTGTCCCTGGCGCCGAGAATGCGCCCAAAACACTAGTGTGGCGCTCCAGGGAGGTCAACATTGAGGATGCGCAGATTGCTTTGGCTTGGGGCTCTGTTCTCGTCGAGCGCGAACGTCTAGCTAAGAGCATTGCCGAATCTCAGGACAAGCATCCCCACGAACTTGCGGCTGCCTACGACGATGGCCTCATGGCAACACAGGATGCTGTCGACGCTACGAAGCAGGCAATCGATGAGATGCGAGCAGAAGGCGTTGATCAGGGCGACACCCGCATGCAGAGTCTACAAATCACTCGCACCGCCGTCAACTTTGAGTTAATTAGCTGGAGAATTGGCCGAAACCGGGTTCTGACTGGTCCTAATGATGGTGCAAAGGAAGACTATGGCCTTCCTAGAAGAAGAAACAAGTCCAAAGCGGACGAGGAGACCGCGAGACAAGAAAAGGAGCTCCCCCCGGGAAAGAAATTGGCCAAGCTCAAGGAAAAGGTGGCATTGTATGATGCCACTCTGCAGAGCATCGAGACCGTCAGAGAGCTGCCTGGCGTGGCTAACGACCAAGAGCTCTCGGCCAAGATCAACGGCTTTTTCAAATACTTTGAAGCTCTCAAGTGAGTTTGGATAGGCAAACCATATACCTCTAAAAGCTAACATGACTCTAGGGTTCTTGCAATTGCGCGTTCTCATGCAATCTCGGGAGAAGCTACCAATGCCCTGGCGCTCATCCATCATAGCAACAAGCTCGGCCAGGAGGCGGTATCAAGCCTGGGCGAAGCGGAGGAGTCCTCTGCTGAGGGCCCTCTCAATATCCGAGTCGTACCTGAAGCGGCCCAGTCCTTACAGAGCCTCCTAGACGGCGAGCTCAAGCGTTACCGGGCCATTGTTCACATTGAAAACTTACGCAAGGAGGGCACGGAAAGTGCTTCCTCCAACAGCAACGGCCCCCTGATTGAGCGACTTGACGAGTACCCGGTGGGCGGAGCCAACCTGACCAATGTGGTCGAGTTTCCGCCAAAGATGGCGTTGATCCCGGTGAAGCCCATCTTCCTAGATGTCGCTTGGAACTACATTGATTACCCAGGCAAGGCTGGCACGACTCCGGAGCCCGCCCAGACCACCGGTGCTGAAACGGCCAAGCCCGCGCAACAGCAGACTAAGAGAGGCTGGTTCGGTTTCGGAAGATCATAGAAATCGCCCATGACAGTTCAATACAACCATCAGACTTGCGGCGCGATGATGTCGCTGAATGTCTAGATCATCTTGCCATGCATGCGTTTCCACCTCACCAGTGGAGTGAGTGTCTTAGCAGCAGTAAATGATATTGTTGCTCGTGCTCTGCTCGCCCCAGTCGGCCAGTTTGCCTCATTCCATTCCAGTCTTGAATGGATCCCACACGGACCATGAACACGACGCTACCGTTGTTTACTTTCGACATGCGTCTCCATTTTGCCTGCTAACTTTTTCTTGTTTTCCCGTCGTGAGTCTATTCATTTGGCTCAGTTCATGCGTCCTCCTATTCCCCGCCCAGTTCTCCTCCATCTCCTGCCATCCGCTCCTCGATTATAAACCGCTTGCTCGCCAATCCCCCAACAATGCATCCCCGCCAGACCGGGCCTTCACTCGTTTATTAGATTCACCCAGCGCCTGGCAGGCCGACCCAACATGACGCCCGATGGCGGCCCACGAGCTGCCGCGCTCCGAGAATGGCCTCGGCCGACATGGCCGCACTTTTACCAACCTGGCCTCGCACCCATCCTCGCCCTCGCCCTCATCACCGTCCTCGTCGCCATCCTCGTCGTTCTCCTCGCTCGCATCCTCCGACTCCGCCTTGCCAGACGCAAAGGCTTCGTGCTGGCCTCGTCAATCGACCCATCCCAGTCGCAAGCCGACTCGCAAATCGAGGCGCAAGTCCCCGGCACCATTCGCAAAAAGGTGGCCAAGAAGAACAGGAGCCAGCCCAACCTGCGTCCCGTCTCAGAGGTTGAGATAGAGGCCCGCCAGCTCCTCTTCCACGACGCTGCGGGTGCGGGCGAGCGGGTCCCCCTGTGCGGTCCCCAACACCGAGCCTCGCTATATGATACGTTTCAGATTCCCCCGCCACAATCGACGCGCCTCAAGCATGCGCAATCCATGATGGAGCTCAATGGCGGAAGCCCCCTTGGGAAGCTGGGAGAATACGCCTCAGAGAAATCAAAGACGGTTCATTGGCATGGAGTGAACCGACTCAATACTGCGTGGGGATGGATGTCCTGAGACCACCTGGATAGGTACAACGTAGATAGACTATTTAGCTTTCCCTTTGTCGAGATCGAGACCGATGGCGGCTCGCGTATTGTCAACGACGGATTTTATATAATGTACACTATGCACTCTTTCACCTTCTGCTCAATACAATTCACTAGGCCACACAGGAAAGCGACGACGTAAACGCGTCACACATAGATTGGTATGTAGAGAGGGGATGTGGTATTATCAGCTTCCTACAAAAGGCACTCGTTGTACATGGAATCCAAACACTTGCCCCTCAGGTGTCCGAACCATTACTCATGATATAAAAACAAATTGATCTCTTAAAGAGGTTTTGAAGCTCCAACGCCTATTCCGCCAACCATGAACCAAGTACATTGGTAAAAACGGGAATACAAAGCAGCTGACGGGGGATATGAATACATTGGAATACAAGGGAGGAATGGGGTCTATGCCGCGCTCCCATCCTTCAGATATTGGTGACAGAACATTTTTTTACACTTTCGAAACATCAAGACCATTTAAGGCTTGGTCTCATCCTTCTTCTCGCCCTCGGGCTGAGAAGCCTGCTCGCCGGTCTCGGCGCGGGCCTTGTGCATCTTGTCGAAGAGGTTCAGGCTAGCAACCTGGAGCTCGTCGGTCTTCTCCTTGATCTCAGCAGCGGTGGCAGTGCCCTCGCCAGACTGGCTCTTGGCGATGTACTCGCGGAGAGCGGTGATCTTCTCCTTGATACCGTCGGCCTCAGTCTTGTCGAGCTTGTCGGCGTACTCGTTGAGAGCACGCTCAGTGTCGTTCAGGACACTGTCGGCGCGGTTGGCAGACTCAATAGAAGCCTTGCGCTCCTTGTCAGTCTCGGCGTACTTCTCGGAGTCCTCAACCATCTGCTGGATCTCGTTGTCGGAGAGACCAGAGCCAGAGGCAATGGTGATGGACTGGTCCTTGTTGGTGGACTTGTCCTTGGCGTGGACGTGGACGATGGAGTCAGCGTCGATGTCGAAGGTGACCTCAACCTGGGGGACACCACGGTGGGCAGGGGGGATGCCAACAAGCTGGAAGTTGCCGAGCATCTTGTTGTCCTTGACAAGCTCACGCTCACCCTGGTAGACCTTAATCTCGACGGCGGTCTGGAAGTCGGCGGCAGTGGAGAAGACCTGGGACTTCTTGGTAGGGATGGTGGTGTTGCGGTTGATGAGACGGGTGAAGACACCGCCGAGGGTCTCGATACCCAGGGACAGGGGGGTAACATCAAGGAGGAGAAGGTCCTTGACCTCACCAGAGAGGACAGCACCCTGGATGGCAGCACCGATGGCGACGGCCTCGTCAGGGTTGACAGACTTGGCGGGGTCACGACCGAAGATGCTCTTGACAGACTCAGCAACCTTGGGCATGCGAGTCATACCACCGACCAGGATAACCTCCTGGATCTCCTTGGCCTGGAGGCCAGCGTCCTTCAGAGCCTTGCGGACGGGGTCAATGGTGCGGCTGATGAGAGGGTCGACCATCTTCTCGAGCTGAGCACGAGAGAGCTTCATGTTGATGTGCTTGGGACCGGAAGCGTCGGCAGTGATGAAGGGCAGGTTGATGTCAGTCTGGAGGGAAGAAGACAGCTCAATCTTGGCCTTCTCAGCAGCCTCACGGATACGCTGGATAGCCATGCGGTCGCCAGAGAGATCAATGTTGGAGGACTTCTTGAAGTCGGCAACGATGTGGCGGACCAGGTGGATATCGAAGTCCTCACCACCGAGGTGGGTGTCACCGTTGGTAGACTTGACCTCGAAGACACCGTTCTGGATCTCGAGGACCGAGATATCGAAGGTACCACCTCCAAGATCGTAGACAGCGACGACGCTGTCAGTCTCCTTCTCAAGACCGTAGGCCAGGGCAGCAGCGGTAGGCTCGTTGACGACACGGAGGACGTTAAGGCCAGAGATCTGACCAGCATCCTTGGTGCTCTGTCGCTGAGCGTCGTTGAAGTAGGCAGGGACAGTGACGACAGCGTTCTTGACGGGCTTAGAGAGGTAGGCCTCGGCGGTCTCCTTCATCTTGTTGAGGACGAAACCACCGATCTGAGAGGGAGAGTACTTCTGGTCGCGAGCAGAGACCCAGGCATCGCCATTGGTGTGCTGGACAATCTTGTAGGGGACCTCCTTGATGTCACGCTGGACCTCAGCGTCCTTGAACTTGCGTCCTATTAATCGCTTGGTAGCGAAGAGGGTGTTCTCGGGGTTGACGACGGCCTGTCGCTTGGCAGCGACACCGACAAGTCGCTCGCCATCCTCGGCGAAAGCAACAACTGAGGGAGTGGTTCGGGCACCTAGTTGGACCAGTCAGCTATGGCGCTCGAGAGAATTGGTCGCGACTCATAATCTCACCTTCGGCGTTCTCGATGATACGAGGGACCTTGCCCTCCATGATAGCGACGGCAGAGTTGGTGGTACCCAGATCGATACCGATCACGGCACCCTGGACCTTGCCATCGGTTGACTCATGACGAGCAAACTTGGAAGCCAGAGGAGCTCTGTTGAAGGCTGAACGAGCGAAGGGGGTAGCTCGGGGAAGCTAGGTTGCGTGTCAGTTTGCGCGCCGAAGCAGATGATTCATGAAGACAACTTACAGCTCTCGACAAGCGCGAAGCCATCATCTTGATTAATGTGAATGGGGTATAGAGTACAACAAGAGGAAAGGACGATGGCGCAAGTCGGGAAGAGGTGATGGGAGAAGAGGTGTTTTACAGATGGATAGGGAGGGAAGATGGATAGGATGGAAGGAAGCGAATTTTTTGGGCCGAGAAAAATGCTTTCCCCCGGGCGGTCATAGAAGCCGAAGGAAGGAGGCAATCAGCTCGACGGCCCCACTTGCATGCGGCTAGGCTCGGAATATTCATTTTTCCTTCCGATTCCCGGGGGTAGCAGTCTCCACACATGATATTATTTCCCCCGAAGTGCTTCAGATTCCTCATGCGAGCTAGGCGTGGCATTGCCGATACGAGATCGAACGCAAATTCAACGACCAGACAAAAAAAGACTGAGTTGCCATCTCAAGTTCGTCTAGTACCTGATCTGATTGCATACCTATTAAAGAGTGTATAATGCGATCAATGCTGTGATTTTTCGTAAGAGCATACAATGACGTATCATAGCGATGGACTCGGTGAGGGTACATGACTTAGGTTCGCATGAACTTTGGTGTATATGGTTCGTTCGTTTGCAAACACAAAGCAGGAGCTTTCGTCAATTAGGTAGGTACCTATTCAGCTTCAATGTCTTTGGCTGGACATGACTTTCTCAGACATTGAAACTACCTATCTGGGCGACGCGACTTGCGCGACTTCGCAATTGTTACACCGACAGGACGACTTTTAGCATCAGCCCGTGGGTACAAGCTGACAAGGTACCTACCTCATTGGGCCTGGGGATAATCGGGCCTGGGATAAACCAAAACCCATGCTAAGCTTAGTACAATCGTCGCAAAGCCATCACGCCAGAGACGTCATTCGCCGCCGCGATCAAGCACAACGCTACAACCGAGCCTCACTTCATCCTCCGTCATCACCTGGATTTCAAATCCGTCGCTCGAGGGAATCCTCTTCTGTCTCGTCACCTGACAGTCTCAAGCCTTGGCTCGTGCATTAGCGATCAAGAAGCCGTTCCAAGCAGCGCCATCCCAATACTGCAGCCTGGCATTGCGACATCCTCCACCTACACTGGGTGGCTATAAACCCCCTTGCCAGCGAGCTGGTACAGTCGAGGAGGTGCCACAAGAAGCATGACAGTGAAGAACGAGGGCGAGTATGTTGATCTGCCACGCATGTAATCATTAGACCCAGGGCTTTGCTGAACCACGCGCCTTGCCAGCATCTGTCCTACGGAGTCGCTTGTCTCCCAGAAGCCTAGGAAGCACTACCGCCTCCCCGTTCGATCACAGTATGTTGCTCTCCCTCCCATTCTGCTGCCTTGCTCTCTAGCTGACGTTTCTCGCCCTCGTCAGACATTGGCAGCTGCGATCTTTGATAAGCGCCGAGAAGCGAAATATTGTCTATTTTCCCGGAGGCAACGGCAGTAATCATGTCCAGCGCCTTAACACGACGACACACGAATGCGAGACGATCAAGCTTCTGACATTCGCGCCACGATGTCTAGTCGCTGAGAAAGGATGGCTGTGCTGCGGAAGTGAGAACGGCGACTTTGTTGCAATGCGGCTGGACGATGAAGACGATATCAACGACTACGGTTCATCCCCGGACTCAGACATTGATATGCGGCTCGGTCTTGGCATCGATGCTAGCGAAGAGTCGATATTCTCCCTCCTATCTCGTGCTCGTCGGTCCAACAAGTCCTTGGTGGCGAAGAGCATGAAGCTTGCCAAAGACCGAGTAAACTGCATCACCCTCTGGTTCCCACCAACATCTCTGCCGGCCCACGACTCAGCCTACACCGAGCCTGTGGCAATTCTTGCCAACAATGACCGAACAGTAACTCTGGTCAGTTTGCAGGACTTCGACGACAAAGACAAAACGGAACCGCTAGATACCATTACATATCCTGATTTTGTGAACCGAGCAATCATCTCACCAGATGGACGTTTCCTCGTTGCCGTTCTTGATGATCCTTATCTTTACGTTCACGAACGAGTCGAAAGTGCTGCCGAGTCAGGAGGAGATGCTCGATATCAATGGGAAGAAACGCAAAGAATCCTTTTGAAAAGCCAGAAGAAGGACGACAGAACCGATAGTAGAGGAAGCTTTGCGGCCTGCTTTTCCAGCTCCGGGGCTTATCTCGCTATTGGCACTCAGCATGGCACCATATCCGTCTTCAACGCAGCTCTTCTCTCAGACTCCGATGCCGACCCCCTCATTACGACGTTTCAGTCCTCTCGGCCACGCAGCGGCCCTGGGGCGATCCGAGACATGGCATTTTGCCCAGGCCCTTTTGAAATCCTCGCATGGACAGAAGATCGGGAACATGTTGGGCTTACCGACATGCGGAGCAACTTTGTCGCCCGCCAGATTATCAGCATAGCCGACACTAACTTCGAGCACATCAACATCCTAGACCGCAACACCATTGACCCGCGACTTCTAGATAGTCGGAGGGCGCAGCGAGAGGCTACGCTTGCTGCCACTTTAGGCAGTAACCTCAATATCTCAGAGAGTCGAAGGCGAGGGACGGACAGGCTAGAAAATCTCAACTATCCACTAACGGCAAATGAAACATTGGTCCTCGAGGCAATCCAAAGGGATCGTCGACGCCGAGAGCGAGCAGAACAAAGGGCTTCATCTACCACTGCGGAGGACCGACCCACCACGGTACCAAACCCATTCTGGAACAGTCGATCTACTCGACGTGGCACTGGAAACAATGACACCACGAGACCCAGTGAGCGGAGGAGCAGCAGCATTGGTCGTGCGATTGGTGATCCAGCCGAATCTTCCCGCGACCAGCGTGATAATACCCAGGACCGGTCAGTTCCCCGAATCTCGCGGCTCTTGCGAGAAAACAGTGAGCCTCAACAGCCGACCATGCGGCGACCTGATCAGCGCTGGATGGAAAGTCTTGGGGAGACGGTGGCGGCACTACGGCAACAGCGACAAAGGCAAGACTCGTCGTATCTGACAGTTCTGGAGATCCTCCAGGCCAGAGAGCGCTCGCCCAACGAACGAGATCAAGATGGGTCGTCTGTTTTGATGCCTCTGGTCAACCAGGTGGTTAATCGATGGGAGGAGAGTGCTATCCGAGGGACACTCGTCCCTGACCATGGCGTTTTTGAGGTACCGCCGTCACCCGACAACACAGCCGGCCTTGCCTGGAGCGAGGACGGTCGGAGCTTGTGAGTAATAGGCTGTCTTTGTCGTGTTTGGTTTTCTGCTAACTAGGTGGCGCTAGGTATGTCGGGGCTCAAAATGGAATCTACGAGGTTCATCTCAACATACAGGGTAGAAAGTTCTGCCCTAGTATCACGATGAGATAGCGGGTAAAACGAAAACGGTGCTTGATGAAGGGAGTTAGCGCATGTTGGGACCGGCGTTTGCGGAGTTTTCAGCCTTGTGAAGGCCTCGATGCTGCTCTAAGCACATACAATGGGGTTTGGGGCGCATTTTTAAGTTGTTCCTGTGGTTTACGCGGAATACCTCTGGAGCAATTGTTCCAAAACTCAGGCTGGCCAGCTGCCCTTATCATTATAGCTCAATACCTATTGGTAACATCATATCTGTATTCGATTCTCCAACTTCGATTTGCGTGTTGTCGCCAATGTATGGTCTAATTGATCAGGTATTTGTCCAATACCCCCATCTACAGTACGGTGGAGTAGAGAGTTCTCAGACACTTGCTTCACTACCCCAATTGAGCTTTAGATACTTCAGTCCAAACTAGACATAAGCCAATAACTGAACAGATCAGTGAAGGACTCAAAATGAGTTCTCGGGCTCCTACGACTCGCAATGTGATGCACTGCCATGAGACGCATTTCTCAAACTAACGACAAGTTTAACTAGCCTGGGTGCTCCAATGTCATTGTACGGATTAGACTGCCACGTCTCGATTGACTACACGCCTAGTTACGGCACATTGAACGAGAGGCCATGGACATAAGGTCGTCCAAACTAGAACCTGGAATATCGCAAATGGCAAGACTCTTCAAAATGATCGTTCAGGGCGTCCTAGGTAATGTTAGGTGCAGTGCCTTACGAATGAGCTAAATGGCTGCAGGGTAACCAAAGGTACTCGTCAATCTTGGAGCCGGCAAGCGGACAAGTGAAGTACCTATGTAGGTAGGTAGTCATAAGTGTCTCAATCTCCCACGGCCTAACTTACTAGATAGGTAGGTAGGTAGGTAGGTGTGGTAGTTAACTATTGGCATTTCTTGAGCATAAACTGGACCAACCGGATTGGTTGCGCCAAACGTACAAGCACATCACGCACGCGGAACGACCAATGTCACGCAACCCATGGATCGAGTTGGAACGCATATTGTCGCTGCTATTACTTCAAAAGACAACCTGTAGCTGCATTCAATCCACATCTGAATCCACTCGAATTCGTTCGTCTGGACAAAGACAACCTATGTTAGAATAATCCTTCCCAAACTCCGCAGGCTATGAAGTGGCACGGACGACACGGCAAAAGAAGACCTCGATACGACGGCGCCCCAGACTGAGACATTTACGAACCTCCAGCGGCTTCAGCAGGGGACTTGTCGTCATCCCTCTCTGTCGTAGTCGAGGAACGGGTCAGGTTGGAGTGATGGGGCGGCTCATGCGTAGACGAGGACGACCCCAGATCAGTCAGTTGCTTTTCTGCAAAGCAAGAGTTAGAACGAGAAGGGAACAGAAACCGCGGGCTCATATCGCGTACCTAAATCTCGAATGCGATGTCGCAGCATCTGGTTCTCGCGCACCAGCATCTGAGTCTCAGCTTGGTAGAAGGCGCTCTCATCACGGCCCCCGAGGACCCAGTCACCGCTCTCACCGCTAATGGAAGTTGCACGAAGGGCTGGTGACGCTCCGGTGCGGCTGGGAGTCCTAGATCGACGCTGCAGGTCGGCACGGGCCATATCAAAGGAGCTTCGAGGGTGGTGGGAGGCTGTGGAACGAGAAAACGAGCCACCGGAAGGCACATGGTGGATCGAGACCTGAGAAGACGACGCCTGGGGAGTGCCCTGACCCGATCGCTCGGAGATGGCGCTACTATCTTCAACAGCCGAGCTGTGGCCCTGAGGCTGACCTGCCTGAAGCCGTTGAAGCTCCAGCTGCTGCTCCCGAATCATGTGCAGCAGCCGGTTCTGAGAACAGTTAGCGCCCTGTTCCGTTGCGCATGTCGATACCGACGTACCACATGTGCCTCCTGCTCGGCCTCGAGTTCTTGGTGAAGCTCGCCCAGACTAGGGGCGCGGTGGTGGTGGGGATCTGCCATCAATGATGGCGAGGCTGAAACGAGCTGTGGGCTTGCAGATGGGAGGCCATGCTGGTCGGTGGCCATTTCGCCTGGGCCTGGGACAGATGGGTCGTTGAGCTGCAGATTCATCATGACCTGCGACCGCCGGCGACCAGTATTTGGGGACGATCGGTTGCGGGCGAGGGAGCTGCTGGATGAACCTGGGATGCGTCAGAGAGGATGCCCAAAGGGATACGCCGGGTTCACGTGCGTCGGGGAGTTTCGTGCTGCAGACCCGCATTCATGGTAGCAGCAGCCTGCAATGATATAGAAGCCGAGCGGGGAGATCGTGTTGGGGAGTCGGAGCGAAGAGGAAGGGCAGCGTCTTGGGCAGATGAAGCCATCGCTATCGGGCTGGGCGGGCTGGTGCGGGATACTAAAGTGGGGAGCTCTCCAGAATGCAGACGGACTAGCAAGGCATCAATATCAATGGCTTGCTCGCAGGTACGTAGAAATACAGCGGTCGCGTCGCACAGGCCCAAGACAAATGGACACTCAAGAAGCTGGTCGGATTCAACTAGAGCGGGTCTTGTCTGAGCGTCGTTGACAGTGGACAAGCTGGCGGATTGTTATTATTCGGGTCGGAGTTGACGTCTAGGACATGCGGGGAAGGCGAAGGGCGCAAGGCAAATGGCGGAAGGCACTTTTGAAGGTAGGATACGAGGAAGAAGTCTCTATTGTAGGTTGTAGGGCGTTGGATATTCCGTCGAGAGAGAGACTTGGTGGAGGGAGAAGGCACTGTACAGACATTACAGCCATCGTGATCATGACGAGGACGTGGCATGGCCGTTGCGCTGATCGCGGACTCCCGTCAGCGTCAGTGGTCACAAGGCGCGTCATTCCACTGCGGGGTGTACCTTTTGGGCCACTACATTATGGGAGGGTACCTACCTACCTGCCTAGACCGTCTATAACTGTGCTGCCCGTAACTAACCGCCAACAAATCTCGGGCGGCAGACAGAGCACACACGGTGCATTGCATTGATGCCGTCGCCGCCATCGCCGCCGCCATCGCCGCCACAGGCCTGACGCACAGTAGCGGCCGATTCAAGGCTCGTGGCGCCCTCACAGAAGTCGCAACGCTCCGGGCCGTCTTCAGGCCGCCATCAAGTTCAAGTCGACGCCGCCATTTGCGCTGGCAGTCGAGTTGACCAGCCTCCAGCGCCAGATATGGGCACATTTCACGCCTCGGGCCATTGTGGCACTTTGGCACGGCTCAACTGACCCTTGGTGTTCCCCGATGAATCCTTCCTTTGTTCTCCCTTGGGCACTGAGCCATCCAATGATGCGCAAGATACAGCCCCAAAGAGGACATATCGAGACCTCGCTTTCGCACCGCCATGCCTTGCTAAGCTTGCATGCATGGGCTGTGAGACCTGGCTGGCTTCCGAGTGACTGTCGCGCATGGCATTGCACCAATCAATGACAGCTACGTAACTACCACGCGAGGGAATCCCTTGTTTTCCTATCCTAGGCGTCGTCGTGGCCGCTGAAGGGTGGAAATTGACAATGACCGCTTGTCTTCGTGCTCAGCTTGGCTTCTTCCTCCATGGTACTGCAATCTTTCTCGCCACACCGCTCCCTGGGTCGTCGTGATGGAAGCTCAATAATGCCCATGTCCAGTGCGATCCTTATTCAAGCTATCGACACCAGGGTGCAATCCTGCCATTCCTCGGGCTGGGTCTTGGGATCTTGGGGCGATAGCCGGGGACCTCAAACATGAAACACGGACCTCGAGCAGGGCTTTTGCCACAATCTTGTCTCCTTGTCTGTTCCACAAGACCAACAGACCGACACATGGGCACGATGAGGTGGCCTTTGCTTGTGCTTGCGTTCCCCTCTGTGGCCCTCATCGCTGGGAGCTTACTCGGATTAGCCAAAACAGCGAACGTCCAGGGAAATCAGTCATCTATCATTTTCCAGGCGCTGACCTGTCAGAAGATTCTCGGCGGCCCGGGTCTCCGGGATCACACAACCCTTCCAACCGGATCCCCGGCCGTGTGATTAATTAGTCACCTTGCCCACTGTTTCCATGGGTGCCATGTGCTCCCCACATATCGCCAGGGCATGGTAGCGGTCTTTTTTATCTTTAGACCAAGACAGCTTCACTACGTACGATTTCAAAGATCTCGATACCAGAAATCTGGAGACGCTTGCTAGCAGTGAGGCTTGGGCCTGAACCAATGGTCTGTGTTACCAGGAGCCGGGCCAAAGCAAGACCTCAGCACATGGCCTCCTCGCTACTGAGGTAGGGATTGATTCTCCAAAAGAGACGAGAAGATGGAAAAGCAAAGAAAAAGAAGAAAGACAATGATCTGGTTTAGTGCCGTGGAGGCGGTTTGGGCAGCGAGTGAGCGGGCCCAGCTGGCCTCTTTTGGCCAGCACGCACCCCAATGCGGAAGAAAAGCAATTCGATGGTCAACCCAGCGCTTCCGGTTTCCTGGATATTCCAAGCACATGTCAACACGAGCCTACAGTTGCATGAGGCTAAATGAGCTACTAGTTGGCTAGCCCGAGGTAGGGAGGGAGTTGAGGTAAGGTAGTCCCTACATGTGAGTTTTCCTATCGTAATACTGCTTTGGCATCTTCCGAGGTAGGTAGGTTATACAAACTTTGCTTACGAAGACGTTCGCAAAAGGCCACAAAAGACTGGGTACCCAACTAGGTAGGTACTCACCTTGGAGAATCAATCAGATCTGGTTCCCAAGGACAGCAAAGCTGCATTGCATGTAAGCAGACTGCCCGGACGGCTCGCCTTGGTTACTACACCTAGCACTGCTATCCGAAATCTCCAGTCAACCAGTGTCAACCAGTCGCATCCGTACCTATCAATCTACCTTGGTAGCGAGCCAAGGCAATGCCAAGTCACTTAGTCACGTCAAAAACCCTGGGCCAAAATTGGGTCATTGTTGGGTTGGTCCAAGGCCCACATTAGAGAGCCTTGGAGAATGGAACCCGACATGGATCGGGGCCTTGAGCCCGAGGCAAATCTGTGCGTTTCCAATCCCAAGCCTTGATCCCTACGTGTTGTGTCTCAAGTGAGGCACATGACGATTGGAAGACAAGAGGCAGAGCCAAAGGCTGCTCCGCGAATACCGCCTGCGTAGACATATCCTGTGCCATACTTTGACTGTAGGAGGGCGCATCAATCGCCACATCGTCATGGACGCGCCGCGGCAACATCTTGCCTCGCCCAGGAGGAAAAAAAGCCCCCCGCTCCCTTTGCCCTCGTACCATCGGATTTGAGCATCGGATTGAGAGAGTGGCTTCGGGGCGTATGTAGGTCTTACGCATCCGACCTCTCCATAGGGTTAGTGAGGCTGGGGCTACTGCAGGAACAGGGCCAAAGGCGAGCTGCAGGTCGCGGGCGGCGCATGTAGGCAAGTAAGCATGCAAGGCATGGTGAGAATTCAACGGCCTTGAAAGTGCAAATACGAGTTGCCTGCGCTATTACTTACATGACCCATTCGGGATTTTCTACAGAGCTCTGTACAGATGCAGTAATTTCCAGATGATCCTTGGCCGCGTTTCCGCAATTTGCTGCGCAGCAACCTGGATCACATTGCACGTACGTAGTCATACCTACACGCATGCATGTTGCGGCGCGTCACTTTTGAAATTGTTATTTCCATTGCGTGTTGGTGAATAATCAGAGAAATGGATGCTTTCTGGGAGCTTCGGAAGCTACCGAACGTACCTAGTGCTTGGGTCCAAAGTTTGCTGTGGTAAGGTCTAGATAGCTTGCCAAAAAAAGAAGCGATGGCGTAAATACCGGGCAGACAGTGGAGAGGAAGATCCGCAATCCATCGAGTATGGAGCACTGGACTGGTAGTGATGCGCGATGGCAACGAACCGAGTTGCCCGTGGGCCGTAGCCTGCTGGGTTGATATGACCATGGTTCGTTCCATGAAGAACCAAAGTTGCCAATCTGAGGCTGTCCTGTCGACCTGCATTGGTTGTCGGGGTTGTCGTGGTTGTAACCACAACAAACAAATGAAAATACAAGCAATCCGCTAAAATGGTCCGTGGCGACCGGATATTGTTTCTCATGCGCAACAGGAATCACCCTGGATTGCTAGCAGCAAATGCACAGATGCCGAATCGCATCTCCCCAGTATTGTTCTGGTGGGGGAAGCCCTAGCCGGCGTTGGCTTGTCGTTGTTTTTGTCGCTTTTAGGTGCTGCCTCTTTTGAACTGAGATTGCATGCCCGATGCGATCAGTCTCTCCATGGGCCTGGAGGAATCGGATTGCGGTTACAGTCATCTTCTGCCTGCAGTCACGCGCGCGCACCCTGCTCGATGTCCATGCCCATGTACATACATGTAACAACGGCATGGTCGTTTATTAGCAGGCCGGATCTTGGCTATAACAGTGTCGATCTTCCGGTCGAGACGACTCTCTGGAGCAACGAGGCCAATCGAGCTGTGGCGCGCTAGCCAAGCTGTGCTTACCCACCCGCCGGGTACCATGGCCCCGTTCATCGGCTTCGAAGTTTGAACTTGGGGGAGGGAAAATTTTGGTGCTCAGCGGGGGTACAAGCTTACAAGGGTTTGTCGGATGGTGCTGTGCTGGCTGCTTGTGCACGGGTTGTGGTTTTTGTTCCCTCCGTCGTGAGACACTGGTCTAACTGCGCAGGTGGTTTCAAGCAGCCGTCTACCAAACGACCTCGAGGTGAACATCGCCAGCCATCTACCTAGGTAGGTATTGAATAATAGGCCTCTGCTGTTGGTCTGGAGTTGGGGAGGTACAATGTAGACGAGCATGTCAGCCAATCTACCTTGGATGTGATATGCCCAGGCGTGATGCGATTCGCAGCAGACTGCAGGGGATCCAATTTTGAGGCACCAGGGAAGACGCTGCCTCGGACAGGCGGCACGGACCAGACAGTATTTGTTTTGTCGTCAGCTCACAGGGCTGGGACGGGCGCGTAAGTCGAGGTAGGTAGAGGTAGGTAGGTAGGTAGGCAGAGGTATGTACGTAACTCGCAATGAACTTGTGCGTATAATAATACCGGTTGAGTATGATGATATCAGAGAACTCAGCAACAGCTGGTTTACATACAGTAGTTGGTGGCTGGTCCGTCCACATGATGGCCAGAAGATCCATGTCTGTGATGACGATAGTAGACCCGAGCGTTGTCCATGCGTGCATCCTCTACACACAGGCAGTTGACGACTGTTCGCAAGGTAACATACTATGCAGTAGGGACTTGCAGCATGCCATACCTACAGAGGTATGCTCATCACATTACCACCAGATGTCTATATGTGACAAGCAGAATGGAGGCCGATGGACAAGCATGAGGACGATGATCAATATGAGACGAACCTCTGACGGAGATTTGATGCGTGAGGAGGTACCTACGTACCTAGGTAGATAGACTGCGCTCAACAGACCAGTCGGACCATTGAAGCCAAATACCCAACATGGCTTAAAAAACGCCAGCAGCCAATACAAGCTTCGGGACGGCAAGAAGAGGTGTCAAATGCCGTGGAAAGCATGCCGTCGAATGCCCAATGGCTACCTTTATGAAGGTAAATGTCCGGGTGCACCAAGTACGAAGTGCACAAGTCAAGTTCGTAATGGGCCAGACCGCGGAGCGCACTGGAACGGGCACCCAGGCTCCATGCTCCATGCTCCATGCTCCATGCGCTACTGCTGTCCCTGGCGGCCGTTGTGTGCTCACTACCAGGGGCTATCCCTGCTCGCCCCGGGTGGCTGCACTAAGTGAGAGGGGGGCGCCCCCCCGGCTGGCCTAGTGCTGCTTCAGGGCTTGCAATCCGTCGATGTGATGGAGCCCCGTTGCGTGTCCTTGGAGCGCTAGTATCGCCTAAAGTACCTGCGGGCTGCGAGGTACCTCGAAGACGAACCCACGCAGGGGCATGTTGCCGCCTTGCTGCAGGCTTGTTGCAGGCTTGTTGCAGGCTTGTTGCAGGAACCGCCGCGTACCTCGATTTTGGGAGTACCTACCCACCACGGGGGTTCGGCCTTGTCTCTCCAAGCCTGAAGAGTGGGAACCTGGCCCCGGGGTCTGCCATGTACGAGGTACGTACCTCTTAGACGCTTGATACGGAGTTCCATGCTTGCCTTGGCCGGTGTGACAAGCCGGGGCAGGTACTAGGCGACTCGTCCCCAAGTCCCCGACCCAACCCAACACCAACACGGCAACACCACACCACCACCACGACTTACCTTTGGCCTCTTTTGTCTCTCCTTCTCCCTCTCCCAGTCTCCCTCCCTCCATCTTTTCTTTCCCGACACCCACCCTCCCTTCCTTTTCTACAGTCTTTCTTGTGTGCCAAAACTTATACATTGTCATTCTTGTCAATCCACACGTACAGACAGCACTTGCGCCTGCGCATACATACATCCAACCTCGCTCCTTCCCCCCTCTTCACTCTGATCCATCTCCTCTGTACTCCCAATTCCCTTCATTTCGACACCCTCTCAGCCTAGGCCAGACCTAAGCCAATCTTTCTGCCTTTCGTCTACTCTCTTTCTCGACATAACAGTAAACAATATCGTCAATCTGTTTTATCCACACCACCACTCGACCTTCCAAACCCCCCTCCCAACCTCCATCCGTCGACACCGCATCTAGACTCTGCGTTCCGTCACCAGCCGCTCGCTTGACCATTACCTCGAGCCGATACCATCATAGTGTCTCACATCTCAGCTTGTCGACACATCCGTCTCCCTGATTTAATACAACACTAAGCCTTCTGCGACGTCTTGGTTTGGCGCAACTCCATCTATGTCGTTGTGAACTCAATCACTCGGTATATACATTGACCGATCTGTCCTACTCGGCATCGGCCCCATACTATTCTCGTCGCATACGACGCATCCTCACCTCTAACCCACCTACGAAATGTACAAGAGAGAGTCTATCGCGTCCCATAGCGGGACTCTCGAGACCCTCCAGAATCAGCCCAGCCAATCGCGACGAGCACGACCGCCGGACCTCGACCTAATGGCTCTGGAAGAGAACCGAGTGCCCTTACGCCCGGGCAAGATGAACAAGCGGGAGTCGAGACTCGGCCTAAGGAACATCTTCGGACGATCTAAAACGGCAAAGGAAACGACAACGGTAGCATCCACACGGGATGTCCCCAAAGGCGCCGGAGTGCGCGCTTCGCTCGTTGACATTTCCAACTGGCCTCATGGTCAAACAGTCCCCGCCCCCGATCACACCTCGGCAACGCCTCTCAGCCCGCGGCCCTTATCACCCATGCAGGAGGTCGCTTTCCCTAGCAATACTCCAACCGGCACCGAACCGAGCAAGCAGCGGAGTGTCACTCCCGGCAAGGCGTCCCGGGGACCATTCTCGACTTATAACCCGCCGCCACTCTTCAAGGCTATTCCTCCAGCCATCAAGCACACGACGTTGCCAGCGCCCAGTGCTCCTGTCGATACCATCTTGCGCATGCACGAGAAGAGGACCAACGCCGCATCGGGCGAGGATACGACCGAGCCCACGTCGCCATCAGCACCCGAAACGAACGCCGAAGGTACTGTTGACAAGCCAAAGACGAGAAGAAAGCACCGGCGCAGCGCTTCCTCGTCGCATCCAAAATTCGAATGGACCACCAAGACATACGTGCTCGCCACGTCGGGCTACTTGTTACAATACGCTAGCGAGGGTTCCTTCAACCGGCTGCCTGAGAAAGTGCTCCATCTCTGTCGGAGCTCGGCGGCCTTTGTGAGCGACGTGATTCCTGGTCGCCATTGGGTTGTTCAAGTGTCTTCTGCCATGGAGTCGGACGGGACGCACACCCCCGATTCCCGCTCGCTCTTCTCCCGCCTCCCCTTCCGAGCCACTGAGCGACGGCAGGTATCCAACTTGATCATGGTTTTTGAGACAGCCGAGGATATGGAAGGCTGGCTAATGATACTTCGTCGCGAGATCGAAGCTCTTGGAGGCAAAAAGTCTCTTACCGAGACGGGAACGCCAAGAGCGGAGGACGACACGATCCCACTGAGAGAGCAGCCTAGCCAGCGAACCCTGGTCGTGAGAGACCCAGAGCGCTTCCCTGGCGTTCTTGCGCATAATCAGCAGCAATATTGGCAAGAGGCTGGAGAACACAACGACCCAGTGTCCCCTATTGCGGACTTGGAGACGGGTAACGAGGCACCACTGGACGACAGGTCCACAACTAACAGCTTCGTATCCCACGATGGCAGACAGCTGGAAAACCTCCGGGATAGCGCGAACCGCCTCTCCTACATATCATCTGGCCAGCGAACTGTGGTAACGTCGGCAGGATCGTCGTCCCCCGAGCCCTCGCCGACGAGGGACAGTTTCCCTAAGCGTTTTGATGAGAAGCCTGTACAAGAAACGCCGAACCTGACGGATGGACGACCAAGAGCGAGACCGAATGCAGCCGCCATACTGGATCGGCGACAGTCAATGCAGGCCATGAACCCACTTGTTGATCTAAATGGCGGTCCCGAGGTTGTGCGACAATCCTCTACGTTTGGGGTCGATGCTGGCGCCCCTTACCCAGTGATGGCTCCGCCACCCAACTTCAGCGTGCCTAATACATCGAATCGACGCTTCTCGTACGCGAGGCCGGGAGTACCGGAGTTGACAAAGCCGACGCAGTCGGCAACGACTGGCGAAGACGAGGGGCGACAGCCTCGACGGATTACTCGGAAAGCGCCCCCGCCTCCTTCCCTATCTATCCCCCGTCCCCTGTCTATGGTTACGGACAAGGTCTCGCCTCAGTCCCCGGTTAGTGGTTCACGTGGACGGCCCGTCACCCGGCATGGAGGAGACTCGGCACCTGGCCACAATTTCTACAATGCCCATAGTATGCCTTCACGACGACCCAGCTTTGCGCCCGCGGACGAGAACCCAGAAGAAACCACCCACCACGCCAAAGGGTTGCGCAGGCTTTCTGGGATGCAGTCCTGCCGTAGCAGCGAGCACCCAGCTCGTAACTTTACGGCACCGACTAGGCCCCCGAGACTGAGAGCGCGACCATCTCTACAGGCTGTAGAGGAGCCATTCCGAAGCCGTTCCTCGATGGACTTGCACAATCGCAATGATGTCCCTTCGGTCCGGTCACGGTCACAAAAGCGAGCCAGTATGCAATCATTCATGTCGGACCATAGTGGTCACTACCGGATTGCAGGAGAGCTACCGCCTCCTATTATGGCGCAAGACCTGCCACGACCGGCACCACCGCCGTCGGCGCCGCTTCCCCCCATCCCAGCGCCAGCCAACAATACCCATCCGAGAGCAGATGCGCACGGAAAAGCTCTGTACCTCCGGCGCAGCATGCCACAGCTGAGTGAGGGATCTCCACCCGCGCCTCCGCCGATCTGTTCGCTGCCTCCAATCCCCCAAACACCTCGGGCACAGGCATCATGATGGTACATCCATACGCCTTCCACTCCCTCTTTTCTTTACTTTTTGTATTTTTGTATCTTGATATCTCACGACTGCCGGGCACGGCATGATGCATTTTCTTTGTCACAACATACCAGCGTTGGTTGAAAAAGTGCTTGGGAAAAGCTTGCACCAGACGGCGTACTTTTTGTGAACGTTGGGCTTTATCCCGCCTAACTTATCATTCCCACTGGATAAGGATGGGATAGGACGGGATGGATTTGTTTTATCTAATGTCGGACGAAATGACACATCAAAGATGATGCCGTTGCACTTGACAGGATGTGGACCTGACTGAACTACAGGACATGGAGGACGTAGGGGACGAACCACGGAGTTATTCTAGACAACAATCTATGAATCTTTGATGGAAACTACTCGTTGGTTTTGTGTGATGACTGTTGTGAAGATGAATCTTGCTTGTGGGAGACGTAGAGATGGGTAATAAACGGGCGGTTG
Organism: Pseudonectria buxi; assembly: GCA_003693545.1. Classification (NCBI taxonomy): domain Eukaryota; kingdom Fungi; phylum Ascomycota; class Sordariomycetes; order Hypocreales; family Nectriaceae; genus Pseudonectria; species Pseudonectria buxi. The sequence continues at coordinate 371,819 of QUZG01000036.1, forward strand.
TTGGGCAGCCGAGAGCGCCAAGGCCACGATGAATGCAAGGACAGGGAAACAATATTTTTACAACGTTGTTGGCCGGTAACTTGGGCTGTTTTAGTTACTTAGATAGCACGGGGAATTGGAAACAGCATCGCTGGTGACTTTGGTTGAGCGGTGCGCCCAGCCACAGAGACGATGCATGTGGTGCGAGAAAATGGAGGGGCTGGGGGAACGTGAGACTGTCAGAGCTCTCCCTGTCCTTGTCCATCCTCAGCATTCAGCATTCAGCATTCAGCATCCACCACTCTGCATCACCTGTCGAGCCAGACATTTACCAAAGGCCAGTAATCGAGGCCACGACTCGGCTCTTGTGTCATTTGCTGCCATTTCCCGTCTCGTGTCGCCCCGGTGATGCAACGAGGGCCATCGCCGACACCATCGCCAACACCACCACCAACAGCAAAGAGCTTTGACCGAGGGCAACAGACGTGCTGTGCTGCCGCCCTCTTACAATAGCATAAACGGCGTGCCATAGTTGACGGGGGCAAGGACGAAAGCAGCCATGGCGCCCCTCGTACTGCCAGAGCATCTGCCGCAGCCATCACCACTGACGACAGCCTCAACAACAACGACAACAACGGCCCTCGTCGCGGCGCGCCAGGCCACCACCTCGTCCGTCATTATCCCCTCGACCTACGGCGCACTCCACTCGTCGCCGAGCCCCGGCGTCGTCGCAGGCATCGTCCTAGGCTCCGTCGCCGGCTTCCTGCTGCTGCTCTTCCTCATCTACGCCATCCTCCACCGCGGGCCCATCTTCGCCTCGCTGCGCCGCCGCCCCTCGCTGACGGCCGGCTCCGACGACGGCGAGACCGCCTCGTACTTTACCCGCAGCGGCGTCACCTCCCGCTCCCGCTCCCGCCCTCCGCCAGCCTCACGCCGCGCCGCCGGTCCCCGCTCCGCCCGCTCCCGCCGTCCCTCGCGGCCCCGCGTCTCCGAGACGGTCGAGGTCCGCACCCGCTCCCGCGGCGAGCCCATGTACGCCCGGCCGCCCCGTCCGACGTCGCCCCTCGCGCCGCCCCCGCCCCGCGTCGTGCCCGCCGATGCCATGAGCGACTCGGAGCTCGAAGAGATTGTCGTCCTCGAGGAGCACAGCCCGCCGCGCAACAGCCGCCGCCACAGCCGGAGCCAGGGCGGCGGGTGGCGCCGCGACGGTCGCCACCGCGAGGCCGACTCTGAGCTGTATTCCAGGTCGCCGTCGAGGGACCGGCGCCGCAGCAGCAGCCGGCGATACTAGGGGCATCCAGCGCGTGGACTTTTAGTAGTTTTGCGTTTTATGAGCAACGACCATGAAAAGAAGCAGGATTGAAGACGGGGGGGGGGGGGGGGTTGACGAACATGTACGAATAATAATGAGGAATTCAAGGCACTCTTTTGGCATTTTGCATCATGTTGTTTCGGGGCCATGGAAAAAGGGAATCTAGTGGTATGTAGAGAGCATTCATTACAAGAGCGAGTTTGGACAACGGAGACATTATATATAGCAGGCGAATATGAACATGAGATGATACCCACAGCCTAATCATGGTCATCCACGGAATATACACTTCCATGTACCTCGAGCCAGTGACCCCTGCCTTGCGCGCACGTCCATGGCTGTTTCATGCTGGGCGCTGGCATCTCCTGACCCGCATCATCCACGACTCTCTTCCCAGACAATGAACTAAATCCGCCAACCTCTGGGGGTGTCTTTGTTTTAATTCTCAATATTCCGTTCCGTAGTAGACTTGCACCGACTATGCGAACCCAACAAGGAGTATATATAACCAAGCAATGTACCGTTAGTCACGCCCATCCGCCCAGGCCGTAATTATGAAAAAGAAGAGAAGAAAAGAAAGATGACTGCCAAACCATAGAGGGATAAGACACCGGACAAGGCTACAGATTCATGCCGCCGTCGTTGTTTGCACCGTTGCCGTTGCCGTTGCCGCCCTGGGGCCCTCCAAAGAAGAAGCTATCAAAGGGGTTCATCTGCTGGGGACCATCAGAGTAGTCGTGGTGGAGTCCCTCCCAGTTCATGCCCAGTCCGAGATCCATCTGCGTCTGGTCGAGGGCGTTAAACTCCCCATTGGACGTGGCGCCGAGGTTTTGGAGAAAGTCCATCGTCTGCGCGTCGGGATACTCCATCGTGCCGGATCCGTTATACTGCCGCTGGCCGCCATACGACCCGCTCCCCGTCGACGGCTGCGACGTCACCCGTCGAGACACCGACGGCGACGTCATCAGGGAAGAGTCGGCGGGAGATGCATCTGCCTTGATGGTCATGTCGGACGGGCTGGGCCCACCCCGGCTCCGTGGCTGCTGGATGCCGTACCCGTCCCCTTCGAACCCTTGCGACCGCGGAACCGGTGGGGATGGTTGCGCCGTCCCGTCCCCAGACGCGGATAGGTTGGGGGATGAGACCGAGTCAGAGAGGGACATGTCAAACTGGTACGATGATGCGTGATCCGAGTTCTGGTGGCGGTGACGTGGTGGCTGGGTGGCAGAGCTCTTGGACGAGTCGGGCGTCGAGTTCCAGCCATCTCTGCGTGACCGTCGTGACTGGCCCGTCGTAGGCACCCCGAACCCCCCGGTGGAACTGGACATTTTGATAGTGGCCTTTGCTGTGCGGTCAAACGCATCCCGGCACGTCTCGGCCGGTGGGCACTTGTCCATCATGTCACTAAGCACCGACTTTGCAGCAAGAATGGTAAAGTCGACTTCGTCCATGGTCTGTTTGATGGGTTAACTATCCCGTCGCAGTAGGAGGAGGGAGTGGTAGGGCTCACCAAGCGGCTTCGCACGATGGGCGAGTGCCAGATTGCGTATAGGTACGAGATACCTGCCGTGAACAGGTGATGTGTTGATAGATATGTATAGCTGACCAGGCCGCTCAGATGCAGCTGCCTGTAGATGCGGAGGATCTTCTGGCCCGCTTCGGCAACCTTGAGGTAGATGCGGTCCTCGTCCTCGCGCAGCTCCGCCTGGAACGCAGTCGGGCTATTGACCTCGTTGGAAGTGTTGTATTCACCCTCAAACATGGCCGGCACGCTGAGGCTCTGCCGATAGAGCATGATGATGGCCTGCCAGTAGTTGAGCTCCAGAAACTCGGTTGAGAATTTGACACCCGTCTCCTGCCGCGTGGGCGCCGACGTCTTCCACTGATACAACCTCCGGTCAATGTCTATTCTCCATGACCTAAACGAGTCGAACTGGACCAAGAACGGCGAGGGAAGGTGGATGTGCATGTCCGGATGAGTACTCTGGACGCCGGCCTTTGCAATCTGTGCCTGGTTGTACTGCAGCACCTGGAGGATCTCGGACTGTAGCATCCGCAGGCGAAAGTAATGGTGTGCGACGTGCTTGTAACTCGAGGTGGCCTGTTCAGCCGGCGGTTCCAGAAAGCCCGTCGAGGTGATGAAATCGTCGTCGAGCAAAGAGGGAAGCTCGGTAGTGATGACCTGGTCGCTGATGCCAAAGGGCCGGCCGACGCATGTGCTGACCAGACGATCCAGTGAATAGGTGCACCACCAAAGCCGACGTCGCATGTCACGAACCCACAGCTTCCGGCCTCGGATCTGGGCGCCATTCTCTCGCGATGACGTCCCGTCAGGTTGGTCCTGGTTAGTCGCTGGTTCCGCTAGCGATGCCTCCAAGTCCCTGTCGTCTTCGTAGTGCAGCCCAAGGTCGACGGCAAGGCGTACCGCGACACCAATGATATACCTAGTCGCTCACTGTTAGACAACTGGCACAAGCTCTACACCAAACCCCCGGCAGTGCTTACCAAAGACCGGGCGGGACTGGGCGAAGGAGGGCAAAGTTTGCGAGCAGAAGCACGGCCTGCAAGACCTCGAGCCCGCCGCCGCTATTGCTGAGACAGGATTCCAGGTGAACTATGGCGCTTGCATGATACTCTTCGGGTTCGCTCGGGCTCCCAGACTGATCGTTGCTGATGTGCGACTCCCCAGACTCTGTCTTGACCGGTTCGCCCACAATAACACCGCTGCCAATGGCAAAGACCATGTTGAGCAAGTAGAGCTCTCGCGCGCCGCGGGCGGGGTCCTGGGTGGCATATACGCGCTCAAACGTCTGCATGAACTGGCCTCGGTGCAGAATCGGGATCTGGGGGTTTGAATGCTCAAAGTAGAGCTTGGTGAGTCTGAGGCCAACCTCCTTGTCTGGGAAGTTTGCGGGCTTGATGGTTGGTTTGGTATGGAGGCCGAAGAAGGAGTCGCGCAACGAGGTTCCATTGCCGGTATCGAGTCGAGGCCCTTGGCGCTCAGCCGGGCCGGCATTGTTGGCCTGGCCCGAGACGGAATGCTGAACGGCAGCAAAGACGACTCTTGCAAAGGAGACGCCAGACGCCGAAGCCAGCGAGCGGGGCTTGGAAGGGCTGACAATGTTGGGGAAGCCCGAGGCCGAGGCCGAGGCCGAGGTCGAGGCTTGTCCGGGTTTCCTGGGCTTGAGCGACTCGACGGCCTGGCTCTGCGGCCGCAGCTGAGCGCGGCCGCCAAGCTCGGACGGGCCCGAATAGCCCGTGTCTGCGGTGGAGTGTATGCTTGCCGTGTCGGTGCCGGGGCGGGAGCAAGTCTCGAGGTTCTCGGCTGGCGGGAAGGGGATCTTGTGCGACGAGAGCAGGTTCTCGAGCTGCTCGACGCGGGTTTCGAGGTAGAAGACGTAGCTGCGCGGAATCTCCTTCTTGGTGATGGGATCGTAGCCTACACAGGCGACGCCGGCCTTGGCGCAGCTGGCGCAGCTCGGCAGCTTCTGGTCGCAGCGGTTCTTGCGGAGGCGGCAGCGGTTGCAGGCGCTGACATTGCGGAAATTGCTGCTCTGGCCGGCCTTTGCGGCGACGGCAGCGAGGGCACTCGAGGCTATTGACTCGGCCTGGTCCTCGCGGGGGCTCGTCTGGCCGTTGCTGCCGTTGCTGCCGTTGGTGTTGGCTTTGCGCGGCGAGCCATCGTCAAACGAGGAGTGTCGCTTTCGCTTGGCCGGCTGCGGGCGCGGGCTCGCGTTCGGGTTCGTCTTGGGGGATGGAGGGCCACGCGCAGGCATTGTGAAGGCGGCCCGCCACTATCATGGAGCGGACCGAGAGACCGTGGGACGCAGCGCGGGTGCGCGGGTTGACTCGGGTCAATGGCAATTGGGATGGCAAGCCGGAGCCGAGGGCATTCGCAGGTCGCACAAGTCGGAGGCGTTGGTGAGCGGGCAAGGCGAGGTGGGAGGGGGAAAAATGGCGAAGCTGGGGGAGAGGGAGCGAGGGTTTACGTGAGCGGCCAAGGAAGACGGCCAAGGAAGACGACCAAAGGTGAGAGTGAGAGTGAGAGGAGACGAGACGAAGCTCAGGAAAAAACAAAGGCAAGACGGGGTGCGACTGTAGCAAGAGGATAAGTCAAGTTACAAGGCTGGCTGGCTGGATGGGTTTGGAGCGGAGAAGTTGTAGTCACGCTCACTAGCTGCACCGACTTCAGGCATCACGCTCAAGACGACCCAAGGTACTCCCCAACTACCCATGATCAAGCCCTCGGAAGCAAAAGTCGAGGCGGAGACGGCGGACCGGGGTATGGATGGTCCAGTACTAGACCTAGCCGGCTCAGTTTCGGCCGGTCGGTCGGTGAGGCCCGGGGTACCTATGGATATGGGATATGGGATATGGGATATGGGATAGACCATGGGGTGACAATGGAAAATACTCATGATGCATCTGGAGTAAAGCAGAGACAGCCATCCCAGCACCCCGAGCCTTTTACCTCGCTCTAGCCATCTGCATCTGCCTGGTCCTGTCACGGATCATGTTTTGGCAGCAAGTCAATCAATGTGCGGCCAACATGACAGCATCTTCCATTCTTGTCCGGCCTACAGCCCGAGTTGCATCTCCATCTCCACGCTCACCTTGACCGGCAGTCAGCCCGGTTCCAGATTGCCGAGCCCCTCTCCAGTCGTCGACGAGAGCAGAATGCCACGAAGAAAGAAGAGGCAGCATATGAGGCGTCCCGTGCATGTCACCGTCGCCTCAGACATGCATACAACACTTGCCCAGACTTTTCCTTGTGAGTCCATCTACACAACAGCCAGCCTGGCCAGCTCTGCTCTGCTCTGCTCTGCTCTGCTGCTTGCGCCCCGTTGCCTAGGTACGCACGCATTACGTGCTTGTATCCCGCTCTGTGCCATTGCATAGTTACGTTAGATCCTGCGTGAGAAATGCCGGCTTTTTCTCATCAACACCCCATCAACTTTGGATAAAAAACTGTATGATACATGCACACGCACATGCCTCACGCACGCACTTACACACAACGCACCTGGTTCAGCTCTGACCAAAAGCCATCCATGCATGCCAAACACAAGCACAAGCCAATTCAACAAGTAACCTCGCCATCGCCTCAGCATTCCAACTCGCAAAGGTATTTTTAAATGTTTTCTTTTTTTTTCTTTCTCTTATTCTGATGATTTACATCTCTAGAGACACTCCCAAAGGCCAGCTTCCAGAGCTGAGCCAGTCCTTGCCGCTTCATGTCCATCCGTAGTTTGCCGCCTTTGCTCAAAAGGCTACCCAACATCTATATATAATATTCCACTGAAAAAGCCTTGTCCCCCCCCCTATCGTGTTCCCAATAGGGGGAATCCAGCAGAAACAAGAAATAATTTGGGGGGGAATCCCTTTTTCCCCCAATCTCACAAACGCCAATCTCCGTGACTCGTCGCTCTTTCGCAGGGTATTTGTCGACGTAAGCCTGATTATCCATCTCTTTCTGCTCCGTGTCGAGCTTTGCAATATGTGCACCCAAAATAAAAAAATCGACAGGTTTTGCCCAACGCTAATCATCATGCCGAAGGTTGCCATGAAGCAACTCAATTGCCTTAGACCCTCGCTCCGTTTTCCTCTCCGTCGTCGTAATCCTCAAAGAGGCTCTCGTCCAGGAGAGGATCCTCTTCTTGCGGTGTCGTCTCCATGTGGCCACCTCCCTCGGTAATCTGGGAGCTCAGGTACGCACCCACAATGGTAATGAGTCCGCTAAACCACCAGGCCAGGCCCGAGTAGCCCGTTCGCAGACCGAGTGAGTAGAGTAGGCCGGACAGGGTTGGGCCCAGCGCCCGGCATAGGCTGGCTGTCGAGGCCGCGATGCCATTGATGGTGCCGAGGACCTGCTTCGACGGGGCCGAGTTGGCCAGCAGAATGGCGTTGCTAGGGTAGGCCATGGTCGCAAACGTACATTTCCAAATGACCAGCAGGTAGATGGCCGGCATTCTCATCTTATCGGGCAACAAGGCCAGGTATGGTGTTACCAAGTACAGCGCAAAGTACGAAAATGCGAGCATCCGGAAGAGTCGAAGCGAGCCGAGTCGTCGTGTGATCGGGGGAACGATGAGGTAGTTGGACAACAGCGAATAGAAGCCCTGGACCGACATGATGAATCCAATCGTTTTCGTCTCAAGGCCGAACCCAGCAGTAAACTTGAACGGCAACTCTCGTATCGGGTGCTCCGGTGGCGATGTGCTGAGGAAGACGGGGAAGAGCTGGTCAAAGGTCATGGTGTGGCTGTGACGACGTGTTAGCAACCAAGGCATCTCGGTGGGACCAAGCATATCGGGACAAACTCACAATGCAAGGATTCCATATGACACAATGTTCATAATGACTGCCCTGGTAAACGTCTTGGGCTTGACAGCTGGTTGGTCTTGCTCCAGTCGCGCACTCTTGATGGAACGGGTGTCAGCCTGCGGCTTGATGCGAGGCGAGTTCTCCTGGCTCCGGTAGGCCGGAAGTGACTCCTCATCGTCGACAACAGTGCTCGATGCGGAAACGCTAAGATATCCGGAAGATGTGCTATGTTCCAGCAGGGACTGCTTCTCCGGGCTCTGTCGTCCCGCGCTGCACTTGAAGATGCCACGGATCCGAGTCGTCAGGTAGTCGCCAAACTCACGGCACCGGTCCCTCTGGTTCTTCTTCAGGGCATGCGTCTCGTCGAGGAACAGCAGGCCAACAATGACTCCGACGAAGACGGCAACGGCGCTGAACAGGTTGGGGAGCAGATAGGGGAAGCGGTCCCAGATGGTACCGCGGGCGAAGAGTTCGGGATAGCTGACGCAGGGACGCGCCATGGCGCCACCAATCATGGGGCCAACAATGGATCTGAATGGATGAATGGTTAGCATAATCTCCTGTGATGCATCCAAAGTATTGCAAAACTCACCCAATACACCACACCATGGGCATAATCGTGTACGCACGCGCTACATGGGCTGTTAGTTTCAACATCGCTTGCAAACAGTTTTGAGTTCGACATACGTTGGTGTTCTTTGACAGTAACAAGCTCGGCCACAGTGGTTTGCAACACTCCAATGTTTCTGTGGTTATTGGTCAGTCTCAAGGCATTCAAGGTTTTGGCGGCTCGGTTCCTTTGCATACCCGTTCAAAAGACCGCCTAGCGCACGGGCGAACAAGGCCACAGGCAGACTAGGCGCAAAGCCAAATATCAAGACGCTCAAGGCAGTTCCGAGCAGGCCGAACAGCAGCACGGGCTTTCGGCCAACCTTGTCGCTAAGCTTTCCCCACAAGACACCAGTTGAGAATTCGGCGAGGGTGAATGCCGAAGTGACCATGCCGGCATAGACGGAGATTTGCGTCTTATCATCGGTAATGTTGAAGTCCTCAATCATGTAGTAAATGTAGGGGAAGATGGACATGAAGGCAATCGGCTCGCATATCCGGCAGCATGCTGTCGGGTTCCAGCGTTAGTGACTGGTCACATCAGGTCGGGGCACTTTGTCGACAACTTACCCAAGACAAACATTTGCTGGGCCGGGAATGCTGGGCTTCTCTTATCCCTTCTGCCGGGTCCGCCGCGGTTGGCGGCCAAAAGGCGCGGCGTGCCCATGTTTGCTATTTTCCTTGTTGTCGGCCAACTTGTGATGTAATCCTTGACAGGCCTGATATTCGACAGCCGCTGGAGGCGATGGCAGCTGTTGTTTGCTCTCCTTTTTTCGGTTGCTTTTTTTCCAAGTGTGCGTGTGCCACGGAGGTCTGTCCTGCCCAGCCAGAGCTGATATTCTGAGTCGGTGGTCCACGGGAATTGGGAGGTGCCTCAGATGCGTAGGTAGAGAGAGACGAGAGAAGTTGCAAGTAGGTTGGCGTTTGTCGATGCGGATCAAGTCGTCAGAATATTAAAGAGCTTAGTACAAGAAGTTAAGAGAACAACGTCAAGTAGAGAGAGAGAGGTAGGTCGAAGCAATCGTGAGTCGTGAGTGAGAAGAGAGGACGGAGCACGGGGAAGGGATACACTTATAACTAATAAAGCCGCGATGGAGAGCAGCGTCAGAGAGACAGCGACGCCAGCGCCGCCCCTCGTCTCGTCTCGTCCCTCGTCCCTCATCCCTCGTCCTCACGCCCATTCCCACGCTCACGCTCACGCCCATCCCCACGCCCGGGCAGGGAGGGGGTGTGGCTGCGAGCTGGGGTACATGGTTCAGCCAAACCCATCTTGGAGCAAATTAGGCCAGAGACTGGAAACGGGCGGTGACAGGACCAGGCACCACCAAATCTCAACACGATGCGGCGAACGGCTCCAAGTCTCCGGGCATGCCAACACTAGAATAGTACTTGGCCCTACCGCTGTCTCCACGCACGCCATCTGCAAAGTACTGGTAGAGTCCGGTACATGCAGTACATGCGTTGGCCGTGGGTCCGTCTGGGATTGCGCGCCAAGCAACCAGGGGTTGCGGGTGGAGAGACGTGCTTGACGAAGCAAAAAGGAACGAAAGAAAAAACCCCAAAGGACCCGCCCGTCTGGCGCTGGCCTGGCGCTGGCCTGGCGCTGGCCTGGCGCTGGCCTGATGGACTGATGGCCTGGGTTCGAGCTTAATTACCCATCGGGCGCCCAGAGTGCTACCCCGGCATTCCTTCGCGGGGCTGGCGGATGGCTATCCAGAGTATGTATGTGCGTATGTCGAGACTGTGAGAGACGTAGAGAGACGTATCCGTAGAGACAAAGGGGACGTGCCAACCACCTCCTGTACATGGCGAGATCCTGGGTATTGCGCAGCAGCGTCGGCGTCAGCGTCAGCATCAGCTGTACTTGTCTACGCCTGGCTACGTGCGACCGACATAGCCCACGTACCGACACCGTACTGATGATGCCCAACTTTTCGACCGAGGCGGTGAAGTCGAAGCCCATTCGCGCAGACGCTTCGTTAGGTGCTAACCCCCCTTCCAAGCGCCAATTCTCCCCCGTCTCTCTTCGATGTGGTAAGAAAGCCCAACGGCTTCGGGTCCGACCAACACACGCTGTAAGTGAGCAAACCAGAGCAGGCCATTGGATTGGTTCCAGGTAGGCGAGTCCAGACGATGCAATGTGCAGTGACGTCGACCTGTGTACTGTAGGCGGAGCCAGCTGCTGCTCCCTACTCCCGGCCGAGATGGGAGCTCGATGCGATGATGCACTCTCTGCCTAGGTACATAGGTCGACAGGTGAGTAAGGTAATTACCGCCATGGCTGGGCAAAGACGCCTCGATACCTTTCTGTCGCCTCGCACCGCGGGAGGCTGATTACACCCATCAACCTTGGCGCAGCAGTGCGCGACTCTGCAACCACAACGGCTTTGCGTATGTAGGTGGCATGCACCCTGCATGTATTCGTGCGCCGCACCACACTGCGAAATGCAGGGCGGATGATGCTGCCTAGGACCACCCTATTATCACTTCTTCTCTTGCTGTCCCCATTTCCGTCACACAAACAAGGCGTCCGCGGATGGGCCGGATGTGTCACGATCTGCAGCCGGATGGCCTCGCCAGAGAGCAGAAACCACCCCCGTGGCACCGCGGCCCATCTCCAGTGCTTGCGACATGTCTGGGGTCAATGGATTCCCGGGACAAGAGCCACCGAAAAATAAGCGACGCCGTCGATCCTCCCAGTCATGCTGAAAATGGTCTTGGTGATGGCGGTGATGCAAGGTGGGCTTTCAAGGAGTCCGTCGGCCGAAACAAAGCTGTTTGAGCCCACCATCCAGGCTTCGGATATGCACGCCAAGGCCCTGCCACCGTCTGTAAGCTCATGGCGAAACCCATGTTGAACATATCCATCTGTCAACCTAGCGGGGCCTACATGTGCTTACTACTTACCTAGACGTTTCAAGGTTGTCCATAGGTAGGTATCATCACTCTCTCGTGACCACAACTGGGATCCTCGACGAGGATGAGGAACCACCCCCCCTCCCCCCCCCCCCCATAAAACACTATCCGGCAGGCAAAGCCTAGTCCCCAGACAATAGGGCTCATCGTTCCGCATCGCCGGCCACCTTGCTTGGGCCATGGCTTCGCCCTACATATCTCTGCTTGGCTTTTGCCCTCCGCGGGTTGAGATGGGCTCTCTCCCTGCCGAGCGGATGAACGAAGTGGGGAGGGGTGTGTTTTTCTACATAGTAGAGATGAGTTGCCATGGGAAGTTGTTTCCTCTCAGAGCTTCAACGACTCACGGCGCTGTTATCGCCTTGACAAGGTTCGAGCCCAAGGCCACCACACCTGTCCAGATCCATGCAGGACCCATGTGAAATACCACGTCTGCTGGGCGCGGAAACAGTCATGCGATACCGCTTGGTTGCCGTGGCTTAGACTGGCGGTGCTTGTTCTTCCAACATCCCCGATAGCGCCAGGAAGCCCTTCTTTTGACAGCTTCCGCGAATACTTGCGCCCCCAGTTTGGAGCTCACAATGAATGCCGTCGCCCACCTTGCTCCCAACTTCCTGGATCTGACGTTCCCTCTGCTGCGTGTGGACATGAGGCTGGGCCAATTACTATGCAGACACCAACCAGGCAACCCAGCTTCGAGCAGCAACCCAGTCTGTCAGTGGAGTGTTGAGCGGTATACCATCGGACCACCGCACAGAGCCGCTTCATTCACGTCATTTTGAGAGATGGGGATGCGGCCCTGTGGAGGTGAGCACAGCACTAAGGACCTACCTACGTAGGTACCGGTCGTTTCGAGTGTCGTAACATATTGCATGACCCTATCGTCATCTTGAGCATATCTATTCTCGGCAGTCCTGGCATCAGACATGATCCACGATCTATCGTCACAGTTTCCTCTCCGCATACGGCGTATAGAGTCGTGGTGATCCCAGGTACTTAGAATGGTACTCGTTGTTAAGCATGGCATGGACGCACTGCGCGGTATTCCAGGTACCTTGGTGTAAGTACCTAGATTGGCAGGCATGCATGTCGTGCAGCTGCTACTGTACATGCCAGCCTGGGTCCCGACGACGTGGACACGCTGAGGCGCTTGCTGAGTGGCCCAGATTTGAGTCGATTTGACAGCAAACGGCCAGAGTGACACTCGTCGGTGAAGCCCAAGGAGATCAGAATGAGTCAACAATTTAATGGGGCTCAGTAAATGTTGTTTCTCTTCAGTTTTGTCTCTCTTCTCCTCTTCTTTTTGTCGACGTGTCGACCTCGATCGCTTCGGAGACATACCAATACGACGGCTGGGGTTACTCACCGCCAGCTGATTGCGGTGTAGGCGAGTCGAGTCGAGTCAGCGAAAATTACTACTGTCGTCATCAGAGCAAAACAGATATTTTGGATCGTCCAATGGTCGCTCGTTGACCTCAAACCGGGACCCTAGCGATGGCTCCGGGTGCCTCGCCCTTGCTTCCGGCCCTAGTTCGCTGGAATGCCGGTGCCCTCTGAGCTACCCAAGTAACTGAGCGTCAGGTCCGTACCTCGTAGCATCAAAGTATCTACTCCGTAGTGTACAAAGAGTTTACCAGACCATCTTAGAGTGTCGCATGGCGCCCCGCCAGAGGGGAGAAGCCGACTGGCCCGGAGTGGTCCGCTAATGGTGGCGATTGGTCAGGGGAAAAAGGGGCGACAAGGCGAGCGTCCCGGTGTGCTGGGTCTGATCTCAAGCGTTCCGCAAGTGCGGTCTCAGCGATAGCGCTTTAAGCATGTGGTCTTGTGTGCTGTAGCCGATTAATTGACAAACTCCAAGGATTCTGATACAAGCGAGCATGAGGAGGTGCAGGCAGGGCAATCGACACTGATTCAATTGACAAGGAAACAAGCACAGATGGGACAAGGAGAGGGGACCAGATCTGGGGTTGGGATGAGACAAGCTCACCTTGCTTTACCGCGTAACCGCGCTGGCGGGTGGCTAAGACAATTCCCTGTCGGCGAATCTCAAGCATGACGCAGGGCGAGCCGGTATGCGCCTCGGGTCAAGGGCGAGCGATGTCGGTGAGAATGGCGAGGGCATCGCCATCCATACTGCCGGCGTCGATTGTTTGTCTCGGGCGTCTTGAGGACGGGGATTTCGACTCTTGTTCTCCAGAAGACATGCTACGTAGCATGTATTGCACGGTTTGCCCGGTGAGAAATGAGAGGACCCATGCCATCATCTCGTGTTGATTGCTGAGTCGGGCCCCACGGACGGTCGGTGCAAAGCGTCGACCACGGATCCTTGTGGCCTGGATTGCGGCCCCGTCCCTGGCTCCAGCTGAAGGGGCCGGGCCCCTCGTACATCTCGGAGGAGTTTGAGCCGGTGCAGACGCCAGGCGGGGGGATCATCAAATTGACCGCTGGTCGCTCCAGTTATTCTGGGATTCTGGAAGGTTTCGAAAAGGAGGCAGGGCGGCGGGGAAGAAGGGAGGGGGGTGTGCAGCTAGGAACGAGGCCGTGGTGAAGGATTTGTCACGGCCCCGGCGCAGTTTGCAGGGCAGCTATGATCCCGTGACTGGGGGACGGGGAGCCGTGCCTGGCAGATCCGGACGAATTGGATCTTGTGGCGGAACCCAGGCTCAACTTGGGATCGGCGACAGAGACCGTCATTTCGTAGTGTTTGGCATGTCTTCGTCTGTCTTCCTAGCCCAAAACCCACCCGTGGATACGATGCCGCTCTTTTGTCGTGCGGTGTGTGGGCTGGGTTGACGTCTTGTCATGACTGTCTTCCTCTACCTACTGGCAGCGACTTTCTTGACAGCCATGACCTCGAATGCACCCGCGAGCCTGCATCACCAAGCTCACCATGCCTCGAGGGCAACCAGCACTAGGGCTAAGGGTAAACAGAGCAGAGCTTGCCTTACTCGGGTGTTTTGGCGCCCTGCATCTCGATCTGACATCCCTTAGACAAGGACTGATCCAGATCATCGGGTTTATTGGCGTCGCAGACCCAGAATAAGTCCGTCCAACGCCTCCTTTTCTGTACGTATCCGCCCCCCCCCTA